>OY720638.1:142455889-143055889 GCA_963169105.1 Ceriagrion tenellum
GTCCCGCCAATAGTTCTAGAATCTTATTATACGCTCGTTACACGCCCAGGGGATTCACGTGCAATCGACTTAATTCCACTTCAATGAAGATGCAGCGGACTGTTTGCACAACAAAGCTCCTGCGTTGCACCATCACAATGGCCACGTGCGTAGAAGTGCTGCTTCCTCACCAGGTTTTGCCGTATGTCGCTACACCTCTAACCGTGGGAAAATTTATGCCGCGCTGAGATTCAATTGATGCCAATTCAATTTACGCCTCTGAGTACGAGGAAAAACCATGGCGTAAGGCGATTGACGTCTGCTCTTCTATGAGCTGATCCCAGATGGTATGCCGTATGTCCTAATACCTTCAAGGTTATCTTCCCTCGTGACATTGCTTATGATCACTCCTTTCCGCGATGAGACCACACTCATTTGATAATGCTACCCGTGGCAAGGGAGTTATTGCATACTCGTCCACCACTCTCATCAAATCATTACAAATTCCATCTCTAATGGGGCTCGATTGGTGGCGGAAGCTGTTATACCTACTCCTCAATGATATATTGTATTGCTCCAAGGATTTCAGTCCTTACTTCTATGATAAGGAGAGGAAATACTTTGACCAATCATCGTTCAAATAAATTTGAACATATGGCAATGAAAATGCTACGGAGGGTTCTAAAACAGTTTTACACAGCATCTGCGTAAGAATTTAAAATCAAACAGGACTAGTACGCTCAAAATTGTACCGCATCAAAGTCTTAATCAAACTAGAATAAAGCGCAGAGTTTAGTTCATAATACTGAAAGCATATTTAAGACCGATACCAATTTTCTATCCGATTCCAGCTTACAAATACCAAACGCACGCGAGTAGAGTGTATTTTGGAAACCGGTGGCTGAGTGAGAATCAGCTAAACATAGTTTTAGACTCAAATTAGGGTGGCTTAAGTTTTAGCAGTAGTGATAAGTACTCCTGAGCCCATATAGTCACCTTAAGATCGATCGAAGCGGACATAAGTAGGGAGTGTTCGTTTCATACAAAGGCAATAAGTACGTATGCTTGTAAAATGAAAGCAAACACAATATCTTCAGCGTATGAGCTGATCATCAAAATGGAGAGTGGATTCTTGTTAAACAGTGCATACGAGACTTTCATTATCAAATTTAGTACATGCTTATATGAGCGTGATTTTAGTTTTGAAATTATTATGGCGTGAATTTTAGAGCCTCCTGGCTTCCTTGTTGTACGTACCATGCTGAATACCTAATCACTGAAAACAACAACTCTTTGGAGTTCCTCATTAAAATTTACTCCTTACAGTGGCCCGGATCAGCAAACACACCTGGTTCACGGAATTCTATTATATTCTCTTACTACAAGAATAAGCCCCAAGTCTAGAGAGAGAGAGACTACAAATAATTTTAGGTTTTAATCAGTAGTGAGGGATGAGAGGTGTCCATTATCATAAAGTATCAGTACACCACTAAGCCCTAGTCATTCAAATGAAATTTAAAGTGAACCAACAAAACACAAAAAGGCGAGATGGTAGAAACATGAAAGGCTTTGTTTCAAAAAATTATAGAATCGCTCCATCGTGAAGGCTAGGATAATTCCAGTCTCGCGCATGGCAGACAGGTTTATTTCGTATACGGCACTGTAGAACAGGCAGAGGGCTTTATAAGCACGTACATTTTTGTAACCAAACGCTAAATAGATAAACATGGGCCACGGTTAGAAAAATTGCATTTAATCTTCCCTTGGAATACTGTGGCACTGGGTAGGAAGGGAAAGAAGAAAATTCAGGTAACTCAATAGGAACTCAATATTAATATGAAGTGGCCGTGAGTGATAGAGCACCAGATAATTCAACGTAAAACTTGATGCATTGTATTCAGCACAATTTTAAAAACGAAAATGATAATCCCGTGAAAGGATCTCATAAGGAGTGGAGAGTAGCAAATGTCACACCTATATTCAAAAGCGGCGACAGGGAAGACCCTAGTAACTATAGGCCTATTTCTCTCTCATCCATTTTCTGTAAGGTATTTGAACACATAATCGTAAGTTCCATTATGAATCATTTCGATAGGGAGGAATTATTAATAAATAACCAACACGGATTTCGAAAGAGTAGATCTTGCGAAACCCAATTGGCCCTCTTCATTCATCACATCTTGCTCTCCTGTGAAAATATTGTTCAAGTTGACGCAATATGCCTCGATTTTAAGAATGCTTTCGATAAGATACCTTACATTAAGTTAATCTCAAAACTAGAAGCATATGGAATAGATAAAAACATTATTAGTTGGCTTAATCAATTCTTACATGGGTGGGGACAAACGGTTGTCATAGACGGTATCATGTCAAACACAGCTAGCGTTACGTCGGGTGTTCCTCAGGGAAGTGTCATTGATCCACTTTTATTTCTCTTGTACACAAATGATATTAGCAACGTCGTTAAAAGTAGGCTTAGACTCTTCGCAGACGACGCGGATGTGTATAGGGATATTAAATATTCCGAAGATAGCGACTCGTTAACAATCGACCTACTTGCTATTCATGCTTGGTGTGAAAAGTGGCAGATGGAACTAAACATAAAAAAGTGCGTAGCAGTCAGCTTTTGGAAAAAGAAAAATAGGCCAGGTAGGGCTTACACAAATAATAGTACGGAAATTATCCACGCCGAGTCTGTTAAGTACTTAGGGGTCACAATTACTCACGACAGGTCTTGGGGAAAACATATTCGGGAAGTATGCAGTCAAGCATACAGGAAGCTAGGCTTTATCAAGAGAGTACTCGGAAAATGTGATGAGAAAATGAAAGAACGTTGTTATTTTTCAATCGTTAGGCCTCATCTGGAATATACCGTTAGTGTATGGGATCCATACGAAACGGGGTTGATATCAGAGTTAGATCGCGTGCATCGAAGAAGAGCTAGGTTTGTGAAACGATGCTACGATAAGTTGGCTAGTGTGTGTGGACTGTTAGAAGAACTAGGATGGGAATCGCTATCACAGCGTAGATTAAATTTTAGGCTTAACCTCCTAACTAAATTTCAGGAAAATCATTTCTCTGACGACGTAAAAAACATACTATTAGCCCCCTCTTACTCCGGCAGATGAGATCGCGCCAATAAAATTAGAGAGGTAGATTGTAGAACCGATTGGTATAAAATGTCATTTTTTTTCCGCGTACCATTCGGGACCATAACAGCTGTGATCGTCATCATGAATAGTTCGAATTGTGACAAAAGGCCGACAGTAAATCTTTCTCTTTATATTCTCTACGTTCTTATTTATGCATGATGTGAATATTGATGTTCTTCTTTATGCATGATGTTTTGAATATGTAGTAGTAATCTTTGTATCCCTTACATGTTGGAACGATTGACGATAGAATGTGTCTTGGTTATTAGATATTTAATGGGCGCTTTGCATGTGTGGTACGCGGGTTTCAATGTAATTTCGGTGTTCTACCGTACCATTCATGCATGTTTGGTGTGGAAGCACCCCCAGCCACACACCCTTTGGGTGGCTTGCAGGGCATGACGTAGATGTAGATGTACTAAACGAAGCAATAGATCTTGACATTTTTTGCGGAGCAAGCGTCCGATGCAACTCGTCATTAGAGCCTGAATCAATCGAACCACGTTCTCTCCTTGAATCCTATTTCTTAATTCTTCATTCGAATACTCATCGGTATATATCATTCATGCATGCTTGGTGTGGAAACACCCCCTGCCACACACCCTTTGGGTGGCTTGCAGGGTGTGACGTAGATGTAAATGTTGATGCATAATATGTTTCGATACACTCGATATCATTCGATATTTTGGGAAATCCGAAGTCATGCACGGCATCATGAGAGCATGCGTTGCGAAGGTGCAATATGTGATGCATTTTGAAAAGTGCTTGGCTTAGAGTGTGCCACCATGAAATGTACGATTGAGTGAAAGCCGACTGTGAAGGATTTGATCCTCAGAATCATCTGACTTGTGAAGTTATTCGATACACGAGATACACAACCGTGAATCGTCGGAACTAGTGCCTGTCACGGAAGAGTATGCAAGGGACACACACTCGATCCCTTTAATCACAATTGATGACGCTTACACGATACCTGAGATCATTTACTCAATTGAGGAGAGATGGGTAGGCTGGTAATGAATAGATTGCATGAGAAATGAAAAAAATATGGAGAGAAACCCGGCGTTGGCATGCGTCTCCTCTTTGAGAAAGGCATCAAGGGGACCACGGTTTAACGTCTCATACGACAGAAGGAGCAGTGAACTTGAGGTGTTCTCAACGATGAGATTCATGGAGGGGTCGGGATTGATCCAACAATTTTCCAGAACTGCTGATATTCCAAACCGGAATCCTAGAATGGGAAGCAGGTACAGGCATTGCAAAACTCGATGGCACGTGACCAGAAAAGAGTTGAGGAACGCTCTGCACACCACTCAAGTAGAAATTAGAATGTGTAAACATTACATGGTCATGCTAAGTACATATTTACTAAAGTCGAACGCCTTCATGAAAAGTAGAATATGAATTTTGCAGTACCCTCTATAAAGCTCGTAGCAGTTAGCACACAATAGAGGTTATGATAGGTTAGCGAAGCTGCAGTACGCTAATTATGATTTCGTTGTCATATCATAAGCATTTTTGGTACAGTCAAGTGCTCTCCAAACAGCTCCCGAGGGAACATCGGAATTTCCACTAATAAACATCCACCACAGCCGAGACTCAAGTCTGGGACTCCAAACTTGGAGACCTTCGACTAGAAAAGAGTTTTAAGTCAGTGATGATATCTTGGAAACACCTTAACTTCTGATTTATCGTGGGGATTACACATACAGAACATATGTGGCGCAGCATTAAAGAAAATAGGTTTTGTTAAACGTATAATAGGAATGTCCTCGGATGAAAAGGTCAATGAGAGATGCTACTTCGCTCTGTTTAGGCCACACCTCAAATACGCCGCGAGCATTTGGGACCCTGGTCAAATAGATTTAACCAAGAATCAATAAAATACTGAAGAAAGCAGCGCGCTTCGTTAAAAACTGCAACGAGCGTACATATAGTGTCTCACAACTTTAGAGGGATTAAGATGGGAGCCCCTAGAGACTGGGAGGCTACACGATAGGCTTAGGTTGCTTGATAAATTCAGAACTGATATTTTTCAGAGCGACATAGAGAATATTATCATGACTTCTCACTACATCTATAGGTCCGACAGATGCGATAAACTAAAAGAGATACACTGCCGACAAGAGAAAACTCGTTCTTTTCGCGTACAATAAGCGACCACTATAAAAATCAAGCTCCAATAAATACACTTCTATAATACATGTCACCATTTCATCTCCCAAAAACTTGCACTTTTTCATGGCTGGTGACCTAACACCAACTGCCACACGCCCATGCAGCGGCTCGCAGGGTTTTATGTAGATGTAGATGGTGAATCAATCGACAGTGAAAGATCAGAAGGGGGGGCGGGATGGTGAGACGCTTCAGTAAGGGCTTCCCATCCCGAGAACCAAGGTTCATATTCGGGTGGTGGCGAAGATTATTCAGTGATATCCTAACCCCTAGTTGGATGTCGTGTGAAGAAAATATCATGCAAAATGCTCCATCCATCGGATAACACGTTAAACGGTGGTATTCTCGGCATCTTTCGTGAACAGCAGGGTAATTCCGACACATGGTTCCACTCCATCCTGAAGTGACTCTTGACTCGGAAACCAACCCACCTGTTAAGCATGGCGCGAAATACCGAATTTATCCGTTACCTCCCGAAGTAACAAACAAACTGAGAGGGCAAGGCTTTTAACCCTTTATAGGTCACCGGTAAATTCAGAAACCACATAAATTCCCTGTCACAGGTAAAAGCCTATTTATCAATCGACGCAACGTCCGTGTTTATTTAAACAGTAAAAGTACTCTTTCTTTCTTTCAAGTTCTCAACAGATTTTTGAGAAAATCGGTTGTTTTTCCGATCAATGACTATCCTAGCACCCAATTTCAAATTAAAATGGAAGAAATTTTGTAAATAGTTTCGTTCTACAAAGAGTTAATAAAGATGTATCTAGCCAAAGGGCCATAGCTAGCCACCAAGCCAAACTCCGACCCCACCAAGACGACTGTTACCAACCGCGGGATGTGGGCGGGTTGCACGCCAACGTTTCGGGCGCAGAGGGCCCGCGGCGGTGGCGGCCCACACACGCACGTAACCTTGAGCGGTGCCAAAAGCGACGAGAATGGATGAGGTCTCCCATAGAAAGGGAAGGGAAACCGAACAGCGCCCACTTCGCAATCCTCCGAATCTCGCCGAGGTCAATGGTAGGCGTGGAAGGGAAGGGCGCAGGGGGGGGGGGAGGTGCGCTTTCTAAGGGGACGGGACTGCATCAATGTCAGGGGGAGTGTGGGGATGTGGACCCTTGTGGAGGGTGGGAACGACCAGTTGGGAGCCGGCATGGGAAAAGTTGATTCTAGCTGAAGTTTTGAACCTTTCTAGCCAAGGCGCAGTGAATGAGTTTGAGACATGGGCTACGGAACTTTCGGAAATATTGCGAAACGAGGGAGGAAGATTGTTGGTGCGGAGAGCCGGTCAGAAGATGCTTCTAAGTGCTGCCGACCCGAGCGCTTCGAGGAATGAGATGATTCAGCACCTCCTGCCGTCCCGTTCCGACTCGTATCACGGTGAGACCCCAAGAAAGAGTTCCAGTTCTAGTCAGAAAGGTGGATGCTTTTAAACACTTGCCTTGCTTGTCTCGTGTCTCGAGCTTCTTTCGCCAAGTCGTTCGTTTCCACTGCCTCTTTATCTCTCCTTGTTCACCTCCATTACCCTCCGACCTTTACCTTCCCCCTTCCACTTTAATCTACCATCCTTGATGCGCATGTCTGTGCCAGGAACTTCTGTAGGAGCTATGATGGCCTGCGTGTAAGGAGCGTGGTTAGTGGGACGTTGCGACGCATCGTCGTTATACAAGCTCCTATAAGACGCTCATTTTGTTGAAATGTGCCACGAGCATGCAAATGGTGTGACACCGCTGAGAGAGGGATTTGATCAGGAACAGTTCTTCGAGATTCTGAGTCCACATTCTAGGCGTAGATAACGTGAAAAACTGCGATCAGGCGAGTCACATTACTAGACTGAGAACATTATTGTATCCCCATATGCAGGAATGATAGGAGTGATTAATGGAGAAAACTTATGGTAGCTTGACCAATAATCCTGGGTCATTTGGTGTACAATTTTATATTTTTAATCAAGTAGAGAAAAATCCGAGATCAAACATCATTTTGATGCATCTGTTCATGATTTTGAACTCATTCCTGGAATTAATGGCAATGGTAAGAGTTAAATCTCATTATTATTCTGAATTATTATTCTGGTAAGATTATTTTTCTGAATTAAGGCATGTGGTCCAAATCAATCCTAATGGATTGACAACAAGAAAAGAAAGCTGGTTAGGACGAGAGTTTTTCGCACGGTCTGAAAATATTGGACGAAATTGTATTGAACTTAGTGATTCCGAATGTTTGACTCGGCGAGACACCTTGTTATTTTTACTAACAATTATAATTATTGGAAATGTGCTATTTTCCGTTTAGAGGAAATTCTGTAAATATGCCATGTGCCATATGAGTAAGCGTAAAAATGGCAGAAATTGGATACCTCAAGATGATGGACGACTCTATTATCGAAATTGAGGCTACGACGATGGGAGCAATATCCGAATAATCTATGTGAACAATATGAAACATCGTCGGAAAGAGACTTCATTTTCGTTCACCATGAAATGCCCGTGGATCGATGTCAGGCAGGTGATAGGTAGTAGGGGTAGGAGAGGGGTTTATCCCGAGAGCGAACGAGGCGCGGGAGACGGAGTCGATCGTACGCCGCTCCCCGGCGTTCCAGCGAGCGACGAGGCTCGTGTGCGGCGCATCGGAGTGAGAAACAGCCGATCCGGCGAATGGAGGGACGAGGATTATAAAATATGAGCGCAGAGAGCGCAGGTTGCGACACGCTTTCATCTTACGCTGGCAGGTGATGCCGCGTGAGAGTGATCGGCACGGGCGTCGATGGCACGCGCTCAACCACGCGGTCCCGAGCGATGCAGACGAATGGCCGCCCGCGCACCGTGCGATATTTTGCGGTTTCCCCGCGTTCGTGCGCATGCAAAATTCATTGGCACACTCCCACTTCCGGAACCGCAATGATGATGCATAACTTTAAGGAACTTGTAGAAGAAAGTTGCACCTAGAGGCTGATAATTTCCGATTTTAAAATTTCTAACCTAAATAAGAGTTTTTGCTACCCGAAGTTCGGGTTGGTTTTCTCACCTACTCAAGATAATAATAAACATTATTTTCAATCTCCTCATGCTATGACAACTTCTGAACTATATATATAAAATTTTAAGTCTTAAATCTTCAAAAATTAAACTGTAGTCTATTGATAGATACACACGGGCAGAGTGAAAAGAAGGCCTGAAACGGTCGCCCAGAACTTCCAAGAGCGTACATACCATAGCGCTATATGGCGGTCGGAGCGATTTTCGTTTACGTAAAGATTTGCGTTACATTTGTACACGTGTACTTACAAGTAATATGTACAGATAAAATAGAGAAAAACTGTAAGCTAACGGTTTTTTCTCTCACTCCGGCGTTTACAACCCAATGGTTAGTGCGATCATACCTCATTTCACTAGTAATTCGTAAATGTGAGTATTGCTATTTCAACTCGTAGCTTTATGGAACAGCATTTTTTTCGAAATTACTTGGATTTACTAACAGAAAATTCCATAAAGGCGAAATAAAACTTTCATATTTTTATTATGGTGGTTAAATATATATCAATGCATCATGCCGAATAAAAACCACGTCCTTGGATATGATTTTAGCTAAAATTCAAATTCTCCGCCCTAAACCAAAGCCATAGCAAAGCTTTCATTAAGGTGAAAAAAATCGAATCATAATTCTAGCATCATTTAAATTGCCATATGAGCGGTTATTTTCACAGTATTAATCATGTGTACTTTGTAAGGTTTGGCCCAAGAAATAATTTTCGGCTAACATGAAACGTTATTGAAATATGCACTTAATGACACAAATTTACCTCTCCAGCCACCTTCACTCGCCTATCTGGTACAGAGCAGGCTGGCATGGATACCAGGAATATCCAGCATTTCTCAGTTCCTGGCTCAACTTTATTCGCAATAACCATTTGCTACATCCATGAACTCAGATATTGGTTAGCTACAGCTCCCCACTCTCTTTATGTCAGCCAACCTCTTCATTCCTACATAATTATTCACTTAAACGTACTCCACCATTTGTTCGATGGCCTCCGATTCATTTCCATCCATTTTTGGGTTCCATCGGTCACCATATCGCAAACTGTGTCATAGAAGTCTGTCCCTCCTTTTTCATTGAATTTTTATTTTATTTATTTTCTCTTCAATTCTGCGAAGGACTTCCTTGTTGGTGATCCTTTCCGTTCACATTGTCTCTATCATTCTTCGAAAACATCACATCTTCAATGCCTCCAATGTCTTTTGATAATGGTAGACCCCACTGGGTAATATTCCGTTCCATCTACGCCCAGCAAACTTCGGGTAATTAGTCTCATAATTCGGAATACCTTCGTAATAGCAATACGTTAATCAAAAGATTAATAAGTTACAATTAATCGAATCTCAATACGCCAACCAAAATGAAGACCTCAACCATGAATATGAAAACTTTCCAAACTTTCACATTAAACTTAACATTTTTGTTAGCATGGCTATTTAAACACACATTAGATACTGAAGTTAGAAATCATTTTGTACTCCATGAGTAATCTTCATGGCCGCAAGGAGAAAGCACATTATCGTGGCTAACCATAGCTATCTCAATACAATCAGAATCGAAAAATCAGAGAAACCAATAGTCTACGAAGCTGAGCTTATTCTTATGTCAGTTAACTAAATTGAAACCAAATTAAGAAGGTAACAGGAAAATTAGCTTAAGCTTCTCAATGTTTGCTCTTTTGCTAATCCCCCAGGATTCCTGAGTGGAATTCAATCTCTTCACGGGATGAAGAGATATACCGAAATATATTTAATTACTACGTCATAATGTAAAATTATACACTTTAATTACCATTAATAGTAAAAGTATAAATAATTAAGTTAATTTGATTTAATACAATATAAAACACATACTTTTCGATCTCAGGGTATATAAACATTTCCTAAAAAATTAATTCAATGATCTTTGTGCTAACTTATATTTCAGCCCAAGGCATGATAAAATTTTGGATATCTATTCCAAAGTTTTCACTAAGTTAGAGCCTAAATTACAGGCTACCCCGTGACTTAGATGATTCGAATTCTAAAATAGATATTGGCTGGATAATAGAGGTCCATTACACATGAGTCGACTGGTAAACGTTTTTATCGTGAACTGCATCATTCAACTTCACTAAAAGATAAATTGGAATACACCAGTTCACAAATATCACCAATTCTAACTATGCACGCGGTGCATTTAGGGTATTTTTTGTGAATGGCAAAAATCAGTCATATTCGGCTAGCATTAACTCTTTCCCACAACATGTAAAAATCTTAGGTTCATTCATACGGCCAGTGATACGAAGTGGTCTTGGCGAAACTTATTAATCATAATCAGTATTTTATGTGGTTGAATACTCAACACTTTTAACACAAATGAGTGAGACTAGGCACTCCGGTCTTCTTATTAAGGGTTTTCCCTACCTTGACTAAACAGTTGCTCTGAACTTTTATACTAGTCACTAAAATGACATGAATCAATTAAAACACAAATTCAATAACAAAATGCTGAGGAAATAAAATCAACGAATCAATTAGAATACACAATTGGCCAAGTATGGAATGATCTATACCGTGGCATTTTAGTAAGAAGACCGAGATATTTTATGCTGAGAAGAGTCGTCCAGTTTTGAAGTATGATGCAGAAAATATGCAGCAAAGGTAACAGGAGAATTATTTATGCATAACAAAGACTGCAGATGAGCCGCTACAGATATTAGAAAGAAGTATATGTTGGGCCGGCTATGGAAGATAACGTAAGGCGAAGAGGACACAACCATGAGCGGACTTAGTTGTGTGAAGAACTTTTAGTAGGAGGACGCACCAAATTATCCAGATTACGTTGAAAATGGGCAGGTCATTCAAAGTGAATAAAATGACACCCCAAAAAGAGTTTTGGCAACCAAGCCTGAAAAGCGATGAGGAAAGAGAGGTCTAGAGGTGGACCGATTGATGCCGTCAGGCTTCCGGGTATTCAGTATATTTGGGCTGCTGCTTAGGATAGGAATAATGGGAGTTCATTGAGTGGGCCAAGACATAGTAATGGGTTTTAGGCCCACACAAGATTTTACAAATTTCCCCAGAAAAACAGCAGCTACGGCCTTTATTAAAAAGCACTGGCAAATAAATGCATAATTAAAGAAACTAGGGTTGAAAAAATGTGGATGAAAAAAAATCAACAAAGAAAAACATACAGAGGCTACTTATGGTATTAATCTAGGTGGGAGCGTTTATTAGCGAGACTAAGGCGTTCTTTGAAGAAACGTGGTCCAGAGAAGGATATATGACGAAAGGGAGTAGAAAATACATAAGTGGATTCGGTGGAGAAGGGATTCGTCGGGAATGGGTGGACGGAAGTTGGGTGCGTGAGGAAGACTTGTTTTGAGAGGAGCGAGATGAAACACGAAGTGAAGAGAGTCCAGAGAATTTGAGATGAGGTGAAGGATCTGCAAATCCGAGAGCGGTCTGTGGAGTGCGACGGTCCGAGGAGGGAGAGTATTTCCTCGAGCGAGCAAGGGGTGACAGAGAGAGAGTACAAAGAAACGAACGATGGCTAAAAAGAAATCTTGATGGAACACGTTTTAGAGTAAAAAGTTAAATTGAATTATTTAGCATATTTAGAAAACAAAAGTATTTTTACATGGTAATAATGCAAAAGTAAAATGTGCAAAGCATAGGTAAATGGAAAGTAATCGCGAAAATCGAATGATTTACTACATTGTCACAGGAAAACCCTTTTTAATGTGAACTCAAACTCGGTTAACTCCTCGTGTGAGATTCCAATAAAATGTGACAAGTGGAGTTAACAAAGTTATTTTAATTCTTCCAAGATGGATAACTTCCACGCAAATAATCAAATTCAATAATACCATTTCGATAAACCTCGATGGAAATAACCACCTTCTAAGTTTACTGGGAGGTTTAGTTTACCATTCATGAGAATAGATTGCATCAGAATACCGAAGCTTGGTTTGAGATATCAAAACTCACATGCTGTTCGATGAATCCACACCCAGGCCTCAAAACATCAAATTGACGCCTAGGGCAGGCATTTTGGTGATCGATATAAACGTGACGGCGTCAAATGTTTTCACAACAAGATGTTGAGCTGCCCAGCAAAAGGGAAAAAATGGCATTTGAGGTACACAATTTTGGCCGAGAAAAACAAAAAGACTCGGAGCAAGCCTATGCTGTGTGTGACTGCTTGGTCATCCGTTGGCGCTGCCAAAAGTGCGGAGACGCCTCGAGATTGTGAGAGGCCGAGAGATCTCCTCAACCGGACAAGAAGTGAGCTACGGGGGAGTCAAATACCATGCACTCTTCTTTCTATTCTCCTCCTCTCTTCGACTTCGGACGATATTTTTTTCGGCGGAATTATGCGAGGGTGAATGTGGATGAGGAACATCGTGGTGCTTCATAAAGTCTCACTCCTAAGCTAGCAACGTAAGTGATGGTGGAGCTCAAGGCTTGCTGAAATTCAGCTGCAAACTATTGAATTGAAGATCTAAATAATGAAATGGATATGCTTTTATGAACGGAATGAAATACATAAACAATTCTGCTGAATAAAAGTTGTATTAAATTGAGTAGTTTAGCCACAATTTAGAATCTTAAGGAGCCTGCAACAAAAATTCTTAAATATTTTATTGCTAAGAAAAATATTTCCATATCATTACATTAAATAAAAAACAATAGAAAATAGGAATAAAATCTTTCGAAAAATAGGTGTGCATGCTACCATTCGCTGAAGATTTAACGACTCTTGCGCCGAATAATGCAGACGAGACGAAATAACCGAAGCCTCTGGACAAAACTATTAAGATATTCAACTCGAAGATTAACTTAAAAAAACAAAGATTTTGGATAGTGGATAAAGCTTAGGAGGCAGAATCGCTGTCAAGCTCAGGCAGCAAAAACTTGTGCAAGTGGAAGAGTATTTCTACCAAGAATGCAGAGTGGCCTACAACGTAAAATGCAAGGGAGGTAGTTTGAGGGGAAAAAATGTCATACAAAGAAGGTTTTCTACTAGATAGGGAGTTTGCTGATACCTGGAAGGCATGAAAGAAGGGAACTAATCAACTGAAACATAGACTTTGGGCATACTCTTGAATATTAGTGAAGGCTAGTCATTACAAACTGCTGAACAAAGGGAAATGGAAGGAACGGAGATGCAGTTCAACCAAAGAATAAGGAAGATCAAGTGAAAGAGCTACAAAGGAAGAAGTCCAGCGGGTAACTGGAGAGAAAAGTGGTAGACTAACAACTTTGCAAGGGAGAAAAGAAATTTATTGGACACATTTTCCAACAACCCAGTCTACTGGAAACTATAATTGAAGTACAAATACATAAGAAGAATTAAAGATAAAGACTAAAATTGGAATGCATCAGACAAATCATGAAAGATGTCAAAGTGGACAATTATGTACGAACAAAGCGTTTGGTGGAGGGGAGATTGGGGCAGTGGGCTGTGACAGCCAATTTCTTAATTGACGACTGTTGATGATCACCCATTTGATAATTCTATTATACTGTAGAATATTTTTCTTTGGTCCATTTATACAGTCAACATGGCTACATGTATCGTGAATTTCATTAAGACCAATGCAGGTTACGATAGTATAATGCCATTAGATATGATAAAAAATTATGGATCGTAACCGCGGCAGATTTGAGAATTCTCTCGAATTCAAATAGTGGTAAGTATTTAGGGAAGATAAGGCTTTCAAATGTCAATGATGGTTGAAGGTATGACGAGATATTCTATTCATAGTCCACTTGGTTCACTTTTAAAGTAACGGAATTCCGTAAATCACAGTGTAAGCTTTGACTGCTCTTCCTAAGAAGCATCCGTCCAACCATACTGCGACAACATCACTGGAAATAATAGAGTGACCAAAGTTTTTGTTTAATTTTTTGACTAGCGACAAATTGCTTTAGGATTCCATCTGTTTGGGGTTTCTTCGTGATATTTTAAGAAAAGATGGTATGCCTAAGAGCCATGCAGAGTAATCCTGATCTGGTGAGATACAATAATTATACAACAGTCTTCTTCAATTAAATTAACTTGATATTGTGTTTCAAGCTTAACCATGAGGCACGGCACTCGTTAAAGCCTTTAATTCTGATTTTTCCTCAAATCGAGCTGCAGACATGAGTGATCTGTGAAATCAGATGCATCAAGTGCTTCCCGGTCCTTTGACCAAGTCCACTTAAACTTCAGTCCTTAGATATATCAACAATGCTCTCAAGTAGAATTTGCAATGCATCCAACTCTTAACTTGATCCAATAACGAGTACTCACAAATGGAAATTAAGTAAACTGCATACTTTTTATACGATAGGGTAACTACTATCAATACAAATAAAAAAGAACTTTGCTCATATTTATAAAGAAAACATTTTCTGCACTGATGAAAGTACGCATCCTGCATTGGTCTCATCCCGGGAATGAACCATTTCCATCTGTGACGCATTTTAATTACTAACAGAGAAATCAGTTTCATTATGAAAGTGCTCTATTCCAGAGCAGGAAGAATGTTTCTATTTTGAGTCGAGAATCATGCCAATTACCACCCACTTCAATAAAATGGCATTAAGGTAGGTATTCTGTAATAGAAGAATACCCTAGTTTAATTTATTCCATTTGGTACCTTTTAATGGCATTAAATGGCATCGACTCATGAGAGAGGCTCATTTTCATGGCTTACGAGTTTGAAATCAAATTCAACGACGATATCGAAATGAAAACACAATTCATTAGCCAATACCTGGGTGCTGAAAAATTACATTATATACTTCACTTACGCAAAGTGATTTCTTGGAACTTGTCTGTAATGGCTCCATGAAATTTGATGGTTAATATTTCAAGAAGCAATTTTACACATCAGGCGTTCAGCTTACGCACAGTTTACAAATAAAAACGTTAGGTCCCAATTTAATTACAATGCGGCCTATTTATTGACCCTATGTAATGTTACTACATTTACGCATATCGGAAGGGCTAAGAGCCTAATAATAATTTTGGTGAAGGTCTGGACAGTAAAGATTTTTTCGCAATTGTAAAAAAAACTCTTACTTTATGCTTCTTTAAAAACTCCGTTGACTCTCTCATCTTCCACGCCGCATCATATATGCATAGGAAGTTTCAAATCGCATTCCATATTGCCTCCAATGTCAATAAACAATGCGGTCGTTATGCAATTACACATATTAATCTCTCATCAACATACATAAATTTCTCGTATCTGATTCAAAAGTTATCACGGTTGTTTTCATATAAAAACCCTGAATTCCTATGGGTAACCTTATACTAGATCGGTGTCTCCCCTTCCTTCCTTCCACCTTTGAGAATAGAAAAGTGATTTTCTCGTTTTAATTCTCAAAGAAAGTCCCTCTTTGACGGGCGCGGGATCATCACAAATGACAAAAACATTGAACACATTTAAAAGACTAAAATTTAACATTAAGACTACCGCTAAGAACAAACTTATGTAAAAAATGATCCATAAAAACAATTGGCCATTAGAGGGTCGAGGTGGCATAGGTGGGTTTGATATTTTGGGATTAGCATTAGGGTGGAGAACCAGCCATCGGCATTTATAAGTTCTTGGTTAAAGATGAAAGTGTGTTCAAACCCTTCTTCCTTGAAGTGAGTTTTAATTCGCTTGAAGCGTTTAAATTGCTTTAAAGAAAGACCATTATGATAAATAATCTGAAAGACGAGTTGGCTTTATACCCAGATCCTTTGCTTGAGGACTCCTAGCAAACAACAAAATGATCTTAAAATAGAGGAGAGAAAAGACCAAGGGTTGATATCATATATCATACTTATTGGATAAGAACATTTTGCAGAAAGAATATTTTCCCAGAACTGGGGATTTTAACCTAAATATTTAGATTTTTCCCCCAAGTTTTCTAAAAGTCTGCTACCATGGCTTAATATTCATTAAAAATTGTAGGAATTGGTCCAATATTGGATGATTCTCTTCATGTTTTGTATTCTCAATTAAGTTTTTCACACCGCTTCCTTCCATAACTGCTCACACGTCCGTGATGAAAAACTTAGAGTAAACTTACTAAAGTTATGTTACATCAAAGAGCTAAAAATAATTAGGAAAATTGAAGGTATGTTATTAGGGAAAAAATAATTGAACCGTTCAATAAAAATGTCACCATCAGAGAAATAGAAACTATTGTAAATCGGTCCTTAAAGAAACCATTTAACCTTTTTTACTTGCACAATGAACATTTGCACTCTGCTAGATTTTGAAAATGACTACAAGTCGTTTGAAAAATGTGGTGGGATTGCTATGAGAGTCTGCCATTTCAGGTTGCGTTGAAGCGAGTAACTTGTGAGAAGTTCAGCTAAGCATGAACTGTTGAGCCAGTATGGGTGGACATGGTCCAATGTATCTTGTCACCATATAGTAATTTTACATACTCCACGCAAGTATCTAAGCATCAAAGGTGGCAAAACGAAATTTCTTCTCATTACTTCTGTACAAATTAACGCTTAGTTATTTATTTTTGTGCATCTGTTATTCTATCAATACCTCTATTAATATTTCACTTACCTTTTCATCTGATGCGTAATTAATGCTAAAACTAAGGTGATCTTGGCCGTACCAGATTGTATGATACCACTAGGATGACATAAGTTTGTCTTTAACAAATGATTTGCTGCATATTTTTACTTCTTTAATTCCATTGTCATTTTATATTATTCTTGTCTAGAAAATAATTTCAGTTCAGTGCACTTCATCTAAAATAAACGAAGCAATCACTAAGAAAGGAATGGAGGGCATCCGTGGTCCACGCGGGGATATCTTTTTTCCGACATGTTGTGCGAGTGACGGAGGGTCAATATTGGCAATGTAGATCAGCTTTGATCAAGGTCATTATTTTGGGCTTCGTGTCATTGTATGCCTCTTTCATGTGTAGAAATGAGAATCAAATAAATCAGTTCAACTTTTGTAGCCTATGAAATAGCGCTACGGTTTGCCACAATGTATCATACGAAATCAATATATTGATTGGCATTGCCACGGAGATGTCTACAGTCTTCAAGAAAAGAATAAAATTTTTTCCTCGTTTAAGGGAAATGTGAGTTTTTTTAGTAATGATAATAAAAGATCGATAACTCTACTTCTGGGTGAAATGAGTCATTTAAACGGAGAAAAGATTCCGATGAATGTGTAGCAAAGCTTTCGGAAAAAGAGAGAGCATTCTTCTTCTAATCAAAGAGATGCACATATTCTATGAGGGTAATAATTGATGTGACAGAGGTGAAATATTCCAATTCAATATGCAGCCACGGCCTCGACTTTAATAGCTCATTTTTCAACGCATCACTGAACTCATGAATGCATATGGAAATCGCCGCAAGCTATTGCGGAATTTAACCAACATGAGGTTAAAAGCCATAAATGGTAGTACTCCGCCATAAAGAGAGATGAACGCCAACGGTGACATTTGAAAGGAAAATAAATTTTCCATTGAATACTGCCAGCAAACAAGTTTCATTGAAATGATGATAAATGTTTTGACGGGAGGCTGAGTTTCAGATGGGAGACGAAAAGAATTATGCTTCATTTTCGAACCCTTCATTAGAAATGAGACTCCATGTGTTCCAAATGTGTAAAATGGTCTGGCTGCGTATCAGAGGGATATTTAAATGAAAATAATATTGCATGGGCAAAGATTTTTAACTTACAATGAAAACGTAATCAACTTTTACCGAACCGTCAATTTATTGCCTTTTTGAAGTTATTTTTTCAAAAAAATCAACATAACTTTGGGTAGAAGTTTTTCCGTGAGTACTCCAAGAGGAGATTCAACCAGCGAGCCTTTTTATGGATAGGAAACTACATTATCGCCTCCGATGGCGAGTAACACTTTCGTAAAAGCAAAATAGAGCCGTGGCAAAAACATTTCCGCGTCTGCCTGAAGTACACGGCCTTTTCGGAGTACGGGATGCATCAAAGTGGTCATCCATTCCATCGGCCCGCGCTCATCAATCAATGGCTGACCATCCATGCACGGACACAGTCTCGCGAAATATTCGATTGGACGTGCGACCCACCTCCTACCACAATTCGCTCAGGTAGTAACATTTGCCCCACCCTCACCATACCCTCTCTCTCCCCACTCCTCCGCTAAGAGCAAGTCAATCATTTCATGACCCGAGCCGTCGTGATAAATTGTCCGATGCTCCCTTGCCCTGATGACGCCATCGGACAACGAAGCAACGGCTCGCGGCCCGCACGGCCTATCCCCCTCGTGGCGTCGCTGGTAAAATAAAGAGACAAATCCTACATTTCTAGCAATTTCGCTGGAAAAATTTTCCCCTCATGAGGAAGAAATGCCTCATCTATTGGGAAGAAAGAGTGAGATGCTGAATATTCATGTTAGTCGAGGAGAATATTTTTACGATGAATACATTTGAAAAGTATGACCCTTTCGTTTTTGTCAATTCCACCCAGAGATATTTTACTTGTACTTTCGTCATTGGACTATGATATTCTAAGATATTTTGGGATATAGTTTTAGGGAAAGGGTATGAGTAGCGAGTGGCAGTGACTTGCAGTCCGTAATACCTCTGAAAATTGAGCTGGATTCGCCAGGAAAAATATAAATGGATCCCCGCACGATCGTGTGGGCTAGGGTGGAATTGATTGATGGAGTTCACCTTTTTTTGGCTAGCTAACGGCTAATCTTCGGAAGGTTCCACAGCATACTTATTTAAATATTTTTGAGCGCACTCTGTAAGCTAGTATCTTTACCCAATTTATTTAGTCACAAATACTAAAATGCCGTTTGAATAAAAAAACTACGAGATAAAGCGGTAGTAATTATTATATAGACGAGGTTCATTGCCTCTCTCTGAGAGTGTTTAGGTGATCTAAATAGCCCAGTACATCAGTTGTAAGGTCTAAAACCAACCCCAGCACCAATTCCATTGAAATTATTTACAACCAACAACAAAGATAGGTTTGTGCTTTCATCCCGAAAACATTTTGTATACCCGTACGTGGTCAGGGTATGTCGATTTTGTCACAGCAGAAATGTAACGCATTGAAGGAGGCGTCACAGGAATGGGGAAAAGTACGTACATAGAAATGATCAGCATCACCTTAAGAGTCAATCCGCCTGTCTTTCTGTCCGTCTGCCAGTCCGTCTGTCTGTCCGGCTGTCTATCTCTTTGCACAACAACTGCCGTAAAAATTAAGATATCAAGCTGTAATTTGGGTCATAAGCCTCTGGTAGTCCACAGACGGCATAATTGTCAAATGGGTTAGATCGGAATAAAACCACGCTTTTAAACAAAATTGAAAGTGGTGGTGCAGGGTATTTCAGCTTCGGAAAGGCCGAAGATAATTTCTTTACTATTTTCTGGAAATATTTACCTCAATACGTAAATACATCATTAAAAAGTTCATTTTTTTATTTTCATTTATTTTTATATGACAGGCAAAGGCTTTCGCCAAAAATAGCTCGTTTCGGCGCAAGGCATAATTGATTAAAGAATAGTCTGAGGAAACTTTGGCATGCACAATGATATTTGAACTGTAAAAAGATAAGTAGATACCTAAGGCAAGCTGTCAGTGGTAGTTGAAATGGCAAAAAGCTTTATATCAACATTCTATAAAAGTCGCAACTGTTCAAGCAGACTATTAGCGATATATTCTCTCCACGTGGCATAAATCCTTTGCGTTCACTAAGACGGAAAGGGTACGAAATTCTTTTACAGACGGAAGCTCCTGACTTGAACTTCCTTGTATACCAACATCTTACCTTCCCTTTCTCAAGCATAAATCAAAATGGAAAATTCCTAAGGAATTTCAGCTTGAAAAAAACGAGTCTTAAACTCGACTTCTTTGACGTGAGGCAGTTAAGCTGGACTAGCATTGAAGCCCGGCGGCGCGCGTAAATCACAGAAGTTGAGGCAGTCAGACGCATCTCCTGATCTCCAAGCCGTTTCTCACGGAGATCTTATTTTCAGGTGTATGCACAGCTCTGGTTTAGTTTAAATTGTGTCCAAAGAGTCCAGGATTTGACTCAACGACCCTCTAGTAGCCCAATTCAAGAGTGGCAAAACATTAATAGATTTTCATACAAAATATATATATAACATAAAATTTTATAAATAAGGTGTACGGTTTTCAGTTAAAGACTAAATTTTTTTGACAGTTTCCCCATTCTAATGTCATGGTTTTTTCCAATGGTCATAAAATCTACTATCTACCCCCTCAAAATAAAATATCTGTCAGGCTCACAACAGTCAGATATCAATATCCTATCCTTCGAGCCACAGCAGAGGCTTTTGGCTGGGGAGTTTGGAGAAATGTGACGGAAAAAAGGATGGAGACAAATAGTCGCAAGTGGTAGAAACAAAAATGGATCATAATGGAAAGTCCTAGCATCATAAGACGTCATTTTTGCTCTCATTAATGGAGCGTGGGAAGGAGCTTTTTATCCATCAGGTAAGCAGGATATCTCTGGCTTCTTGTCTCTCCTAACATTTCTAGAGTTAAGGAGAAGGGTTAAAACAATACCCCCCGCGTCATCCTGAAACTCGACTATCTGAAATGTTCATAAAATCCTAGCATGGCGTGTAACCTCCGAGTATATAGTGGATCGCATCTATCAGCTGAATGTAACAAGCTCTGCTTGTTCATAGCAGTTTCAACGAAGACTGCAGCTTTGTTTAACTTATTTAATATTGCCCATTAAATCTATATGTGTACGGTCACAGGGAAACAAATGATACCTAACCTTCATCCGCCCTCAAGTGAATCATTTTACGTTAACGTGATATCTGTCAACCCAACTTTCCTTTTCATCTACTATCCCACACCATCTGTCTTACCAATGGCTATGGTCCTCATAAAAATATTGCCTTAATGATCATTTGCTTCAGCGTGTGACAGAGAGCTATCTAAAAAATGAGGGAAATAAGGAAAACTACACGGAGAAACTAAAGCTATCAGTACTGAGTAGGGTAATAGTTCCTCAGTTTGTTTCTTTGGCAGTCGAAGGTTTTGCGTGGGAAGAATAGCATTTTTCTACCGATGGGCACAAATGGAAATTTATCCTGTACTTTCACTTATTGAAATTCTACAGGTGATAAATCATACCATTTTGTTTGATAAGAACTTTTCCGCTGTGCAAAGCCCTGCATGCTATATCCTAGCCTTATAAATCTCATTTGCTGCCCTCTTAGCTGCTTCTAAGAAAGTGAGACGTTTTCAGTCTGAATTTTGATTTGTTCACGAGTTACAACTTCCTGTTATGCTCCTTTATCCTTGAAACCAAAATATGACGCTTTACTAGAGTGAAGTAATATGTGATTCATATAACCCAGAGCTTCATATAATACAGAATAATAATAATAAGGGTACGAAAGCGGACCACCAGCCTCCTCGTGGCGTACCTGGCAACGGCTTTGCCGGCTAATGGTGGACGTCTATGTGGCGGGCTAACCTCCCGCCATATAGTAGAATCTGGTTCCAAGAATGAACTCAGATAAGGCCACCCACAACCGGCCCCTCTCGGATGGGGGCCCCAGTAGAGTTGGGCGTGGCCAAGCAAAAAGAACTCAGGTGGGAGCTCGCATGGAGTGGACGGAAGCCTTAAGGGACGACCTCCTCGCCTGCTATGCTGCCAGCGAGCCCAAACGCAGGGGTTACATGGCCAGGATGCACTCTTTGTGGTGTGAGATGCATCCGGAACACGACCATGTGTCGCAGCAGAACTTGCGCGACCAGGCCAACCATCTGCGAAAAAAGGAAAACATCCACCAACCGCAGGTTCAGTGTAACACACCACCAGCAGAACCACCCTCCCCGTCACAGGCAGCGCCTCCACCTGCTGACGTGAGTACCGCACGTTTGTCGGTATCCTAAGGCGGTTTGTCCTAAGAGGGAGGATGTAGGTCAGACTGACTCTGAACTATTACGATCGCGGTTAAGAAGCACAATTAGCTATGACGAAGGACAGACTAGGCAGAGAAGCATCCATCGCAAGATCTCTCTGCGGGGTAACCACCTGCCCCAAATGAATGGACTCATCGACGAGATCCTGACAGAGACGTCAGATCTCTGGACGGTGAATTGCGAGGTCTACGCTGCGGCCAAGGTTTTGGCAACCCCCCGAAAGGACTCCTCTCGGGAGGATAAAGCAGCAGCAAGGCTGGAAAAGCTGGATGCCAAGATCACGCTGGCGCGACAGCAGGCGTCGAAGATTCAGTGTGTGATTTAGTACATCACTACCGGGCGAACCTTTACATTCAAAGTTCGGCGCATTGCGCGCAGCCTCAGGTTCAACCATCACACACTGAACAAAAACGTGTTGCTTACTATTAAGCAGCACGAGGTCGATAGGGTACGGGCGCTTACCTCGGCCAAGAAAAAACTCCTGAAAAGGAGTAAAGACGTAAGGGAGAATTCCACCTTTCTCCTTCAGCCGTCCCGTCTCTTTCGGCCTCCTCCGCCTGCTGTTGAATCCCCGCCACCCGTTCATGAGGTCGAGCGTTTCTGGAAGGATATCTACGAAACGACGAGGCCATTCAATGGAGACACTCCGGCCATCGCACTCTTTAAAGAGTTCTGCGACCGCCACCTACACAATGTGGATGGACCCCTTTCAGTCACGGAAAGTGACGTGAAGCACGCTTTGTCTGGCAAGAAGAATTTCGCGGCACCAGGAATGGATGCCGTGAATAGCTTCTGGTGGAAGAAGTTCACTTCTACTCACAAACATCTGGCCAGAATTTTCACGTCCCTCATCACAGGTAGAGAACCATTTCCACCTTGGCTGACTGAGGGACGCACGGTTCTCATTCCGAAAAAGGGAGACTTGTCCAATCCGAAGAACTATCGCCCTATAACCTGTCTAAACACTGTATACAAGGCGTTCACCACGATCTTGAGCGACCTTATCCTCCGGAAGATCCAGCCTGTGTGGGAGGAGGTGTACGAGCAAAGGGGGTGCAAACGAGGAATCGCGGGATGCAAGAACAACCTGCCCATTGACAGGTGCATATGTCAGGATGCCGCCCGACATAAGCGAAACCTATCAATGGCCTGGGTGGACTATCGCAAGGCTTTCGACACCATTTCGCATGAGCTTCTCATCGCCCAGCTGAAGTTGATGAAAGTCCACCCAGAGGTTGTGTCCTGCATCCAACGCCTGTTACCACTCTGGAGAACGCGCTTCGTGTTGACATCGGGCAAACGGACTGTCTTCACTGAGTTGGTAACATACCACCGTGGCGTTTTTCAAGGCGACAGCTTGAGCCGCCTCCTGTTCTGTATTTCCCTCCTCCCCCTCTCCTTCAAGCTGAGACGAGGCCGAGGATACATGTGCGGTGTTCCTGGTGACAGGAAGCACAAGGTTACCCATGTTTGTTTTACATGGAGAACCTTGAACTGCATGCTTCCAATGTCAAAGAACTGCGTGTTGCATTGGCCACCGTACATCAATACAGTGAGGCTATAGAGATGGAATTCGGATTGGACAAGTGTGCATCCATCCACCTGGTGAAAGGAAGAATATCGGAGGACAAGGAAGACTCGCAACTCGTTGACGGGAACGTCGTTCGTCATCTGCAAGATGACGAATGCTACGAATACCTCGGCGTCCCCCAGCGTCGAATGCAGGAGGTAGCAGCAGTGAAGGTAAGACTCACCCTCAAGTAAAGACAGACTCAGAAAAATCTGGAGTTCTGAGCTGTTTAGCAAGAACAAGGTTCTTGCCACGAACATGTTCGCGATTCCGACACTGCTGTACACCTTCGGATGCATGAAATGGAATGTCAACGAGTTGCAAAACCTCGACCGGGGTACGAGGAAGATGCTGACCATCTATAGAAGTCTTCATCCGAAATCTTCTGTCGCCAGATTGTATCTCCCTCGCAGTGTAGGTGGTAGAGGTCTGTTGAGCCTTGAGTAACTACATAACAGAGTTGTCTTGGGTACAGTTTGCCGTGTGTTCAACAGCACGGACACCCTGCTTACTCTCGTAAGGGAGCACGAAGGTGCCGGGGTGGGGGCGTTCCTCTTCCAGGCGGCGAAGAGGGCAGCGGACGAAATCGGTCTGGACTTTGACCTGTCATCCGACGGTAACGACAGTGGCACGTCAATCGTGTCACTGAGGGCAGACATCTTAAAGCTCGAGGTCAAAAAGACTGACCAGAAGACCTTGCTCAATACACATACCAATAAGCCCATGCATGGAGGTTTCTACCGAAACATGGAAAGACATGGGCTATCGAAGGAGCTGACGTTTGCCTTCCTTCGTTCCGCGGGTCTCAGGTCCGCAACAGAGGGTTTCGTTCTCGCGTGCCAGGATGGTGTCATCAACACTCTCGTGTACCGCCGAATGATATTCAAGGCGGAGGTGACGGATACGAGATACAGAGCGTGCCGAGCCAAGCCGGAGACTTTGAGTCACCTTCTCTCCGGCTGCAGTTATTACGCGCAGTCAGCGTATTTAACTAGGCACAACGCAGCTCTGCGGGTGTTGTATTTCCACCTCCGACATAATTATGGCATCGACGAAGTACATGTACTGCCCTATGCCCCTGGAGATATTGAGTCCGTCGTGGAGAACGACAAAATAAAAATCTGGTGGACTTACTTATTCCCCACCACCAGGCAGTTGGAAGCGAATAAGCCTGACATCGTTCTCCTTGACCGCCTATCGCGTTCCATGTTCGTAATGGAGTTTTCGGCTCCGGCCGATACGAACTTGGACTCGAAAGAGGCGGAAAAACGGACGAAATATCAAGACCTGCTGTTCGAATTTCGGCAGATGTACTCGGGACACTCTGTAAAACTAGTAGTCCTAGTCATAGGTGTGCTCGGTGGAATCAAGGGCTCGCTGATACAGAGCATCAAGAGTATTCCTGCTTGCGTGGCACAGGCGGAATCACTTGCAGCCCGCATGCAGAAGGCCGTCCTCGTGGGGTCGCTCCGTCTGTTTCGTGCGCACGACCCGAACGCAGCGTAGACACTGATCCGATGGGTTAATCGGAAGCGGCTACGAACTCTGCACCGCCCCCATCGGATTCTCGGCCAATATGACGGCAACGAAACCCGATGTTAGCCGGGGACTCGGAGGGGAAAGTTACAGAAGTAAAAAAAAAAATAATAATAATAATAAGAGTACGAAAGCGGACCACAAGCCTCCTCGTGGTGTACCTGGCAAGGCTTTGCCGGCTAATGGTGGTCGTCTATGTTATGGGCTAACCATCCGCCATGTAGTATAATCTGGTTCCAAGAATGAACTCAGATAAAGCCACCCACAACCGGCCCCTCTCGGATGGGGGCCCCAGAAGAGTTGGGTGTGGCCAAGGAAAAAGAAGGACTGACTGAGAGGAGAAAAAGAAGGATGGAGCTCCCATGGAGTGGACGGATGCCTTAAGGGGCGACCTTCTCACCTGGTATGCTGATAGCGAGCATGAACGCTGGGATTACATGGCCAGGATGCACTCTTTGTGGTGTGAGATGCATCCGGAACACGACCACCTGTCGCAGCAGAACTTGCGCGACCAAGCCAACCACCTGCGAAAAAAGGAAAATATCCACCAACCGCAGGTTCAGAGTAACACACCAACAGCAGAACCACCCTCTCCGTCACAGGTAGCACCTCCACCTGCTGACGTGAGTACCGCACGTTTGTCGGTATCTCCTACAAAGAGGGAGGATGTAGGTCAGACTGACTCTGAACTATTACGACCGCGGTTAAGAAGCACAATTAGCTATGACGAAGGACACACTAGGCAGAGAAGCATCCATCGAAAGATCTCTCTTCGGGGTAACCACCTGCCCCAAAGGAATGGACTCATCGACGAGATCCCGACCGAGACGTCAGATCTCTGGACGGTGAATTGCGTGGTCTACGCTGCGGCCAAGGTTTTGGCAACCCCCCGAAAGGACTCCTCTCTGGAGGATAAAGCTGCAGCAAGGCTGAAAAAGCTGGATGCCAAGATCACGCTGGCGCGACAGCAGGCGTCGAGGATTCAGTGTGTGATTGAATACATCACTACCGGGCGAACATTTACATCCAAAGTTCGGCGCATTGCACGCAGCCTCAGGTTCAACCATCACACACTGAACTAAAATGTGCTGCTTACTATTTAGCAGCACGAGGTTGATAGGGTACGGGCGCTTACCATGGCCAAGAAAAAACTCCTGAAAAGGAGTAAAGACGTAAGGGAGAATTCCACCTTTCTCCTTCAGCCGTCCAATTCCGCCTTTCTCCTTCAGCACGTAGCCACTGATCCGATGGGTTTTGGAATTGGCTACGAACTCTGCACCGCCCCCCTCGAGCTCTCGGCCATTATGACGGTAATGAAACCCGATGCTTGCCGAGGACTCGGAACGGGTAAGTTACCAAAGTAAAAAATAAGAATGGTAATTATAATAATAGCATCGTTTATTGACATAGGCTATGCTAGCCCAGGAGACGAGTTTGTACGTATATTCCGCAATGACCAGCATTGACTCTCCCTTCTTGTGATGAGCCTTTGGACTTAATGGTGACGTATTTCGGGGTAATCCGAGAGTTGAAGCACTTGCTGTTGAAATGTACATTAAGAGAAGCTATGCGGTACTTAATGCTCAGTTTGCGATCGAGTTTCACTTGTATTGATATGCTAGCATTACATATAATATCCGAAGATTCTTGCAAAATTGTGTGAAACTTGTTTGGAAGTTTTTCATTCATTTATTATTCATTTTTCACTCAATTTCGCAAGAATCTTGGAACTGTATATGGGTCATTCCACCACAATTCGACCAGGTGATTGCCCTTGGGGTAACCGATTTCGACCAAATTGGGCAAATCGTCTTCATTTGATAACAAAATGAAAATCCCAAAGCCATTTTGTAATCCATTCAACGGTTTACGAGATATTGCAATGTTGTAAAACAAGAATTTTACAAAAGCGTCGTCGCATTTGACGGCATATCTCCGGAAATAAGGAAGATAAAAATGCATTCAATGACTTATTTTAAAGGTATAAAATTGAGAAATATAATTAATGGATTATTATTTAAAATTTAAACAATTAAATAAAGTTTATAACAAATTCAAATGTTCAAATCGATTTTTGACGACGTAGTTATGCCTTCGATTTTCCTCGTTTTTTTTATATGTTGTAGATACAACCCTCCTCTACGAGTTAAAAAAATTTGGTAGGGGTAATATTTCATTTGAGAAAGAAAAAAATTTTTGAGTGAAGGCGTAACGCCAGTCTCCCGCCGCGGCGGCGTCCGGCTCTCGCGCCGAACGTTCAGTAGTCGGTTCTCCAGATCTCATCAGCGCGCTTCCTTTTCAATCTTCTTTTCACCAATTTTAACTGTATACCGACCCTTTGCTTCCCTTTACCCATGTCATTCGCTATTTGCTTCCCACTGAAGTGACCGTCGCTTTAGAATTTAGGATTAGTGACGACATGCTTAACAGCGGTGGCGACCATGGCCCACCAGCGGCTGTGCTCGGAGAACAATAGACAAACCTCGCCCCGTCTTAGACCTCCAATGCTACTTTCCTCTCTTCCCCTATCTCATTCACCTTGCATACCCTTTATTATGTTCCTCCTAGTCCGTCACTCGGGCACTTTCTTTGAAATATTGCATAGAAATGCCATTCATCATCACCGTCGATATCTTCTTAGTGATGCAAATGATTCATCATGTTGTAGCGGTTCTTATATTGAGCCACAGCACCGTCGGAATAGTAAATTGTTCTACTTAGATAATGTACTCTTCTTCGAAGAAAAGTTATCAGTTTCGCTTTAAAGGTATAGAATGCACTCACGTTATGTTCCATACAGTCTGAAATAATAACCAAATTGAAAGGTGCGAAAATGCATGCATTTTTATCTTCCTTATTGCCGGAGATATGCCGTCAAATGCGACGACGCTTTTCTAAAATTCTTGTTTTACAACATCGGAATATCTCAAAACCGTTGAATGGATTACAAAATGGCTTTGGGGTTTTCATTTTGTAATCAAATGAAGACGATTTGCCAAATTTGGTCGAAATCGGTTACCTCAAGGGTCAATTTTGCCAATTTTCTGGTCGAATTGTGGTGGAATGACCCATATGTAATTCTGGCATGGCAATACAAGTGAAACTATCGCAAAGTGAGTATTAAGTGCCGCATAGCTTCTCGTAATGTACTTTTCAACAGCAAGTGCTTGAAGTCTCGAATTACCCCGAAATACGTCACCATTATGTCCAAAGGCTCATCACCAGCAGCTCTCCAAGCAGTTGAAGTCTCCCTTCTTGGTCCAAGGACTTTCACACAATGCAGTCGATGTATCCCAGTCTTTCTAAATGCACTGCATCTTGATTTCGGAGCGTGTTTTCATCACGATGTGCGAAAAGTTATGCTCACGTCCACAAATTCCACGCTGATAATCACCAGCTGTGATGCTGGCGGCCCTGGCGTCGATCAAATGGAACGCAAGATGGCGACACAACACGACAGAGACATTCCCATTCTTAAGCCGACCAACCACTCGACACAGCCCTCCCCTGCGTACAAGTTCGCGCACGAATAGAAACAAGGCAGCCGAAGGAGTGCGGGGTGGGTGGGAGTGGGGAGCGGGAGAGAGGAGGTGGGATCCCCGGAGGAAAATATGTGGCGGCCACGCACAAGGTAGGACCTAAAGATTAATCCAAGTTATCAGTGAAAGCATTAGGAATTTTGACTCCAATTCATGCATTACGATTATCCAGGTTACCGAAAGGTCACCTGAAGGAGGAGAGCGAACGAACATTTACAGGGAGGGTTGAAATCTCGGAAACACGTGCCAATTGTGCAAGTCCAAGGGTACTCCGTGGAGATGGGTCGTTGATTAAGGAAAAACTTATCCTGTCAGTAGAAACCATTTTACAAATAACATTTGTGGAAGTCACTAAGTATCTGTTTTGTCAAACAAGCACGAAAGAAATCTAACATAACAGCCTCTTCTCTAAATTTTGTATACCCTCCCTCAGAATTTTTATACAAACTAAAACCCCGGAGGCTGTCAATTTGGCTGATTTTCGATTTTGATGAACCATCAGGTGCTCTTTGCTTGATCAATTGGAGAGTGTGCATTTCTGAGAGTAAAATGTTTTTGCGAATTACAAAGCAAATTACGACTAAAAATTTTGCTTTCTGCCTGAACGTAAAGTGCATATACTCTCATTTATTTCGCAAAAGTATTTCTATGATCGTAGAAATGCTCTCTGTACTCTGCTATGTTCTCTGCTGCTTCCCCATTACGCTCCGGTAGCGAACGAACTGCTAAAATTGCGCTGTATCTTTAAAAGGAAAATATAAAGAAATGTCATATTTACACTCAAATGTATGCCTTCCCAGAACGTTAACGTAATTTTTAATGGAATGTTACTGTGTTACAGGCAGTAAACATAAAACAGAAGACGTGACAACTCATATAAATGTAGAATAATGTAATACATTATCTTTTCCTGCACTAGAGCTTAATGAATGTGAGAAATAATCCTTATGTTGTCAAAATGACTGATTCCGAGGATGCAAGAATGAAGAAAACTCTGGGGCTCTAGTGTTAATTTCACCGTCTGCATGACGCAGAATCAGCGACAACATGAAGGAACCCTTGGGAAAAGAGGGAGTCGCGCGGTATGAGGTTCGATAGGGTATAAAAGGGGGTCGCAAACCCCCTTTGTCTTACCCCTCCCACTAAATCCTGCCACCACCTCCCGCGCCAGCGAACCCAAAAGCCCCCTAGACCGCCGCACCGCAGACGCTCGAACAAGCCGACAACACAACATGCTCTCTCCCGGATGGCATTCAAGCCTCGCGTTTATTTTGACCGCCCTCTAGGCAAGAAGTGCTTCGAGGGAAGGGCGCACGAGTGTGTGACTTGGACGCCCTTCGAGTGCGGTGGAAGAGAACAAGAGAGACGGAGAGTGAGAGGAGGAGGAGGTTTTAAGGCTGGGGCGTTGAGATGAGGTGGCGGGGAGGGGGGTCGGCGAGGAGCGGAGTGAATGGCAGAGGTTTCGGAGCGAGCCAAAACAGAATCCGCAGAAGCACCAACACACTCACGCGCCGTACATAAGCCGTACATGCGAGGCACATACACTCACACACGTGTTAAGTTCACTCGGCTTTGGAGGCGGCTGCCATTGCCATGGGAAGGAAGAGGGTGAGCGCCGGATCTTGATGGAGTTTTGAGCGAGATGCCGAGTCACAAAAAACAATGAAATTAGCCATATTGCATTAAACTACATATAGCTCATCTTTCTAATGATACCAAAATATCATTAACTTACGGCGATATTTGTGTAGGAATCAGCCACAAATATAATATCCAATTTCCATGGGATATACTCGGGAGGTGTGCTACAGAATGCCATAGTCATAAAAAAATAGAAAAATGCTCCATGCAACGTTAGTGGTTTGAATGTTTTCACATAATCGATAGCTCGATATATATTTCTTACACATATTTTTTATGATATCACGAAGATTCACCGGTAACATTTTAAACGCACGGTGTTAAACATATGAGAGATATTTTTTTCATGCGCGGACCCCACGTGATCTTTTCATGTTCGCTGAGAATACACTTCCATCTAGCGACGCTTTAGACAATCAAGTTTAGTCATATTTAAACGTGATATAGCTATGCGCAACCTACTTATTCATTAACAATTTTAAAAATTTAAAATGGACGAAATTACTAGCGTAATTAGTGTAACTATATTAATTACATGCATTTTAAAGATGCACGAATGTTAAAATAATTAGAAGATAATTTTGACTACAACTACAAAAAAGTTTTGCAGAAACTTTTCTGACCTTTTTCACGTGGAATTTGCATTAGCGTATCCATGCGAGGATACGTGAGCGGTGGAAATTGCGACGTGAAAAACGAATCATTGCCAAAGAAACTGCAGGAATGTATGAAAGGGAGCGAGAATAGGTCCCTCCTCTAATCCCGTGTACGAATCAGCCTAATTTTACATTTTTTATACATGTTAGTAACTATTATAATGATAACACATATATTATTTCACGTTTAGGAGAAAATATGTACATAGGCAATCGAATCATTGCGTAGTGTATGCCATGTGCCCTAATTCTACGAGTTAAATTAGCAACGCATTAAAAAAATCTGTATGGCGCAATTTTTTCACTTATATGCATACATATCACTAATATAAACACATATGCAAAAGTTTCACGCATATCTGCAATTAAAAAAAAATCTCTCCGGCCACTTCCGGTCTTCTTTCGTGTAGTACACTAATTCAAGCTTGAGCCGGTGGCATGTATATACTTGCACATCAGGTTGCGTATTCGAGTGCCTCGCAACGCAATACGGCCGCTGAGAAGGGGGTGAGGTGGAGGCGGAAGCGAGGGAGAGGGGAGGGGATTGGAGGGTGGCAGGTGTCCCGGTTAACCAAGATGATGGAATCGGCTTGAAAGTGTTTAAGGTGGCAAACTGCGTAGTGTTTGACATCGATGTCACCTTGGCTCGATAAGACTCGAATAGTTCCGCCCGACGATTGGAGTTTATTCACGGCTTGAGCTAGTGTTCGCGTGCATTACGTCGACTTAAGCGCGATAGGAACGACCTTTTCCAGTCATCGGTCACTGTGAATCCTTTCTACATTAAGACTTATTTATTTTCAGCAAGTTTTGAAAAGTAGCATCCGTGCCATTTCTTACCCCATCAAGTTTCCGCACTTTTCAAGGCTACCATGGAAATAATGGATAATTTCCTCAGAAATACTAATATCAAATTATAAATATGTAGATATAAGGTAAACTAGTGAATTGGAAACATAAATTTGTGACAGGTATAGTATACTCTAAGTATAAATCGATGGCGTTAGCACTTAAATGATTATGCGACATTCGGTGTCCAATCACACAAGGAAGCGTGATTCCCCCTCTTGTTTTTTATTTATATAAAATATATCTTTAGTGTTAGCAAAATAATAAATCTTTAGATGATAAGGTCATTTACCAAGAAAATGCCACAAAGCCGGTCTTGGTAGCTCTTTTATCCGACCTCGTTTAACAACACTACCTCTTGCTGTCATGAGTGGAGACTTGAACTTCATCTTTGTAAATGCACTGCAGTACTTTTCTCACGAAAGAGTTCAAACAAATGCCAAATCAAGGAAATGGGGAAAATAAACTTAAAAACGTTCAAATTAGATTAATTACCGAGGAAAAATCTCTACACCTGTGATACTACATCACTGAGAATAGTAATCATCAAGGGAACTGTAGAGCGGCCTCCAGTAGTACAATTTTGCCCTCTCCGTCTTACACTTATTTTCTCTATCCCCTCCATTGTAGCTGACATCATAACACTCCCTGCTATATGCCTCTGCAGTGACTTTCTCGGTTAGGTTTATGCAGATAAAGACGCATTGGTAAACTTAGTGTTATGAGTGCTTGTAGCCGTGATATGAATATAATGACACTGCTTTTCACATGATGTTGTTGTTTTTTGTGGACTTGGCTACAATTGCGTGCCAATTTCCTTCCAATACCATACATCGTGTTACGGAGGTAATTCTTTGTTTTTATTGACGTGCTTGACGTCTAAAATCATTTCGCACCAATACTTTCTGCCACGTGCAGATAGGAAGAACATCCCTCTGACGAATCTCCTCTTCGAATTCAATCCGTACCAAATGTTGCCAATCTCCAGTGATCGAGAGGGAACGTGTGTCACCATCGTGAGAGATCGTTTCTCGCGTTGGGGAGCGCTACGAATTAATTGGGAGCATACTATGCTCACATAGGGAATATTATTCGCACAATTTAACTCAATATGCTACAGATTTTTATACTCGGGGAATTGGCCACTAGAGCCATGCTGGAAATGAGAGGTAGATTATTTAATCCCCGTTCCCGAAAATTTGGGCACAAATTCCGGATATTGATGACATTTACCGCTGAATCAGTGCCTCAGTATTTCTGAGGTTTGGCAGTTCTAAGAGCTGTTACGTAACACTAACGCCTAAACAAGCACGCTTTTGCCAAGGGATGCACAACTTTTAGCTCTAATCCGGACCGGAAATTCCGAAAGTGTTGCTTATCGCCTGATTAACTCTGCGAATTTCCTTTTGATGTCATTTGGTGAGTATTTTAAAAGGCGCCTATAACATGTTGAACCTGAAGTGCCTTTGATTGTGAGCGTTCTGACGCCGACGCCTGATTTCTCTCCCCACTTTATCCTACCTCAAAAAGGCATGCCTTTATCAACCAATTTGCATCATCTAATTGGCACAAATGATCATGGTTCAATAATAAAATTGAACTAAAACATCGGAAACAACACTGTCCCTTAACGATGAAGGCATTTCATCATTTTTATTCCACGTAGTTCCAAACCGGGAGCTCGCCCAAATTAATTGAAAGCTAAATGAACGAAGAGATGCTGTTCTTTAAGGATGCAACTGGGTAACCAATTAATTTAATGAGGGAGGTGTCAAGCGTGGACCACCAACTCCGATCACAACATAATTACGTCGCCACAAGAGCTACGGTTGCACTTAATGAGGCGGCACTAAAACGAAATCGTTGTGCTATTGAATGTTTAACGATGACTGTGCCAATTAATGCGTCCCTGACACCCTCACACATTAATAACTTCCCATTTCACAGATCATAAGCCGCCGTAGCGCGTTCATAGCTTCATCAAATCATAGCTTCGGCCGCGTCGAACTGCGCCGTCTCGCGATAACAACCCCCCCGAGCACGCCGAGATCTCGCGATATCCCCGCAAAAACGCGGAGTGAGCGTCGGGGTTTAGCCGGGGGAAGCCCGATTCGTAGAGATTGGTCCCAAGGAATCGATTCGTTAATGTCACCGATCTGGCCAATACAATTGATCCCCAGGGGAGGGGTGTGGAGGGGTAGAGGAGGGGGGAGGGAAGGGACGAGGCGAGAGAGAGAAACACTAGGAGAAATGGTGGGGAGGGGGCGCGGGACACAATTCGTTCGTGCCTCTCGCAAACTATTTTCCCCCCGTTGTAGTTTCTCCTTCGTCGGTAGGTTTTCCATGTCGACGCAGAATAGACCCGATGCCATCAAACTTTCAGAATAGACCCAATGCCATCAAATTTAAACTGCCGTTCAGTTCTCTTCGCAGCCTGTGAACGGCAGTCAGCCAAAATACAGGTAGAACAATAAAATTAAGAAATAGGTTAAGGGTCAAATGCAAGAAAAATCCACGGAAGAGTAGATGGACGCTCTGTTTAATGAGTAAGCTGGAGAGGTACGTTTCTCATTTTTAATTAGTGTATTAGTATAATTTCGAAGACGATTAGCTACTTTTAGCCGCGTTTCGGGTCGCGGGTTCAAGTCCCGCCTGGGTGGAATAATCACCACTAAGGGCATTAGTGTTTGTGTTTAAATAGGAGCCTGCCGAAGAGCTATAGATAAATAGTGTAACGGGACCTATTCCGGACTGATGCGTCGTGAGGAGGAAGGAGGTATCGACGTAACATCCGAGCGACGTGCCTCTTTAAAATGATGTTGTAAACGTTACAACCGGTAGAGAAAAAAATTTATGCGGCAAACTAAGCAAGTGAATATTTCCTTTTTACTATTATTTTGCCATAATTTAAGAAATAATAATTAGGAAAATAAGTTTAAAAAAGATAACTCCCAAATATAAATAAAAGCGAATGGAAAAGATTCCTTTGCATGTATTTCGGCCGTTAGGTTTTAGCTTCGGGCGCCACGTGGTCACAAGATAATAAAACTGCTCTCCCTGTCAATGGTAACTGAATAATCGACGCATGCATATGATTCTTTTTCCTTTGCTTTCATTAAAGTTTTTGATTTACCTATAATTAGTATTATCTTTTAGTTTATTAGTCACACATAAGGTAGTTTGAGCGAAATATCATTTCGCTTAGAAATCTAAGAATTTGGTTTCATTTTAAAGAAAAATATCTCACCTTTCTACTTACACCAAAAAATCAATCCCTAACCATATTACTTTCGGAGTTATCTGCCAAAATATACCTGCACTTTTACATGGGAAATGGTACGTGTGTGCACTGCAGAGAGACATTATTTACAAAATGAGGCATTTCTATCACTTAGATGTCGTAAAAAAATAACAGCGTGTAGTTTGTATGTTTTCTCAACTATTTTTGAAAATTAATCTTATTGTCACCCCAATAGGTTCTTTGGCATTACAAAAAACCTTCCATTTTGAAGGAGTTTCAAACGTACCGCAGGAAAAAAATGAGTCAGGTCAAAGACTGTTTTAGATATTTTCATTTAATTACTTACAATTTCTGGCATAAAAAAATATGTTATCGCAACATCAATAATGCAATATTTGATTGATGTGTCTCACAGCTGGTGAAATTAAAAGGTATACATCGAATATGGTCTCTATTATGACTAGGGAACTATCTCGCTAGGACTACCTCTACGTATGTTAAAGTTCGTAGTTTCCTTCTCGGAGAAAAATAACTAATTTAATAAGCGACACGGGCGCAGACAAAACGTTTCATGATATAAATTTACCAAAGAGAATGAAGGGAATAAACATAACATCGCCGTGCGGAAGTGGAGTCCACAAACCATCAAATCCGATTGAACACAATGAGGGTGCGAGGGGGGGGGGAGGGGGTAGAGGAGGCAATATGGGAGGACGGAAGGGGGTGGGACACGGATAGAAAGGGCGGAGAAGTCCGATGGGCGGCCCTGGCTGGCTGGCTCCCGCGAGAAGCGGGTCTTTTGTTTGGCCTTGACAGAAGACGACGCTTTGAGAGGCTCGCTGCTGAGTGAAGAGGGATGTGCCACTCCAGTGTCGACCGCGATCTTTGAAGATTCTCCTCTAGCGGCTTATCTCCGATCTGAAGCGGGTGGCCGCGCTTCCCACCCCCTTACTCCGGATGGAACGAGATGATGTGCGCCCAGGGGGGGGTAGGGAAGGAGGGCGGGATGGAGGATGTTACCCACTGATTAAAGTGGAGGGCAGATGACGTCCCCACGCACGAAAGTGAAGTATGTTTTACTCGCGAAAAAGCGATCCACCCAACATATTGCCGTGCGCAATAATTCCAAGTGTGGTAAATAAAGCGATGTTTGTAGAACTATTTTCATCTCGGTTCAAAATAAAAAGAAACCGCCTCTGAAAAAATTAAAAGGCTGGTTCGACGATTTTATTTTTCATTTATTTCATTGCATACGATTTCGTAATTTTTATTTTCGATTTTAATTTCGTAAGTATCACCCGTTAGCTAGGAGATTCACAATGTATCACAGCCGGTTACGATCAAAGGAGAAAATTTATTTAATTTCTTAATTTTCCAGGGGAAGATAAGTTTTGATGTTTATTTTTCATAAGAAAAAGAGGTATCAAACATAAAACATCCAGTAAAATTAATCAACGGTGGAATCCGCCAAGTTTTCCATCATTATTTTTTTTTATCATGTAGAAATGTCACCATTTTACGCCTCAAACTGTAGCATTTCCATTTTTCCATACGAATCCCTACGTCACCGTGATAACTCCGCGGCTAGTATCCACCTTTTTGGCGTTTAAACTGCGCGATGGAATGATCCATCCAATAAGGCCGTTTGCGCATTATAATGGTTCAACATTCCCCCAAGGCCTTCGTACCGTCCAATCTAGTCCCTCCTTTAATCTATGAGATGGCCACCCATCCCCTCTTCTTTTATTCGACTCCCTATCCTCCCCCTCCCCCACAAATGACACAACCACCCACGTCGCGGACAAAAGGCGTCGCGTTCCCATCGCGACCACAGCCCCTCATTTTTACTTTCTCCTCTTCCCTCTTCCGCCCGCCACATTAACGGAACGATAAGACCGTTCGTCGTCGAGGGAAACGGGCTGACTTTCGCAGTTTTGAAATAGATCAAGGAGTTCTTCCAGCCTCCACGACCGCTCATCTCTCCCCCATGTTTACGCTGGAGATAACCCGCAGTCGCGTCAGTATCCCGGGCGTTTTCAGCCAATTGGCCATTCCGTTCGTGTTCTTCCCATTCGCATTATTGTAAAAAAAGCTAGCCTTGCACAAAGTATGCGATTTACGGCATTGCTTTACTGAGCGCCACGCCACGGAGGGACCACTACAAAAGAAATCTCGAGGCGTATCTTTTTCTTTGGACCTCTTTGCGACAGGCTAATGCCATCAATGAGAATTGAACTACATCAGTTTACTGAACCGTATCGTGTATTAGAAACAATATTAAATTCCATGCACTCGTCGAAATCGTTTTTAAGTAAAGAAAAGAGACTTTGGTGAACAAAACTATCCCCCTGCCAACGTCCCAGAGAAAATACTTAAGCGGGAAATGTTCTCCAAGCATTGCGAAAACGTATAAATGATATAGTACGAAGTCACGCGCACGGATGCAAACATAAACACCAAAGGGATATAATTCGTCACCAAAAAATTCATTCCAGCGGGGATCAAACCTAGATTCTCCATTAGCCCGTCAGATATGCTAGCTGGATTCACCGCCAAGTCTAGAGGCTTACAAATCTGACCGGCAATTGGAAAATCCGGGTTCGAACCTCAGTCGAGTGAAATGATTTCTTCACGGAAAATTTCATCCCCTTGGTGCATGTGATGGGCGAATGGTTGTATAATAAAGGCGAGTGGTATATTAATTAATTAGATGATTTTGGTACAATGCGCAACTGCTGGAGAAATATGAAAGTATAGTGAAGATATAGAAAAAAACGAATTCCGAAAAGAAAGTCATTGTAGCATGCGGAATATGTCACGAATCCAAAGAAAATAGCATACTCACTACTTAAAACATCGAATAAAATAACTAAAGTACTTGAAATGTAATTGTTAAATTTAACTTTAAGATATTTATTCTACGCAAATACTTTAAGTCCAGCCATCACAAAAATTATCTAGATAGATAGATATTTTATTGTTCAATTTTAGGTACACAAAATTGAACTTAAAAAGCAATGAGCTTTAGGTAGCTTCAAGAACTTCCTGTGAGAAGCTACCATCATGACATGAGTGCACAATACACATTATAAAGACAATACACATTACAAGTATGAATTATATAAAGTGCAACTAATCATCAAATTTAGGAGAAATCTAAGTAAATTATGAATGAGATAAACAAAACGCACCATCTTTCATGCTCTTAATTATTCTAAGAGACTACACTGCAAGAAACGATTTAGAATAATTTAGAGAAAACACAATAAAAAGTTCATGGGCAGAATTTTTTAATCTTCCCCTATTTCCTTGAATGTTTTCGTATGGGAGCTGGTCTTGCTTCACGTGAAGCAGGCTCTCTTTCGATTGACCGTTTGCTCTAAATTGTTGGATAAAATCACGAAATAAGTTTTCGTCTAGGGAACCAATAATAACCGTATACGAAAATCTACCCCTGCCCACTTCACTGCACGTCATCGAAATTTTGGTATGAAAGGATAATAAGCGTAGACTACAGCAGTGGGTATGCGATATTTGAGAAGTGCTTACGAAAAAAGTAAGAGGGATGGGGTTGGAAATGAGTGGGTTACGAAAGAATGAGGAATGGAGACTTCTGTGACAGACGAATATGGCGTGGTTCGTTGGCTCGTCCATTTTGAGAGAATGGATGTGGGTCGAATGAAAAGCAAATTTATGATGGAGGAATGAAAGGCGTGAGAGGATAGGGCAGATCAAGAAAGACACAAGTGAATGTGTTGAGACACACTATCAAGATAAGGAATGCAAGGAGAGGACAGAGTGGTGGAGACGTTAAAGCAGAGTCGATTTTACGGGTCCATCACTGATAGTTAAATTTTTTTACTGCGCCTGTCCCGAAAGAGCGGGAGGATTCGTTCATTAATGCGTTCGCCAAAGAATCATTTATCGCAATGAAACAGCTCCGAAGCCACTGGGCTTGATGTTGGTGACTACTGTGCACAAAAAAGAGCATTCTCACCACTATATTCCCGAATATTCGGTCATTGAGTGCTGGCCATCTGCCGGAGAGAGTGGATCACGACTCGGGAACGGTCATCGCTCGAGAAAAAGAGACCACGTTAGACGGACGGAATTAATTTATATGAGTTCTCTTTTTTGTGTTCTGCGTCTACCAGCAGCCACGCTTGGGAGTTTTATGGTTTTTAAATTGACGTATCAGATAAATCTTTATTTTTACGCCCACATTCGAGACTTTAAGGATGGGAGAACGATTATAAATGTGACAGAAGCAAAGGAGATTAAGGAAGTATGGATAGTCCTGGCTTGTTGCAAACATTTTTACTGTTACATTTTATTGCACTTGAAAGAGAAATAGAGAGACGTATTTTTAATTGAACTGATCATTAACTAAAATATTCAATTCTATTACATTAGACCCCGTTTCGTCCCAAATATTTTTATAATTCTCTCGTAGAAACCAAAAACTTCTATAGCATGATAAAAGATTTTTTCACTCAATGAAAAGTATAATAGCATTACCAGCGAAAATGACTATTATCCTAAACAAATACAATTCGTTGTCTCAGGCGTGACTTTGTAGAATCGTGAAATACTTGCGTTGTAAATGATAAGTGACTTAGTTTTTTCACATAGATTTATTATAGAAAAAGACGACCTAGGTTTCAACGAAGCTCGTCATCATCAGGTCTTCGGGCTATGATAAATCTTTGTGAAAAAACTTACTTATCATTTTTTACTAAAAAAGTTACTTATCATTTAAAATTATGAACTAACCAAATAACTTTCAGCATTCGTCTGAACGCCCTTAGAAATGTATTTCACAGGTGAATACAGTAGCGATGTAGGTAGGTATATACGTTGCTTTTATATATGTATATATGTATATACGTTGCATTACTTGGCGCGGAACTTGCAGAAACAAAACACCACCTCTAACTAGCTAGAAGGAATGAGACCCTCTCTTACGCACTTGTGACGTATCATCTTTGGAAAATTGACTTCTCGGCTAGATGACAGCCAAGCCGGCTAAATAACCTTTGTTTTGTTCATGAAGAGTAAGATGGCTGCCGCCACCGCCAATGCCAGTGACGGCAAACACTTTCCAGCTTTAGTTCAATATTGATAATCCCACCACACAAAAAGTGAATTGTCCAACTGGCACTGAGTCAGGATTACGGCCAAATTCATCCTTCTTTAAAAGTTTAAAGACTCACTTAAGCCCGATTCCAGTTCGCGGCAGAGACTAACGGAAAGAGGTGTTCATGTACCCGAACTTCCGCAAATTGTGGCCATCTGGCACAGAGGAAGCGCCCATGGAACAGTAACTCTACTTGTCAAGACATGTCGAGGCTAAAAGTACGTTATCATCGAGTCGGCATGAAAATTCTAGCCACTCTTGAAATACACCTCGATCTGATACTGCGGACCGCCGCACACTGGGGCCAAACACGGATCTGGCTGCATTAAAGTCATTTTTTTAATAGCGTCAAAGAGACTTGAAATCTTACGTAGTCAATAGTATAAGGTTCATATGAACCGGAAATGCGCCAATTTACACTCTTTGTGAAAATCATCTCGCATATCTTGTAAAGTAAACTTGACACATATACGCTTTTGGAATAAACGCCGAAGCGTACTGATAGTTCCACTCATTTGTAGAATTTATACAGGCTTGGTAATTCCAAAATAATGATTTTACGACGTTGGTATGATAATATAGAATACATATAGGTGCATGTTACTTTTTCTACCTGAATAAATTCTGGTGCGTCTCTCTTTCTGTAAACATGTGCGCGAAAAACTAAAAACAAAATTTATCTTGGCCTACAAAAAAAGCCCCACTGAGCCCCAGCGCGATTTTATTTGCTAATTATGCATGTAGATTTATGGAAGCTTATAGAAAATGAATTAGCTGCCCGCAGCTGCCCAATAGGAAGTTATGGGCCAAAATCACAAGAAACGCGGATGGCAGAAACGTGGCACCGTGGTGAGTTTTGCTTGGCGAATGCCGTGACGACGGGCGTGCAGGTTGGGGAGTATGCTGTCGTTCTGGCAGTCAAATGGTTACTTATATGTACGCTGTTGAGCCTATACCAATTTGATAGATCGCGCTGGAACTTAACTAAGTAAGCAAAGAGTATATGAATGGTATTCAGCAAAGATTATTTACAGTATTCAGTCTCTTGCCTGCTGTGCTCGCGTAAGGTAGTGATTTTCAGTGTATAGTGCAAACCTTAACCAGTGGTGCTACCTGTCAAGACCTTCGTCATATCTTCCACTCATACAAAGGGTGTTTTCTTCAATGAGATAAGGAAGGAAAAAGGAAGAAATGCGCAGGCGTCTCCTCCATTATATTGGAGAAAGTGTATTAGGTATGTACTGAAAGATTTTTCCTTACCCTGTATATAGATACGATATGTGATACCAGTATTTCTCAGGCTCAAAGAGCTGAATAAGGTTCAGAGAAAGGAGCTCAAAAGATACGTTAGTCGATTTTGCGAAAAAGTGGATAGAAAATGGCAAACGTGCAGCAGGACATTGCCGCGATTTATGGAAAGTAATGCGGATTGGCTGAATTCGCACATTGATGCCTTATCATCCTGCATCGAAGATCATTTGCCTTCCCGTAAGTTTATGATTTGGTTTGACAACACACTCCTTTCCATCAATTGATGAAAAGTTTTCTCGATATAGTGTTATAGCTTTCCCTTTGAAGTTCAATACCATACATCCTTTAGCAGCATGTTCCTCGTGGGTAGTCACAAGCCCTAAAAAAGATTTTGATGCCTGCGCTAAACGTGTCAATCGGAGGAAAGCCGCTGCTCTTCTTGATGAGGCCAGCAAGTCGGAATTCACGTACGCAGTTGAAGTCGGTCTTCGTTCTGAGGGGAGGGAGAACGCAGCTCGTCTAGTACATGAAACACACATTTGTTGTGTCTCTAGTTCCACTACAAATGTGTGTGATTGGGAAAAAGTCATCAGAAAAGAAAATTATGTGGCAAAATCCCCGTCCTTCTTCAGGACGTTACTGGCGACCAATCAAGTTGCGGTATGCTAAAGAAACGGCAGATTTCACTGTGCTAGAGAAATCAGACATCGACGAGCAGATAGAGGCCTTGCATCCATCTAAGTCGAAGAGTAAACCTGGCATACCCATATCACAATGCTTATTACCGACCATGGTTAATGGCAAAGTCGTGAACGCCCTAACGCGAACATCCTCTCAAGCGTGCAATGTCTGCAATGCAACCCTCGTCAAATGAATGACATTGTCGAAATGCTTAAAAGGCCAATTAATGAAAAAGTAATCGCTTATCGTCTTTCAACACTTCATGCGTAAATAAGGGTATTTGAATGTTTACTTCACGTATCTTACTGATTAAAAATAACAAGATGGCAGAAAAGAGGCATCGAAGAGAAAAAAATCTTTGAGGCATGAAAAAAGGAGATTCAGAAACGATTTCGGAGAGATGGGACTAATCGTAGATCATCCTAAGCATGGTACTGGATCCTTGAACCAGGGAAATACGGCTCTAAGATTCTTTCGAGATGCAAGTCTCTCATCCAGGCTCACTGGAATAGATGAAGGTCTGATATGAAGATTTGAATCAATTCTTCAGGAGATATCAAGTGGGCATGAAATAACGTTACAAGTTACCGCGCAGAAGGTAGCGTGCAGGATATTTGAGCATACCCAGCGAGTTTAGCATAGATGGTAGGCAAGAGAGTAGGTCAGTTAGTGGGGGCGAAATCAGTGCTTTTCCGGATAGTCAGATAATTAAGGGTACCCAAAGCTTAGTGCCTAGGAAAAGCTTAATAGATAACAATAAATTAGAAATATTTAGGGAAGAGAGTAGGTCAAATAGTGGGCCATTAAATAACTTGCCACTCATCAGGATAGCAAATAATAACAAGTTGACCGGACAACACAGTATAGGTTTATCGGGACGGAAGAAAGCACAGAAAAAGGAAAAACATATAAATCAAAACAACACCCATGAATTTCAAAACTGTAACTCTCCCAATAATTTAGAAAAAAACAAACTCCACAAATACAATAGGCAGACACATAAAAATAGAGGAATTTTCAGTAGTGGTAGTTAATTGTCGTAGTTTAAGAAGCAACATACCTGAATTCCATCACCTTATAGAGAGTACTAATTCTGACATAATTATAGGAACTGAAAGTTGGTTAACAAGCGATATTGCTGATAGTGAAATTTTTCCAGTAAATTTTAGGGTATACAGGAGAGATCGAGAGAGTCGACCGGGAGGGGGAGTATCGCAGTTAAGAACACAATAGTCAGCAAAATAGAAGTGATTCCCGATAATATAATAGAAAGTATGGTGTTCCATTCAATTTGCTAATTCGAAAGTAATATATGTTTGTGCCTACTATAGACCACCCCATTCCGATGTACACTCACTACTAGAACTCGAGAAACAGATCAGGTCCATTAATTCCCATAGTAACGAACGACATATAATTGTAGGTGGAGATTTCAATACACCATCGATAGATTGGAAAACATGCAGTCATAAGTCAGGAGGTAGGGACAAAGAAATCTGCGAGTCATTGCTTAACCTGTTCGCATCACTCGCACTACATCAAATAGTAAATTTGCCCAATAGGGGGGAGAATGTTCTCGATTTACTTGCCACAAACATCCCTGAAAAAGTTATTAAAGTTGAAAATGTCGATGGAATAAGCGACCACAAGGTAGTATACGTTAAATTTTCCCTCAATACTCAAAAAAATTTTAAATTAAAAAGAAATATTTACCTTTTTAGTAAAGCAGAGTTTAACGGATTTAGGCGTGACTTAAAGACATCTTTTGAAAAATTCGTAAACATTAGCAAAAATAGTGATACAGGCAATACATGGAAAGAGTTCCTCCAAATTACACGGTCACTTGTCAACAGATATATACCTCATAAGTATAAGAGCGAGAATAGGGAACCAAGGTGGTACAACACGGAGGGTCGAAAATGTTTAAAACGCCAACGAGTTAGTCACGCGAAACTAAGAAAAATGTAGCTAATAGCGACCTAAAAGATAATATCGAGCATTATAAAATTTGTAAACCAGCCGCAAAAACAGCCCTTAGAAAAGCGTTTAGCGAATTCAAGAGAAAAGTACTTGGAGAACAAGTAGAGGGAAATCCGAAAGCATTTTGGTCATATGTTAGGGAAGTACAGGGAACTAAAAAATCAACGGTTAATTCTTTGACAAACGATAGAGGCGAAAAAGTAACTTCCAGTTTAGATAAGGCTAATTTTTTTAATAACCTTTTTCAGTGTTTTTAATCAATCTATGCATAGTTTCCGCGAAACCATACCAGACCGATTTCAACAACCAATGCCCCCAATCGATATATATTGTAGCGGAATCGTATCCTTACTAAGTAACATTAGCCCGAACAAGTCCTCAGGTCCTAATGAAATTCCAGCTCGTGTTTATAACGAATTAGCTCTCGAAATGGCTCCGTATCTTAAAGCAATATTTAACAAATCCCTCGAAGAACACGCGGTTCCCAAAGACTGGAAGATAGCAAATGTGACCCCAATTTTTAAAAGCAGAGATAGGGAACAGCCATGCAATTATAGACAATACCATTAACGTCACTATCATGTAAAATTATAGAGCATATAATAGTTACATCAATAATGGGACACCTCGACAGCCAGGATTTATTAACAACAAACCAGCATGGGTTCAGAAAAGGACGGTCTTGCGAAACTCAATTAGGTCTTTTTGTTCACGATATTTTAGTTTCCGGAGAAGGTAACGTTCAGGTAGATGCAGTGTTTCTTGACTTTAGAAAATCTTTTGACAAGGTTCCCCACTGTAAGTTACTCGCGAAGTTAGGATCATACGGAATAGACTGCAATATAGTAGGCTGGATACGAGACTTGTTACATGAACGCGTTCAAAGGGTGGTATTAGATGGTGTCAGCTCCGGCGAAGTAAAAGTTACATCAGGTGTTCCCCAGGGAAGCGTGATAGGCCCAATTTTATTTCTTCTGTACGTAAACGACTTGAATACAGTAGTAAAAATAGCAAGCTCCGTCTTTTTGCCGATGATGCAGTAGTGTATATGGAAATTAGAAATGAAGAGGACAGACAGTTTTTAGCTAAGGATTTAGATGCGATTGATGATTGGTGTGATAGATGGCAACTAGAATTAAATTTGAAGAAATGGGCGATTATGAATTTTTGAAAAAGAATGGCTTTCCCCGGAATATTTATTGCATCAAAGAAAACAAAATATGTACCGTAGATTCAATTAAATACTCAGGCGTCACCATCACTGAAGAAATGTCATGGGGGAAACACATCAGGGGAATAACTAGTGTAGCAAACCGTAGATTAGGATTCGTAAAAAGGGTTCTAGGCAAATGCGATGAGAGAGTACGAGAGAAAAGCTATTTTACACTTGTCAGGCCTCACTTAGATGATGCCGCTAATATATGGGATCCGTACGAGGAAGGTATGATTAAATAATTAGAGCGCGTGCAAAGGAGATCTGCTAGGTTTGTTAAAGGCCGTTATGATAATTGTATAAGTGTTACGAGCTTAATAGAAGAACTAGGATGGGAATTGCTATCAGAACGCAGGTTAAAATATAGGTTAAACCTTTTAAGTAAATTCGAAACAGAGTTGTTCACTGACGACGTTAGATATTGTTGTGTTCCTTAGGCGTAAAGAAGAGACAGACTTTCTGAGATAAGGCTTTTATTTCCAAACTGCCTTTACACGGCTATATCACGGGCTAACTGTTTCTCTCCGACTGCCCTCCAGGCCGGGGCGCATCTCCCTTTTATCTCCCCGGCTCCTCCTGGCTTCCAGAAACTTTTCCGACCACCTGGAAAGAAACGAGGGGGAGGAGGGAGGATCCTTCCCGTGGGTTGAGGGGTCAAGGGAGGAGAAAGAAGAAAATGGGATCGGGAAGGGTTCGTTTGACCGCCCCCGTGCATACCCAACACCCTCCCTTCCTTAATTGCCAGCACCGCCTTCGCCGAGCAGGTCCCGCAATCCTTTGGCGGCCTGATTATCCTCCCGTAGCGACTTCTTTGGACTCCTTCGCTGCCAGGGTTGAATGCCGTCTCTGACTGGTCTCCTTCCTCCGGTCGAGAGTCTTCGCTATAATGTTCTTTATTCGGTGCGAGGATTAGATAGGCCCGATTCCTCCGGAACTCGCCGACGGGTGTTCTTACGTCGTAGGATCGTGGCTCTGCTCTCTTGTTCACCACGGTCCCATAGCATTTCTTATCCACCACCCAAACTCGAACCCCGGGCTGCAGCTCCGTCAACTCCCGAGTTCGGTGGCGTAAGTCAAATTGGTGTTTGACTTTCTTTTTCTGGGTCAGTAACATTTTCCTCTGCTCCTTCATACTGGGCCATTTCGGTTCCAGCGCCTTCTTTACCAAAGGAATATTGGTCCGCAGCTTACGCCCCATCAACAACTCCGCTGGGCTGTGACCCGTTTTTAGCGGTGTGGACCTATAAACTAAAAGGCCAAGATTAGGGTCTGTCTCTTTAGATAAAATGTTTTTCACTATCTTCACCCCGGCTTCCGCCTCTCCATTACTCCGCGCTAGGTACGGGCTGCTGGTAATCAGACGGAAGTTATATTCTTCGGCAAATTTACGAAACTCTCCTCGAAATTGCGGACCGTTATCTGTCCTCACTTCCTCCGGAATGCCAAATCTAGCGAATATTACCTTTGTTTTTCCGATTACGGCTGTGGCTGATGTTGAGTTTAACAAGGCTACTTCCGGATATCTGGAGAAATAATCAATGACCACCAGGTACTCTCTTCCCTTAACCGAAGCAATATCGATAGCTACTTTCTCCCAGGGACGTCTGGGAGGATCAGACGGGATAAGTGGTTCCACTACCAATGGACGGTGTTCGATGCATTCTTTACACCTTGTGACCATATCACGAATTTCAGGCGAAATCGTCGGCCACCAAATGGACTCTCTTGCTCGCGCTCTGCATTTAACTATTCCAAGATGTCCTCGGTGTAATCTCGACAGCATCTCTTGGCGAAGCGACCTCGGGATGACCACTCTCCTTCCTTGCAAGGGCAATCCGTCGACCTCTGCCAAGTTGGCTTGGTATTCAAAGAACTCCGTGACCTCTGGACTGACGTCTCCTTTGCTTTTGGGCCACCCCTCTTTGACGTACTCTCTTACTTTCTTTAACACCTCGTCTTCTTGCTGCATCGCGCGCACCTTCTCCATTAAATCGTCTGACATTGGAACCTGGGAAAAGACTGCCTTTACGTAGTGTTCTATTTCCTCCTTGAGTATGTCACCTTCCTTGGAATTTTCCTCTAGTGGCGCTCGAGAAAGTGTCTGGTGTATGCAGTTCCTTCCCTGGCACATGCTCCATGTTGAAGTCGAATCGCATAAGGCGCATACGAAAACGTTGCAGCCTTGCGGATAGCTCACTCAGCGGCTTACTTCCTAATAATGCTACCAACGGTTTATGATCCGTCCGCAATTGGAAGCGAGTTCCTACCACGTAGGTGGCAAATTTCTCACACGCCCATGTCAAAGCAAGAGCCTCCTTTTCAATCTGTGCATATCGCTTCTCCGTGTCCGTGAGAGTGCGAGATGCGTAACTCACCGCTCGCCATTGCCCATCATCTTGTCGCTGCTCGATGACTGCTCCCAGCCCGTATGAAGATGAATCGGCCGATACTCTGCATAACCTGCTGGGGTCAAAAAATGCTAAAGCCGGTGCCTCTACCAACATTCTTTTCGCCCGTTTAAATGCTTCTTCGTGCACTTTTGACCAAGGTAGACGTCCTTCCACTGTAAGTAATTCCTGTAACGGGTGAATAACATCGGTAAAGTTTTGCAAAAACTTCAAATGGTACCTAACCATCCCCAAAAATCGTCGAACGTCTTCCTTGGTGGACGGTCTTTTCATTTCCAGTATGGCTTTCTTCTTTTCTGGATCCACGACTATTCCGTCTTCCGCTGATATATGGTGTCCCAGGAACCTGCATTCCCGAACTCTCCATTTGCACTTATCCTTATTAAGTGTTACCCCTGCTTCCTGGAGTTTCTCCAACACTGCTTTCAGTCTTTTGTCGTGTTGCTCCTGAGTGCTTCCAAAAATCAGTATGTCGTCAAATAAATTCACTACTCCTTCCTCCGAAGACAATATCTCCGCCATTCTTTTCTGGTACAATTCTTCCGCTGATGATAGTCCCATCGGTAGGCGATTAAAATAAAATCTTCCAAACGGAGTTATGAACGTGGTGAACTTTTTACAACTGTCGCTTAGTGGCACTTGATAATATCCCCAGGATGCATCCAACTTCGTGAAATACTTCGCTCCCGCGAGACGCGCCAAAACCTCGTCTACGGCCGGTAAGATGAGGCGCTCCGGCTTGACGTTGGAATTTAATTGCGTATAGTCCACACATATCTCCACGGAGCCGCTTGACTTCGGGACTACGACCATTGGCGCACACCACTCCGTCGGCTCGTCGACCGCCGTGATTACTCCGTTTTTCTGCATGCGTTCCAGTTCCTCTTTGACCCTGTCTAACAGCACAACCGGAACTAACTCTCCTCGGAATGGACACCGAAAATGCTTTGGCTCCTTCCTTCAGCTGAATCTCGTAAGGTTTCGCCATTCTCCCGAGGCCGTCTAGTAAAGAAGAATACGCTTCTTCCACTGCTTTTGACGCTGGTGTTATTAAATTAACCCACGTCATTACGCCTAATGCTTTTATTGCCGGTCGGCCGAGAAGAGCTTCTTCTCCTCCTTTAATGACGTACAGGTCTTCTATGCAGTCTCTGCCGTTCCACGACATTTTCGCCGACCACCAACCTTTTACCGGGAAAGGTCTCTGCCCCACACCCGCTAGTCGCTTCGATGTAGGTTTTAACTTCACATTCGGCCAAATTTTACTCCAAGTTGCAGTTCCTATTACTGTTACATCTGCTCCTGTGTCCAATTTGTAGCGCACTTCTTTTCCCTCGGTGTTGATCGTTATCCACCAAGTTTCTGCGCCCGCCTCAACTCTGCCCATGCAGTAAGCGTCGTCTTCTTCTTCTTTGACTGTTCCCACGGATTTCTTCCGGCGACATGTCCTTGCCCAGTGACCCTTTTTGTGGCAGGCGTTGCACACTGACTCACGCGCCGGGCACGCCGAAAATGCATGTTGAGGCACTCTACCGCATCTTCCACACGCTTTTGCTAATTGATCAGGTTTAACTGCTGGGCCCATTTTTCTTTCATTGAACTGCTTACGGTGATTCACTGCCTTCACCTCTACTCTGGACAATTCCTGTGGTCTCCCGCCGTTTGACCCTCTCCGAACCGTCTGCTGCTGTTGGCGTATTTCTTCCGCTGTACGCGCTTTCCTTATTGCTCTGTCCAACGATAACTCTGAGTCCATTTGCAATGCCTGCGAGAGTTGTTCGTCTCGTACCCCCGCGACGATCCGATCCCTTATTAGTTCTTCTTCCAGACTTCCGTATTTGCAATACTGCACCAGGCGATACAGGTCCGCAATGAAGTCGTCCATCGGCTCAGCATCCCGTTGTACTCTTTGATTAAATTTTGCCCTCATGTATACCGTGTTCATTTTGCCTTTGTAAAATGAGGAAAAACTATCAAACACCTTGGTATATGAAATTAACTGTCGCTCTGTCAGCTTGAAGCTAGGGAGAATGCTGTCGGCTTTTTCCCCCATGGTGTATAGGAACATGTTCACTTGCTCTTCCTCCGCCTGCCGGCTCAGTCCCGATGCCACTCGGTACCGCTCCCATCGCTGTGACCACCGTGGCCAGTCCTCTGCTACGAACGTAAATGCCACCGGAGGCTGCACCATCACCGGTGGCTGTACATCCTTCGTTGTCATCTCCTTCCGTCGTACTTCGGAACGTTAGTTCGCTTATGCTGCCACCATGTTGTGTGTTCCTTAGGCGTAAAGAAGAGACAGACTTTCTGGGATAAGGCTTTTATTTCCAAACTGCCTTTACACGGCTATATCACGGGCTAACTGTTTCTCTCCGACTGCCCTCCAGGCCGGCGCGCATCTCCCTCTTATCTCCCCGGCTCCTCCTGGCTTCCAGAAACTTCTCCGACCACCTGGAAAGAAACGAGGGGGAGGAGGGAGGATCCTTCCCGTGGGTTGAGGGGTCAAGGGAGGAGAAAGAAGAAAATGGGATCGGGAAGGGTTCGTTTGACCGCCCCCGTGCATACCCAACAATATATATTGAGATCCCCTGTGTATTATGCTAGGTTTGATAATATTAACAAGATTAGAGAGATAGATTGTCGTACCGATAGATTTAAAATGTCGTTTTTCCCTCGTACTATAAGAGAGAACAATAGGCGGCGTAGCAAAGGGATAGGTAGGTGAAATATAGTTAGAGTAGTCTGTAGCGCATGATGCATGTAATAACAACCAATAATCCCTTTCTTATTATGTAGATACTAACCATCTAGCTCCATGTGACCCTATTATCTAGCATTTCTCCCTTAAATATCCTACTTGCATGTCAATAGTGCATGTTTGGTGATCTTCACCCCCTGCCACACCCTCGTGTTGGCTCGCAGGGTATCACGTAGATGTAGATGAGGATGTAGATTATGCTCTAGAAACAGCAAAGTTGTTTTTAAAGCTTTACAACTGGTATTATACGCGCGCATCGGTTCATAAGGTTTTAACTCACGGCGCAGACATCACTGCAGCCGTTCCTTTATCCATTGGCCTGCTGAGTGAGGAATCCCAAGAGGCTCTCAACAAACACTGTAGGAGATTTAGAGAGTTCCACAGCAGAAAACTATCCCGAACTGCAGCGACTGAAGATCTATTCCACATGCTCCTTGTGACGTCTGGCCCTTTGATAACATCTTTTAGAGCACACTCTGCGAAATATTTCCACAATCTGTCGCAAGATGCCCGAAACCTACTACACCTACATCAGGAGCATGAAAAATTATCAGACACAAGTGATGATAACAGAGCCAGTGATAACGATGTGTTTTTCTAAAACTCATGTAAAAATGGTCATTTATTTGCTGTCTATGAACAATAAATTGGTAGCAATTATACCACTGCTTTTTCATAGACATTGCCTTTATCCTACTTGCAATGCAGATAAATGAATATTTTCATAGCACCAACAGTAAGCCAAAGGTCGAACAAAAACTGTGTTTGAGATCAAGTAACTAATGAAAAAACTTAACAAAGGCTCAATACAATAAAATGCAGTGCTTTGAGTTCGATTTGTTCGATATAAACCAAGGAAGGAATTTAGTGCAGCCAGATCCGCGTTTGGGCCCACTGTAGGGTTGCGTGGTAGAGGGTGTTAGGGCACCGTCCGTGAAGAAGGGAGGGAATAGGGAAAAGGAGTAGACAGAGGGAAGGGACGACAGTAAATTTTAAAGCAACCGACTGAGTATGTCTTGCTCTGTTTTTCCCATAACCACTAATGATTGGTGGGAAGAAGTAATATGTAATCCTATCAGTTTGGCGGTTTATCACTTGAAACCAGTGAAGTCACTTAGTTCTTGCTATATATATCAGAGCTGAAATAATATCTTCAATGTAATCCGGAAATTCGCTTGTTCAGATTTCCTCATTTACCATTAGTCTGGCGAGTAGTCTCCTGTGGTTTCCATTCATCAGTCGGGTCACTTTCTGCTCGCTTGTAGCAACATTTACCTAATTAGTTACTTATTTCACCAATTAGTTTTTTCTGAGCATGATCCCAAATGCTTATGTCTTACTTGGCCTGTGGTCTGTCCAGATCAAGTGACACTCCTCTTTCACTTTTCTATCAGAGAGCCTCCCTACGATTCACTCCATTTAGCCTATTCTCTTTAATGCTACGCCAGAAATATTCCGTTTGTGTTTCCGCAAGTAAGGTCTGAAGTCAAAGTGATTCCCAAGCATTTGGCTTAGTCTCACTTCTTTGTATTGACCCCTCTAATTTACATATATAGCGCTGGTGTGATTTATATCTCGTTAGAATAGTACTGCCCTGCATTCACTAAGGTAGAGTCGAGCTCCCACTCAACTCACAAGTCGTTTACGTCTCTGAGGTTTGACGAGAGAGCTTTTAAGTCAGCATATATTGTATTATAACGGGAGATGGTGACAACGTCAATAAACAATCCAACTTTTCTATTTTCTCTCATCACATATACTTTTTCTCAAAATTTTCCTTCTTTCATTACCTAGATAAATTTGAGAGTCTTAAACGTAACGCCGCAAACGCTCATTCAAATATCTTATCACGAAAACTTCAGTGTAAATGGCTGAAAATAGCAGTTGCGTTCGAAAAATTAGCAAAATATTTTGGGCTAATATTTTGGATTTTCTTAAATTCGATCAGATACTCGTGCAGATGTCAACACAATCAAATCATGGTTCTTGCTTCTAGAGGTTTGACGTCATATTCGTAAATATTTCCAAGGGGAAAATTTAATAAACTGCGTGCCTTGCTGAGGACACTGAACATTTGATTAACAAACTGTGGTGAGAAAAGGGTACGAAAAGAGTGGCATCTGTGTCACAGCGGTTATTAGATACCTAATGCTACCTTCATTCAAACTCTTTTTTTTTTACTCTACAAAAATAAGCATGATAATTGACATAGTTTCGGCCCACCTTGCACTCTATCATCTTCATTTTTACTCTTGTGCATTTTTTTGTAAATTATGCTTAGACTCGCCAAAATAAGTGGCATTACTGAGTTAAAATTAGTACACACCTTTGTGTTTGTGTTGCATTCAATCTAAAATGAATAGAAACACAATGTCGTGTTCTTATTTCAATGATGGAAATATTCCACAGAGTAGGAACTTCATCATTAGATAACCGAGGTAACCATGATAAAATATGTTGCCAAAGTTTATGAATAGATTGTTTATTTTATATCCATATAACACAAATTTCTGGCTAGAATTTTAATTAGTTTTCAATGGTACGAAAAGAAGTTGCTCTGACTGCGCTGTCACTCTTATAGATCGGTAAAATAATTATAAGAACCAAATAATTTAAACCAAGGAGGAAATATCAATTCTTTTCAAATGACTTGGAAGGTATTTTGCGTACGAGGTAGCGCGCAAGAGGAAAAGAGGGGAAACCGACGGTTTACAGGTTAGAGTGGTACGCGAGACGTGTATCACGATTACAGCGTTAAGACGGTTGGTCTCTTGAAAAAATAATGAAGAGGATTGAGCAACCGCTCCAAATACTATCGAGCTTGATTTGAAAGCTTTCCCTATATTTGTGTCTCGTTCCATCGATCCGCAGCGCAGAAAACCTGTCAAATTTTTTATCAATTCATTCGCATCCCCGACACGACTATGACAGGCTCGCGCTCACTGCTCTAAAATTGACACGCGTGTCGTTATTGTCGCCCCCTCCCCCGCCCCCCCACATAATGAAGGCGCGGCAGCGAAGGAGGAGGAGGAGACACAAAAAACGTTCGACAAAGCGAGATAACTCCATCGCTATCCAAGCATCCTTTCCTTTTAGGTACATCAACGATATACATGAAGTCGCACATAAACAAGATCCAGATCAATAACTTGCTCATCTCTCAAAGAACCTCTCGTCCCGGCGATTCGTGATTGAAGAGCTCAATTTCGACATCTCGGTACGCCAGCGGAGGAGGATTTCATTCGCAAACTCCACCAAATAGAAAGGAAAGTCGAGATTTGTTTATAATCGCTGCTAAAATTGAACAGGAAGCGTAAAAATCACCATTAGTTGTGAGTTGGTGGCCTATTAGAAGATATTCATGTTTACCGAAAATATAGCGATTGAATACACAGAAACTGTCTCGAGAAAAAAAATCAGCCTGGACTGGCAATGGAACCGCACACCTTTAGCGTACCGAGCCGATGCGCAAACCTATACTAAGCATCCTAATGGAGAACTTGCAGATTTTTTGAAAAAAATAGATATAATAGAGGATGATGAATCTTGCCCAACGCAAAAAAACCGAGGCGTAAGCAACGCTTAGTTTCCGAGATATAAATTCTCAAAATTGTCGAAATTCCAACGGCGCGAAAAACGGGCGAAAAGGGGGGCGTGGTCAGATGGGGCAGGTCTGACGTCACACCTGTCGTTCGGAGGCCGCAGCGGTGGCAAGCCCGGCGTTGTCTCGGGGACTCCGGGCGGCGTCACCGGGGACTAAGGGCAGGAGCGCTACGCCTAGAACGGTGGAGTATTCAATGGATGCAAGCACGGAAACATCTACGCTGCTACCAACGATGGAAATTCCGCTTACAAAGTAACGGAACCGAAGCGAAGTTTAACCATATACATTGATTTAAAGTCGCATGTCATCGGCATTGTCAGAACTTCTTACACTGTAGAGACTGGTTTAGGCTGCTAACGACACAACTTTTTTTCTGAAACAGGAGAGAAACGTGGGAAAAGTGTAAGATTTTTTTCCCATACGCCTGGGTTCGCGATAAAATTGCAACAATAGGATTTCTTTCCACTATTTTACCTGTCATTGCATTTATTTTTGTAACATTTTGAGGAATCGAAACTGGGACCTCGGAAGACAGAAAGTTAATACATTCCAGCTCATTACAAATGTAGGTCATGATAACACAGTATTTTCTTTACCTTGTTATGCTTATTGCAACTCTAGGGATTTCATCTTACGTTCGCGGCGTAATGCGGCATTATTTCAAATGATATCACATAGGCATGTTAAGTAAAAAATGACTTCACAATAAGCGCATTTAATAAAGTTATCACCAGATGTTTTGCATCTGCACGAACGCTGTTCGTGTGGGTAACATAATTTACGACCATTTTTGTATGTTGTCGAACATTAAGGTCTTCCGGGTTTTCAACCGCGATGGTTGATTGTGCAAGGAAAACACTCCATGATCCTTCGATCCACGTTTCGTTTACATTAAATACGCCGTTTTAAATGATCCTCTTCACAAACCTCTGCTTTTAAATACCTTGTTATTAACTCTCTCACGTCAGAAAATTCTTCACGATGAGCGAAAAGTTGATAAACAAATATCAGAATTTGAGTATAATTGCTAGGAAATTCACAGTGAATACGTCGCTTTACGATGAAAATTACATCTTTGTCTATTGTTAACACTCTTCAAATAGACTCACGACCGATCGGAGCTCTCTCTCTTCCCTAAAATGTATCCTCGGATTACAATGCAATTACAATGTGCGGCCAACGACACACCTTCCACCTCTGAAGTGTAAATCCAGGCGAACTATAGAATCCCAAAATTTGCTACTAGTTGTACTCTCTTTGAAGGGTTAGTTGAAGATCCAAGTAATAGTTAGAAAGTTAAAAATGATGCAGTGATGGTTGTATTTGTTCGGGATTGAGAATTCTACTTTATTTTCGAAACATATTAAACCGAAAAATAAATTACATCTACATCTACGTCATACCCTGCAAGCCACCCAAAGGGTGTGTGGCAGGGGGTGCTTTCGCACCATTACGCAGTATGGCCACGATCCTGTACCACACCGGAGTCCTGTGCATCCGATGCCTTAACCCACACCACCACGGAAAATAATTATGTTACGAGCGTAAAACTGTTGTTAATTACGCATGAGCAGATGCGTAAACAGTCGCCATTAAAATTTCATCGTATTTACACCCAAAATTGCGCCAATGCATGAACTCGTGGACATAAAAAAGCTCCTGTTATGATACGGATAATTTGTCCATGCATCTATCTATCAACGTATGTACTTGCAAGGGCATGCATCGTGTGAACATGTCTTAATGCGAGGAATTGAAGATGAGCCAAATTCTTGAGTTACCTACAATTTTCTCGCGAACCCGGGCCTATGGGAGAAAAAGCAGTGACCCTTTTTCTACATCTATCCCCAGTCGCAAAAAAATTAAATCTTTGGCATCACCTCACCTCACCGTAGGTCTCGCGATGTCTCCTCGTGAGACTCTTCTCTGATCATAAGGCTAGACTCACAATTTTTGGCCGTTACTTTATGTTCCGGGAATATTTCGCACTTCACTGTGCATACATTTTTCAATATTTGCTATCGAACGCGTCCTATTGCACAATCGATGTCATATTTCCTCATGGAACTGCAATAAAATTTTGCAATCGAACTTTTCGAAAAGATCATATTTCTAACAATGTCGAAATACTGCAATAGAAATTTCAAACATATAATATATTAATTTATCGGGGAATTCACAGTAAATAATTAACGAAGTGATTTAACAGTTTGTATTTCCGACTATGTCTACATGTCGCATCTCATTATAAGTACTCCATCATCACTAGAGCGTCGACTTCATAGGCGGATTATCTGAGTTGGCACAAACTTCCATGCAGATGAAACACTAATAAATCGTTCAAGTATTGCACACCAAAATACATATATACTTTCCGAAACTCAGACGCAATATTTCAACGAAATATCACGATATGAAGAGTAAGTGAACGGTTATACTCGCCAAACTATTCGCCGGTATCTCGTATGTCTCGCACGGTAGACGGCAGGTGTGACGTCACGCGTATCACTTCCAAAATGGTGAGCAAAAAGCAGCGTTTGAAACAACATCTTCTTTTCCATTGACTGCAGTTCAATAAATATGGGTCGCTCAGATGAAAGAAAAGAATATGTAGGAAACATTTTTGGTTATCTATATGATGCATGAGTTAAAACAGCTGTAAAAAAACCTTGCAAGTTCTCCATTTCCGTCGGGTGCGCACTGGCTCGTCAGGCGAAATATCCGTGATATAATATCCGGTCCATGTCGTCTGTTCTCTCGTGAATATCTGTATAGCCTATAAAGACTTTTTGGATAGACGTCGGGACAAATATTCCAGTGTGAGAAGCTAAAGACTAGGGAACATTGAAATGCCAGATTCCTGAGTTTACGGTTCATACCATAATAGATTCCTAGCGTCTTTTTTAGTAGTAAATCAGAATTGGTGTCAAAATCCTAATTTTGTGACGACCACACATTTCAAATAAATTGCTAGGATATTGAGTGGGAAATTAAATTGTGGCATTCCCTTCCCAACCGAAATCGTGATACGAAAGCTGAATTTCAAGATTACAGAAAGCCTAACAGTCCACAGCACTTCTTCCTGACTTAATGGTGTGCCGATGTCACTGCATAAGATTCTAACTTCTAAAGCACTCAGTTCACTTGCAATCAGAAAACTGCCGCCATTAAATGCACTATCATTCATGTTAGTCCCATACAAATCAATATTTCCTTCCAAGTAACAGCATCTGAGCGCGAATGTATCACAGTTTAGTTATTTTTTTTTTAAATTTTCGCCAACTGATCCACGTTTGATATGAACGGCTAGTTTTTTTGCATTACCAACAAACTTAGGCCCAACTAATTAACTAATATATGCAGCAATTTTATGTTTACGCAAGATTTATCTCGTAGAATTCCTCTACCTAGTCTCCATTAGCCCGTCAGATATGCTAGCTGGATTCACCGCCTCACAAATGTCTCACATGAAATTCGATGAACTTGCCCTAATCACAAAAACAAATAGATCATCTTTCCATTGATTACTTAGAATCAACAACTTTCCATTACACTCTTCAATATATTTGCCATAAAATACCTGCCATTTTCCATGGGGAATGGTACGGGAATACACTCCAGAGTGACTTCATTTTGAAAATGAAGAATTTCTTAATCGAATATCTCATTAGAAATGTCACCGTGTTGATATTCAGCTTTTTTAACTCTTTTTCAAAATAAATCAATTACTCACCGTACCTAGCTCGTTTTACGGAATAGCAAAAAGATTTATCGGTTGTTTATTTTATTTATTTATTTATTTTATCTTCACTACCCCGAATACAGCACAATGGGCCAGTTTACGTCGGGTGGATAACAGTAACAACGGACGAGACACAAACACCCATGTCCTGGGCAGATAATATTCTACCCAGGCGGGACTCGAACCCGCGACCCTAGGGTTAGCTGGCGAGGACTTTACCCCTCCGCCGTTGAGACATTATTAGAGTGAGACGAGATAATATGAGTCAATTAAAATTGTTTTCATTGGTCGTTCAATCCTAAGATAGGTTTACCCTATCCCTCCAAGCTTTCCCACCTAATGCTAGTTCCCTTACTTCCTGGTATCTCTCCCTATGAACTTTCCTCTTTATAACGCCCGTGAATTCATTCCTGAATTTTTCTCTGGGGACTTTTCCCTCCATTTTACCTTCAATTGTATTCTTCACAAACTCACTGTGACTCAGGGTGTGTCCATTCCATCTGGTTCTTCTTTTCTGTATGGTGTTCCATAATGGTACTTCCCTCTTCTGTAAACTTCACCGTTTCTTATATTCTTCGTCCATTTTATCCTCAGCAGCCACTTACAGCACCAGGTTTAGAAGAATTTTAGTTAGTTCTGGTCTGCATTTCCAATGGTACATGCTTCGGATTCGTTGAGCGCCTTACTCTTCTGCTGACTTTCGGAGCGAGCGGACGTGCCTACCTGACCTCTCCCTGGAACCGGTTAATCCCCTCAGCGAGGCAGACCCCTACCCCTACCTGCGCTGTGCACCTGCTTTCCCGTTGCCGTAGTTCGTTGTAGTGATAAGTAGACATTTGTTTTGGTTATATTTTTTTTTTCGTTGTGCTAGAGAGTTTGTGTTCTTATTTATCTCGTATTTTAGTTAGCTCTTTGCCAGGTGTGAGGTCTGTGTTAAAGTTATTTCGTAGAAGTATTATTGTTACTTTGTCCATTGTGACCGAGTTTAGGATCACTCAGTTCTTTTGAGTATAGCCATCTTTTTGTAGTTAAGCTTTTTTCCTTGGGAGTTCATTGCGAGTAGTGCTAGGATGTCTTCGAATAGGTCACCTGTTGGGATGATCAAAAACGCCGGCGAGTGTGCGGCTCTCCGAGCCCGCATCGCCGAGTTGGAGAGAATCCTGCGGGAACTCCAGTCTAAGGTTGAAAGAGTGGTATGCGTCCCGAAGGTGGATGGAAATTTGGGTCGCTCTTCGAAAGTTCGCCGCGCCCTACGGAGTTCGCACCAGTTCGCTCGATTGCTAACAGTGGCTGGACGATCGAGAGTTTGCCTGAAGGTCCTTCTTCCGATGAAGGGGCAGTACAACTCCGTAAACCGGAGGTCTGGAGGGTCGTGTCTCGGAGGAGTGGAGGTAAGGTCACTCTGAAGCGTGGTTCAGGAGATGCTTTGGCACCTCCCATTCCCGTTTCGAACAGGTACCAGTTGCTTTCGGATGGAAATTCCGAGGTGCCTGACGTGCCTACTCCTACTCCGAGACCGGCACCTAGGAAGAGTCGTCAGAGTGGGAAGGGGGGGATTGTAGTGATAGGTAGTAGTAACGTCCGCCGTGTTATGGTCCCTTTGCGGGAAATGGCAGGCCATGAGGGTATAAGCCACCGTGTAACGTCATGGTGCATTCCAAGTGGCGGTGTTCCGCAGGTGACGCAGGCGGTTGGTGCGGCGGTCCGGGGCACGAAGTGCTCAAGTCTGCAGATTGTGGCCCATGACGGCGTCAACGACGCCATGGACCGTGGATCCGAGGAGATCCTGCGTTCCTTCAGGGAACTGGACTCCGAAGTGAAGCGGGTAAGTCGCGACGAAGGGGTTGACATGACGCTTGCAATTTGTACTCTTGTCCCGAGGATCGATCGTGGACCCCTGGTTTGGAGCCGAGTGGAGGGCATACACCAGAGGTTGCGTCGCTTCTGCACGGACATTGGAGCCTCCTTCGTCGACCTTCGGCCGGCAATCCGATCGTGTCGGACCCCTCTGAACCGTTCTGGTGTCCATTACACGACCGAGGCAGCTAGCTGTGTAGCGAGTAGCATACTCGATCACTGTAGACCTTTTTTAGGATAGAGGGTAGGGCAGAGAGTAGGTCAGCTAATGGGTCGAATCAGGTACCATCGCGAACAATATTTAATAGAAAAAATATCCAAGAAAGTGTTAAGTCTAAAGAGAACAGTAAGAGGCCAGTTTCAAAAAATAGCAGTAATGTAACTTGGAATATACCTAAGAAAGCGAGTTGTAATGAGAATACACTTTCCGGGAATACGCTCACTGATAAATCCTTTTCTGTCGTGGTAGTAAATTGCCGTAGCTTAAGGAATTAAGTAGCTGACTTCTACCATCTAATTGAAACTACTGACGCAGACTTAATTATAGGGACGGAAAGTTGGTTGTGTAACGAAATCGCAAATAATGAAGTATTCCCGAAAAATTTCACAGTTTATAGAAAAGATAGAGACGAAAGAACCGGGGGAGGAGTTTTTATTGCAGTGAAGGATTGTTCTTTAGTAGGAGGGAGACATTTTCCGACGACCAGGTAGAAAGCGTATGGTGCTCCATTCAAAATCCTAAAGCAAAAACAATCTATGTGTGCGCATATTACAGACCACCAGATACCCATGTAAGCTCAATATTAGGACTCGAAAGTCAACTCAGTAAGTTAAACACTCAAAAAAACGACTGTCATACTATAATCGGTGGGGATTTCAATCTTCCGTCCATAGACTGGGACACTTACAGTTTTATCACTGGGGGGAAAGACAAAGACCTTTGGGAGTCACTCCTGTATACATTCACATCTCACTCACTGCATCAATTAGTCACTGCTCCAACTAGAGGGAAAAATACACTTGATCTTTTAGCGACAAATATTCCACACATGGTTGTAAACAAAGGTACGGATAAGGGAATAAGCGACCACAAGATAGTTAAAGCTAATTTTTCCGTGAGCATGATCAAGAAACATAATCCACAAAGAAAAATCTACTTGTTTAATAAGACTGACTACGAAGGCATGAAACGAGAGTTGCAAAAGTCATTTACTAATTTTAAAAAACTAAGTATCAACAGTAATACTGAGGTTTTGTGGAATACTTTCCTCAACGTTACACGATCAGTAGTTAGCAAATACATACCAAGTAAATGGAAAAGAGCCAATGCAGAGCCTAGGTGGTATAACACGGAGGTTAGAAAAACATTAAAGCACCAGAGAACATGTCATGCTAGGTTAAAAAGGGCAAAAATTAACAAATCCTCCGAAGAACTATACACAGTCACCGAAAATTACAAAATATCTAAACTCTTAGCAAAATAGCGCGCCGAAGGGCGTTGGCTGATTTCAAAAGTAAATTACTGGGAGAACAATTGAACGATAATCCCAAGGCATTTTGGTCGTATGTTAAGGACACTCAAGGAAATAAATCAACAGTACACACGCTTAAGAATATCAATGGGGAAAAGCTAACCAACAGTCTACAAAAAGCCAATTCGTTAAAGTCATTCTTCAAAAGCATTTTCAGTACTTATACACCACATCTTTTCGATCCTCAGCCTGTTCGTTCCTAAACATGTATGCCCGAAATTATTATAAATTGTCGCGGCATAGAACAGCAGCTAAAAAATATCAACCCCAACAAATCCCCCGGTCCAGATCAAATACCTGCTCGCGTATATAAAACATTGGCATCAGACATAGCGCCTTACTTAGAATTAATATTTACCAAATCTTTAGAAGATCACGTAGTGCCTGAGGACTGGAGAGTAGCAAATGTCACACCTATATTCAAAAGCGGCGACAGGGAAGACCCTAGTAACTATAGACCTATTTCTCTCACATCCATTTCCTGTATGGTATTTGAACACATAATCGTAAGCTCCATTATGAGTCATTTAGATAGGGAGGAATTATTAATAAATAACCAACACGGATTTCGAAAAGAGAGATCTTGCGAAACCCAATTGGCCCTCTTCGTTCATGACATCTTGCTCTCGGGTGAAAATAATGTTCAAGTTGACGCGATATTCCTCGATTTTAAGAAAGCTTTCGATAAGGTACCTCACGTTAAGTTGCTCTCAAAACTAGAAGCATATGGAATAGATAAAAACATTATTAGTTGGATTAATCAATTCTTACATGAGCGGGAACAAAGGGTTGTCATAGACGGTATCATGTCGAACACAGCGTTACATCGGGTGTTCCTTAGGGAAGTGTAATTGGTTAACTTTTATTTCTCTTGTACATAAATGATATTAGCAACGTGGTTAAAAGTAAGCTTAGACTCTTCGCAGACGACGCGGTTGTGTATAGGGATATTAACTATTCCGAAGATAGCGACTCGTTAACAATCGACCTACTTGCTATTCATGCTTGGTACGAAAAGTGGCAAATGGAATGGAATAAACATAAAAAATGCGTAGCAGTCACTTTTGGAATAAGGAAAATAGGCCAGATAGGGCTTACAGAATTAATAATACGGAAATTATTCACGCCGAGTGTGTTAAGTACTTAGGGGTCACAATTACTCACGATCTATCTTGGGGAAAACATATTAGGGAAATATGCGGTCAAGCATATAGGAAGCTAGGCTTTATCAAGAGAGTACTCGGAAAATGTGATGAGAAAGTGAAAGAACGTTGTTATTTTTCAATCGTTAGGTCTCATCTGGAATATGCTGTTAGTGTATGGGATCCATACGAAACGGGGTTGATATCAGAGTTAGATCGCGTACAGAGAAGAGAAACTACGTTTGTGAAACGATGCTACGATAAGTTGGCTAGTGTGTCTGGACTGTTAGAAGAATTAGGATGGGAATCGCTAACACAGCGTAGATTGAATTATAGGCTTAACCTCCTGAATAAATTTCAGGAAAATCATTTTACTGACGTCGTAAAAAATATACTATTAACCCCTTCGTACTACGGCAGATTAGGTCGCGCCAATAAAATTAGAGAGCTAGATTGTAGAACCGATAGGTATAAAATGTCATTTTTTCCGCGTACCATTCGGGACCATAACAGCTGTGATCGTCGTCATGAATAGTTCGAGTATTGACAATAGGCAGGCAGTTAATCTTTCTCATTATATTCTCCTCTTTCTTATTTATGCATGATGTAAATAATGATGTTCTTATTTATGCATGATATTTTGAATCTGTAGTAGTAGTCTTTGTATCCCTTGCATGTTGGAACGATTGAAGATTGAATGTTTCTTGGGTATTAGATTTGTAACTGGCGCTTTGCATGTGTAGTGCGCGGGTTTTAATGTAATGTCGGTGTTCTACCCTATCATTCATGCATGCCTGGTGCGAAAGCACCCCCTGCCACACACCCTTTGGGTGGCTTGCAGGGTATGACGTAGATGTAGATGTAGATGTACTCCATACGAATGTTTTCACATACAGTTTCCTTAGTGTACATTTCTCGGGCTCGCCACCGGGTAAGATAGTCATAGGCAGCCGACGTTTCGGGTTCCGACTCGTTACCCATTCTCAAGGCTAGCCTCGTAATGAATAACGACTACAGAAGAATAATTTAGTAACTTTACAGAGAGCAAGCCGTCGCAATGCGAATGGGCGACGGAAGGGAATCTATAATTAACATTGGAGTAAAACTCATTACCCATTCTCAAGGCTAGCCTTGAGAATGGGTAACGAGTCGGAACCCGAAACGTCAGCTGCCTATGACTATCTTACCCGGTGGCGAGCCCGAGAAATGTACACAAATGTTTTTCGCCGGGAAAGTGTTAAATCATACATACAGTTTCCTGGTTTGTAGTCCTATCATCTTTAACACGGTAGTTTTCTTTTGACCCTGAACACTTTCATAGCATGGGCCATTCTACGCTTGATGTCCCTCTCACTTCTTCCGTCCCAGGTGCTGGTACTTCTATGATGGGTGAAAGAATCTACTCACACCTGTCTATGGGACTTAAACATTCAGCTTCTCTCTTTCGCTTACTAGGATTTAAGATATCGTCTTATTTATTCCCATATTGTGTTCTTGGAGAACCTGGTGCATTCTGTGTTATGACCTTCGAAGATCATTGTGATTTCCTACTATGATTGTGATATCGTCAGTGAAGCGGGACATATCTTTTTCTTCTCCGTTTATCTTAATTCCGTTCAGTCCAATTTCTTGAGCTTCAATTATTGCCTCCTCCAAGTACATGTTGAACAATGCTGGTGACAAGTTGCATCCTAGTTTTACTCCTATGTTAATTATAGATTCCCTTCCGTCGCCCATTCGCATTGCGACGGCTTGCCCTCTGTAAAGTTACTAAATTATTCTTCTGTAGTCTTTATTCATTCCGAGGTTTTCCAACAGCCGGAACGTCCCGTTTTTCATCATTTTCGAAGGCGATACCCAAGTCCAAGAATTCCACATACTATGATTTGCTCACATGCACTGATTTCTCTCCCATTATCCTCGCAATGGCCTTCCTGGTTCCTCAGCTCTTCCTAAATACAAATTATTTTTCCAAGAGGCTCTCATCTATTATCCTTTCCATTTTCCTTCGCCCTATTATTCGTAAACGTTATTTTGATGCATGTGACACAATACTCAATGTTTGGTGCTCCTCGCATTTCCTAGTTCTTGTCCACTTCGGTATCGCATTCATCACACTCCTTTAAAAGTCCTCAGGAAGTTTTCCGCTTTGCTCGCTCTCTTTAATTATTTTGTAGAGAATGGCTTTGGATATACCTTCACGCGCTTTGAAGATTTTTCCCTTAAACCTGTCCACTTCGGGTGCTTTGTTTTACTTAGAGTATTTTACTGCTCTATCAAATAATTCGATCCTCAATACATTACAATAAATTTCAGGTGCGTGGGTCCTTGGTCGAGTTCTTCGATGAATGCTTCGATCTATTCCCAACGTCCTCACCTTCTATCACTATATTTCTGTTTGCATCCCTGAAGTTTTTGCTTTTCGCTTCTCTCTCTCTCCAAAGTTTTTCATCACTAGCTTGTATGCTGTTTCGGTGTTCCCTTCTTCATGTTTTTGTTGATCTCCTCGAACCAGCTTTCGATCCAATTTTACCTAGCCCTCTTGCATTATCGATTGGCTTGGTTCCAAAGCTTCTTGAAATCTTCTTGCTTCTTGCCTCGCCTTCATCCCTGAGGCTCTTGCATTCTCTTCCTTCTTCCATCAGCTTCTCAATCTCCGTCGTCAACCATGTCTTCTTCGTGTCGGCCCTCTTGCTCACCAGTTGCTCTTCTATTTCTTCTGCGATTGTCCTCTTAAGCTCATCTCATTTTTCTTCGGTACCAACTTCTCCATTTTTTACATTCTCGTCAACGTCTAGGGCAAATTTTTCTCTGTTTCCTCCTCCCACTCGCATTTTCGTGTCCCATCTTGCTTCATGTCAGTGTATGGGATCCATACAAAACGGGGTTGATATCAGAGTTAGATCGCGTACAGAGAAGAGAAACTACGTTTGTGAAACGATGCTACGATAAGTTGGCTAGTGTGTCTGGACTGTTAGAAGAATTAGGATGGGAATCGCTATCACAGCGTAGATTAAATTATAGGCTTAACCTCCTAAATAAATTTCAGGAAAATCATTTTACTGACGACATAAAAAACATCCTATTAACCCCTTTGTACTACGGCAGATTAGATCGCGCCAATAAAATTAGAGAGCTACATTGTAGTAGTTTCAATTAGATGGTAGAAGTCAGCTACTTTATTTCTTAAGTTACGGCAGTTTACAACCACGACTGAAAATGATTTATCACTGAGCGTATTCCCGGAAAGTGTATTTTCATTACAACTAGCTTTCTTAGGTATATTCCAAGTAAAATTACTGCTATTTTTTGAAACTGGCCTCTTACTGTTCTCGTTAGACTTTACATTTTCTTGGATATTTTTTCTATTAAATTTTTTTCGCGATGGTACCTGATTCGACCCACTAGCTGACCTACTCTCTGCCCTACCCTCTATCCTTAAAAAGGTCTACAATGATCGAGTATGCTACTCGCAGAAGATGATATAGAGCGTTATAGAACATGTGTATAGTTCATTCATCCAATCATTGCTTAAAATTTTAGTATCTTGAAACCAAGTTCATATGCCATCAATACTACAATATTTACTAGATGTTTCTAGCAATAGCTCTATTATAAAGTGAGAAAAAGTAATCGCAAAACAGTGCGTCAATAGAGAATTGCTGCAGACACAAGTGCGTGCACTCAAACGCTTAGGAAACTAATTATTATTATTTTTATCTTCTTAACCGTGGGGACAGTCCCATACACAGGGGTTTGTGGAAAGTGATAGTTGAAAGAAATACACCTTTAGGAGACACCAAGTGCAACGTGCCTGCATTACAAGAAAAGGGAGTACCAATTTTTTTTCGAAAGAGTGTGCCTCATTGGTCCCATTTCTCTAGTTCAAAGTAATAATTCTGCATACCCACAATAATCATAAAGGCATAGAAGACGTATTGACCGAAAAAAATGGTGTTGGTCTCGATAAAAAGAGTTCTAATCTTTTGCATTATTCTCACAATTTCGTCAATATCACTTTGACTTTCTTTTAACAATTTCCTATTTTTTATTTCTCCGATGGACTTCTGCATGTTAATATTCTTTATCGCTCGATGTATACGAAATATAAGTTGTTTATTTTTCCCCATCTTTCGAATTTTTAAGATCTCTTCCCAATTCATCTCGCAAATGGCTGTTTTCCCCAGAGAAATCATTAGAAAAAGTTCCACAGTATAAGTACGTCACGACTTAGTGTTCATAAATTCATCTCTTATCGATAAAACGTTTTGAAATACAAGTAAAATTGCTCCAAATGACGTTAATCGGATGAGTTTTTACGATTATCAGAGTAAAAACTGATTTTTCTGATGAATTATTGAACATGACCTTAGAGAATTAAAATTTTTAATCACTATTCATCGCTTTATTGTAGTGTGAATGGAGTAGAGTCTACGGAAGCGAAAACATTGCAGGGTAGGATGACTAGTGAGACCACTGAGGTTCATGTGGCAATGATAAGCTTTATCACACCTTTGAGATCATTTTGAGGCGTGGGTTAAGGAAGGAATTTGCCGAAAGAAGAGTTTACTTGTGGCTAAGTGCGCTTAACGAGGAGCGAAGCACGCTTTAGATGGATATACCTTTCTTCGGGGGCGCTGCGATCGCGAATTCATGGCACGTCGAGAAGCAAAAAAAGTCCATTAACCACAAGAGGTGACCTCAACTGTCAAGAGGGGATGAAAACAATGCCACCAAATTTTTGAAGGTCCTTAAATGGAAGAAGGCGAGAGTGGTTAAGGTGGAGAAGGACAAGGGCTATACGCTCGCCCACCGCACGCGACACTGCCCGTCGAGTTTGTTTTGGGGAGCGGGTGGCTGATTAACAAGTTTCAAGGAAGTCAACGTAAGCAGAGTCCAACGGTAGAGTAAAAGGTTCCTAAGGACGCCCTCGGGGAGTCTTCTCCGGTTTTTTGCATTATTTTTGCGTCCAATTTCGCCACCCTCTACACTTATCCTCTCTTTCGCCCATACACAGCCATTACCCCGCTCTTTTAATTAGCACTGACATTAGTTTTACAATAGCTGATCCATAATCTTCTTGCCTAGGACGTATGCTTGATGCATGACTAATCAACTTAATTTTTGAACTTGTTTTAATTTTAAAATATGAAAATTAACAGATGCGCACTCTTTTTATTATCTCGTCACACTTTTGGGTTTTTTCTTAAGTCCCCGGAGACTCGGTAGAACAGATCTGAGGAAGCGCGATTCCTTAGTTATCGAACAATAGAAGTTTGCATAACATTCGTGTCTGAGAGGAGGCTTGGACTATGACTGAGGTCGAACAGCCCATTTAAAGAATCCAACCACCAGTTTGATTTACTTCTGTAACCCTAAGAGTAGAGAGCTAAGCCACATAACTAATAAGTGTAATGGCTTTACTTAAGAAACTTTTATTTCACGCAAAATTTATGAGAGAACTTAAGAGAAGAATAGATATGAAAAACGCAATGAGAAAAAGTTTCAAGGTTTTTCTCACAGACATAAGCAATGTAATCTTCCCGGCTATTGAGGCAAGAAACTCCAATGACTTTCCTCCCAGTCAAATCCGTCGTCAACACTCGCCCTATAGCGACCAAGTGAATTATTGACAATAGAGAATTGTCGGGCTCTCAGCCACCTACATAAGGATCATGAGAAAGTCCAGAAAAAACTTCTGAGCATAATCAGAAAAACCAAAATTGTCAGCGCTTGCTTTGTACTAGGTCATTTTTGGGAAATATCCGACAATACAAGAAAAGCATTTGGCCACACATATCATGACACCAGAGTACGCTTCTTGTACTTAGTACATCTACATCTACAAAATACCACCTAAGCCTCCACTAGAGTGTGGCACGAGGTGATTCCTCACTAGGCAAGCAGCATTCATCTCACCTACATCTACATCTACGTAATACGCTGCGAGCCACCACGAGGGTGTGTGGCAGGGGGTGAAGATCATCAAACACGCACTATTGACATGCAACTAGCATATTTAATGGAGACATGCTAGATGATAGGGTCACTTGCAGCTAGATTGTTAGTATCTACATCTACATCTACTTACTACCCTGCGAGCCGCCACGAGGGTGTGTGGCAGGGGGTGAAGATAACCAAACATACACTAATGCCATGGAAGTAGGATATTTAAGGGAGGCATGCTAGAGAACAGGGTCACATAGAGCTATATGGTTAGTATCTACATAATAAGAAAGGGATTATTGGTTGTTATTACATGCATCATTCACTACAGACTACTCTTAACTATATTTCACCTACCTCACCGCCGCAATAGTGCATGTTTGGTGATCTTCACCCCCTGCCTCACACCCTCGGGGTGGCTCGCAGGGTATCACGTAGATGTAGAGGTACCGATCCCTTAACTACCCAGCCTAGTGTTCTCTCTTATAGTACGCGGGAAAAATGACATTTTAAATCTATAGGTACGACGATCTATCTCTCAAATCTTGTTTACCTGATCAAACCTAGCATAATCCGCAGGGGTTCTTAATATATATCTAACGTCATCTGTAAACAAATCGGTTTCGAATTTACTTAAAAGGCTTAACCTATATTTTAACCTGCGTTCTGATAGTAATTCCCGTCCTAGTTCTGCTATTAAACTTGTACTTTTTACACAATTATCATAACGGCCTTTACCAAATTTAGCAGATCTCCTCTGCACACGCTCTAATTCTTTTATCATACCTTCCTCGTACGGATCCAATATACTAGCGGCATATTCTAAATGAGGCCTGACAAGTGTAAAATAGCTTCTTTCTCGTACTCTCTCATCGCATTTGCCTAGAACCCTTTATAAGAACCCTAATCTAAATTCGAAGATAGCGACTATTTAACAATCGACCTACTTGCTATTCATGCTTGGTGCGAAAAGTGGCAGATGGAACTAAACATAAAAAAGTGCGTAGCAGTCAGCTTTTGGAAAAAGAAAAATTGGCCAGGAAGGGCTTACAGAATTAATAATACGGAAATTATTCACGCCGAGTCTGTTAAGTACTTAGGGGTCACAATTACTCACGATCTATCTTGGGGAAAACATATTAGGGAAATATGCGGTCAAGCATATAGGAAGCTAGGCTTTATCAAGAGAGTACTTGGAAAATGTGATGAGAAAGTGAAAGAACGTTGTTATTTTTCAATCTTTAGGTCTCATCTGGAATATGCTGTTAGTGTATGGGATCCATACGAAACGGGGTTGATATCAGAGTTAGATCGCGTACAGAGAAGAGAAACTACGTTTGTGAAACGATGCTACGATAAGTTGGCTAGTGTGTCTGGACTGTTAGAAGAATTAGGCTGGGAATCGCTATCTCAGCGTAGATTAAATTATAGGCTTAACCTCCTAAATAAATTTCAGGAAAATCATTTTACTGACGACATAAAAAACATCCTATTAACCCCTTTGTACTACGGCGGATTAGATCGCGCCAATAAAATTAGAGAGCTAGATTGTAGAATCGATAGGTATAAAATGTCATTTTTTCCGCGTACCATTCGGGACCATAACAGCTGTGATCGTCGTCATGAATAGTTCGAGTATTGACAATAGGCAGGCAGTAAATCTTTCTCATTATATTCTCTACGTTCTTATTTATGCATGATGTAAATAATGATGTTCTTATTTATGCATGATATTTTGAATATGTAGTAGTAGTCTTTGTATCCCTTGCATGTTGGAACGATTGAAGATTGAATGTTTGCTGGGTATTAGATTTGTAATTGGCGCTTTGCATGTGTGGTACGCGGGTTTTAATGTAATGTCGGTGTTCTACCATATCATTCATGCATGCCTGGTGCGAAAGCGTCCCCCGCCACACACCCTTTGGGTGGCTTGCAGAGTATGACGTAGATGTGGATGTAATCTCCGGTTTGCTGAACTAGTTATTTCCCTGATGTGTTTCCCCCATGACATGTCTTCATTGATGTTGACGCCGAAGTATTTAATAGATTCTACGTTAGATATTTTCTTTTCTTTGATGCAATAATTATTCCGGGAAAAGCCATTCTTTTTCCATAAGTTCATTATCACGCATTTCTTCAAATTTAATTCCACCTGCCAAGTATCACAAAACACATCAATCGCATCTAAATCCTTAGCTAAAGACTAGATGTCTCTTCATTTCTAATTTCCTTATATACTACTGCATCATCGGCAAAAACACGGAGCTTGCTATTTTTTACTACTGTATTCAATTCGTTTACGTACAGAAGAAATAAAATTGGGCCTATTACGCTTCCCTGGGGAACACCCGATGTAACTTTTACTTCGCCCGAGCTGACACCATCTAATACCACCATTTGAACGCGTTCATGTAAGAAGTCTCCTATCCAGTCTACTATATTACTGTCTATCCCGTATGATGCTAATTCCGCGAGTAACTTACAGTGGGAAACCTTGTCAAACGCTTTTCTAAAGTCGAGAAACGCTGCGTCTACCTGTACGTTACCTTTTCCGGGAACTAAAATATCATGAACAAATAGACCTAATTGAGTTTCGCAAGACCGTCCTTTTCTGAATCCATGCTGGTTTGTTATCAATAAATCCTGGCTGTCGAAGTGTCCCATTATTGAAGTAACTATTATATGTTCTATAATTTTACACGATAATGACGTTATTGATATTGGTCTATAATTACATGGCTGTTCCCTATCTCCGCTTTTAAAAATTGGCGGTCACATTTGCTATCTTCCAGTCTTTGGGAACCGCGTGTTCTTCGAGGGATTTGTTAAATACTACTTTAAGATACGGAGCCATTTTGATAGCTAATTCTTTATACACACGACCTGGAATTCTATCAGGACCTGAGGACTCGTTCGGGCTAATGTTATTTAGTAAGGATACGATTCCGCTACAATATATATCGAATGGGGGCATTGGTGGTTGAAATCGGTCTGGTATGGTTTCATCTACATCATGTACATCTACGTCATACCCTGCAAGCCACCCAAAGGGTGTGTGGCAGGGGGTGCTTTCGCACCAGGCATCCATGAATGATATGGTAGAACACCGACATTACATTAAAACCCGCGTACCACACATGCAAAGCGCCAATTACAAATCTAATACCCAAGAAACATTCTATCTCCAATCGTTCTAACATGCAAGGGATACAAAGACTACTACTACAGATTCAAAATATCATGCATAAATAAGAACATCATTATTTACATCATGCATAAATAAGAAAGAGGAGAATATAATGAGAAAGATTAACTGCCTGCCTATTGTCAATACTCGAACTATTCATGACGACGATCACAGCTGTTATGGTCCCGAATGGTACGCGGAAAAAATGACATTTTATACCTATCGGTTCTACAATCTAGCTCTCTAATTTTATTGGCGCGATCTAATCTGCCGTAGTACGAAGGGGTTAATAGTATGTTTTTTACGTCGTCAGTAAAATGATTTTCCTAAAATTTATTTAGGAGGTTAAGCCTATAATTTAATCTACGCTGTGATAGCGATTCCCATCCTAATTCTTCTAACAGCGGAAACTATGCATAGATTGATTAAAAACACTCTGAAAAAAGTAATTCAAAAATTTGCCTTATCTAAACTGGAAGTTACTATTTCGCCTCTATCGTTTTTCAAGGAATTAATCGTTGATTTTTTAGTTCCCTGTACTTCCCTAACATATGACCAAAATGCTTTTGGATTTCCCTCTAGTTGCTCTCCGAGTACTTTCCTTTTGAATTCACTAAACGCTTTTCTAAGGGCTATTTTTTAGGCTGTTATACAAATTTTATAATGTTCGATAGTGTTTTTTAGATCGCTGTTAGCTACATTTTTCTTAATTTTGCGTGGCTAAATCATTGGCGTTTTAAACATTTTCTAACCTCCGCGTTGTGCCACCTTGGTTCCCTATTTTCACTCTTATACTTATGAGTTATATATATATATATATATATATATATATATATATATATATACACGCATATAAATGTTTATACAGAAAGGTAGAAAGAAAGTGGATAGGAACCCATAAAATATACAAACACAGTGGTGGTGTGAAGATGGAGTGATGGCCTATTCCAAGCAGAAAAAATTCGACTGGACCGGGAATCGAAACACGGTTTTTTCGCGTCAAATGCTCAGACCACCAAGCTACCCAGTCTACTAAGAATCCACTCGAATCAGCGGTGGGTTTATAGTAACAAACACTCCCCAAGGCATGACCCACGAGAGCGGCCAATGGATGGCGCCAGGGCTGCTTTTCACCCACCGGCAGAGAGAGAATGACACACACAGAAGGCGAATAGAAATAATAACTCGTAAAACAATTTTAAACAAACATCTGCTCTCCACTGTGTTCATCTATATCTGACACTGGTCCTACTTCGTAAGGGTCCCATATACTAGCAATGTACTGCAAGTGAGGTCTCACGAGGGAAAAATATCATCGCTCATTTATTTTCTCGTCACATTTTCCTAGTATTCTTTTAATAAATCCCAATTAACGATTTGCCTGTCCGCAAATTTCCCGAATGTGCTCCTTCAGGACCAATTCTGAGTAAAGGTTACACCTTAGTATTTAACTGACACTACATTTGATTATTCAGCTTGATTGTGTACGTTTCATTGGGCAAGTTATTTTTTTTTGTTTAACATTTTATTGTGACTGCCAAGTGTCGCACCCCTCGTTTATAGCATTTAGGTCTCCCTTCGACGCAATTATGTCAAACTCGGTTTTAAAATCTCCGTACAAAGGTTATGATAATTGTATTAGTGTTACGAGGTTAATAGAAGAACTAGGATGGGAATTACTATCAGAACGCAGGTTAAAATTTAGGTTAAACCTTTTAAGTAAATTCGAAACAGTTTTGTTCACAGATGACGTTAGATATATATTGAAATCCCCTGTGTATTATGCTAGGTTTGAACATATTAGCAAGATTAGGGAGATAGATTGTCGTACCGATAGATTTAAAATGTCATTTTTTCCTCGTACTATAAGAGAGAACAATAGGCAGCGTAGCAAAGGGATAGGTAGGTGAAATATAGTTAGAGTAGTCTGTAGTGCATGATACATGTAATAACAACCAATAATCCATTTCATATTATGTAAATACTAACCATCTATCTGCATGTGACCATATTATCTAGCATGTCTCCATTAAATATCCTAGTTGCATGTCAATAGTGCGTGTTTGGTGATCTTCACCCCCTGCCACACACCCTCGTGGTGGCTCGCAGGGTATCACGTAGATGTAGATGATGTAGATGTACAATACTGCATTGTCCACGAAAATGCAAATTTCGCTCGTAACGTGGGTGGTTATATCATTAATATGCAAAAGAAATAATAAGGTGCCAATGGCACTTCCCTGTTATACATCGGGTGGGACTTTACCTCTACCTAAACTAACGGCATCTAGAACTACCCTCTGTTCACGGTAATCTAAGAAATCTTTTATCCGGCATATTATATCGTGATATACTCCATAGGCTTTTAGCTTAACAAGTAATGTAGAATGCGGAATTTAATAGCAAGTTTTTTGAAATCTAAAAATATTGCGTCTACATAGACGAGGCTTTCTCCAAAGAAAAGAATAGCGTAAAGAAATACGGCTAGCCGGGTTTTTCAGACCCTACCTTTTCGGAATCCCTTCTGGTTTTGCATTGGTAATTCAAGACTATTTGTAATTTTAAGTAAATTCGAAACCGATTTGTTCACAGATGACGTTAGACATATATTAAGAACCCCTGTATATTATGCTAGGTTTGATCAGATTAACAAGATTAGAGAAATAGATTGTCTTGCCATTAGATTTAAATGTCATTTTTCCCGCTTTACATAAGAGAAAACAATAGGCAGCGTAGCAAAGTGAAATGTAGGAGAAATATAGTTAGAGTGGTCTGTAGTGCATGATGCATGTAATAACAACCAATAATCCCTTTCTCATTATGTAGATACTAACAATCTAGCTGCATGTGACCCTATTATCTAGCATGCCTCCACTAAATATCCTAGTTGCATGTAAATAGTGCATGTTTGGTGATGTTCACCCCCTGCCACACACCCTCGTGGTGGCTCGAAGGGTTTTACGTAGATGTAGATATAGTTTTTAGACATCTTAGGTCACTGTTTCCTCATATTTGAGCATGGTGAGTAATCAAATTAGTCCTTTTATTTCCTCCTTGAATCGACTCAGCACTGGTTTAAGGCGAAATACGATTGCGTCGAAAACGACTTTACTCCTTGTAGATTGAGGAATTCTCTTAGCAAAAAACAAATTTCACATTCTAATTAAGTTAACTGCTAGCTATGTTTCCCAGAGCGTACATTTTTAAATTTTTTTAATTAAGACCTCAAAATTGTAAAATTTGGCTTAATTTTTTGCTTTTTACAAAAACTGGTCTCTGGCAGACATAAACAATATATTCAATATTAGATTAAAATTAATAAATCGGAAAAACGTTGAGTATTCAATAAGTTATTAGGAAAGTAAGAACTAACTGAAAACGCGCCGATCAAGAGCGGCTCTAGCGGCGAAATAGGCAAGCAGGTGAAGGCGCTCGCGGAGATTCGAGGGGAGGCAATGAGTGGCCACTGGAGGGGAATGAAGGGAAAGCCGCGAGGGGAGGGGAAGGGTATGAAGTTGGAGGGACTTGGTAGGATTGAGCTAGAGCGGCGTGCGAGAAAAGTTTCACACTGTGGAGGAGGAACTGAAGACTGGCATCATTCGGCGTTTGACGGCACCACCTTTGACTCGGCGCCTGCTGGCATTCCTACTCTCCTGTTCTGAGTTCGCATCCTCTTGTCTTTCTCTCACGGACTGCTAGACAACTGACTTCACGGCCTCTCTCTGAACGTATCCCATATAGTACCATCGGCCGTTAATACGGCGGTATTGGCCACAAACGGGAGTACTACCTCATCCTAGACGCGACCACCTCTATCGAGGCGCAACAACCCGGCCATATGGCATAATCTTCGGACGCCCAGGCTGATTGTTTCTCTTATCCAAGCCATACTTACGTACTTTGGTATTGCTTTGCTGAGCTGTCTTGTAGATATGCACTACCTTGTGGACTTTCTATCAGTATAGCATTGGCGAGTCCCAAGTACAAAGGCGGAAAATCAATCATTTTGGTTGTTAAAAAATTACTATTCCTATAGGTTACTGGTTGTTCTTGCTTGAAGTTAGCGCTAACTTTAATGTATGTTGGCGCAGTTCCATAATGTTAGATAATTCAATAATAACTAACGTGTATGTTTTGTTCTGCTAGCTCTGTTGGAGATGTAGACTCAAGTGCGATGAAAAAAGTACCCGAACTAGTGTCGTATGATAGGCACGTTAAAAAAATTAATACGCGAATCACGCAGTGAAGCCCTACTTCAAAGCATTGTTCAAGATTGCGGAGGCGAGGCCCATTGTCAAAAGCATTCTAACAAAAGTAAAAATGAGAGCGAAGCAGCTCGCGGCGATATTATGTATAATCGTACAGAAGAGAATACCGTTGAGTCCCTGGTCGAGGCTTTAAAAAAATGGTCCCAAGCACGTATTTGGATGTCACGCGTCATGCCGAGACTACTTCTGTCAATCTGTCGACAGGAAGTTGAAGGTTATTACCAAGGTAGAAATGGCATGCCTCGAAAAAATTGATGTGGCTATGAAGCCACTTATTCGAAAATCTGGAAGGATGATATCACACGAAACCAGTAACGGTGCAGAAAAATTAGTCTTAGGCCGAATTTTATGTTTTATGCCAAATTTTTCGGCAGAAAACAAGTGGATAGGGGCAATAGAGAATCATATCAACACAGGAATTTCGGCTCTGGTCTTGATTTCCAACTGGGACCTGTGTGGAGATATTCAACTTGGGAAACGCTCACAGGCAGAAGTCCCCACAAACCTGTCAAATTCACTTGTCACGGACAAGACCTAAAACAACGAAAGAAGAAGACAAAAACAAGTGATGGGGCTGGTTACGGTGTAATGTGTCAAAAATTAGACTTGGATGGCGAAGAATATGATAAAGAAGTAGAAGAATTCATGGACAAATTAAAAGTGACAACAGCTTCTAGAGATCAACTGGAAAAGGACACTAAGGGCCAATCAGAAAAGAAAAGATGGTGGGGGGAATGAATTAATCGATTGACTTCATCCACTTTGGAATAATCTGCAAAAAGCGGATGCGGCTTCTGTACGACCGTAAGTTTCAGAATGAAGCAACGCAATAGGGGCAACTTCACGAAAACAAAGCGATAAGGCAGTACGAGGAAATCTCCGGGCGTAAGGTGACTCCTTCAGGGCTGCTCAATGACCTCAAGCGATGTTTCTTTGCCGCTTCTTTGGATGGCAACGCTGCTGATGCGGGCATTATTGAGGTAAAATGTCCTAATTCTGCTGAACAGTTGGCGTTGGAAGAAGCAGCGAACAAAATTTAGTTTTTTAGTCTTGACGAAAGTCTGCAATTAAAAACAAACCGCAATTATTACTACCAAATTGATGGCCAGCTACATGTTACCGGCGCCCCATTCTGCGACTTTGTGGTATGGACTAAGGATGATTGCAGAATTAACAGGATTTTAGGGGATGGTGACTTTTGGTCAAAAAAATGGAGCCTAAGTTAAGTCTTTTTGTAAAGAAATTCTTCTGCCGGAAATAATAGATCCTAGAGTGAGTAGATCAATGGATTTGCGTGAGCCGGAGTTTTCTTCAAAATTATACATTTCTTTCCGTTTTTGTATGTAAAAAGAGTTACGGAAAATAACCTACTTTCAGCTGTAGAAATCGTTAGTCAATCAGAATAATTGATCAATTTAATCAGTATTTACGAAGATTGATTCCTAACACAAGTTTGATGCAGCACCCCACACTCATTTCTCAGGTCTGCCTTCTTCTGAAAGAATATATCATCTGCCTAATAATGTCTCTAATGTATTCCATTACTTCCCGACTTCCTCCTTTCTTTCCACTGTGCGACCACTTCATTTTTGAATAGATATTTGCGCCATAGTTTGAGCTGAATAACATTGCCTTTTCAGATACGAGCAGTTTTATTAACCACGGTATGCGTACTTGGTAGCAATTTGTGCAACATTGAGATCAATCCATTATATCTACGCCGGTTATGTACTTACTACAATCATTTAAGGCTTTTCTTTAATTAACTTTTGCAGAAATAATCGTGTGAAGTTAGATAATAAATAAGAGTGCTGCTAGAATAGTTTCCATTCCACGGTTTGAATTTGGAGCACATTGGAACTTATCTGCAAACTTGAGCGCTGATGAATGGAACAATGTGTACTGACGAATTGTTTGATAGCCTATCGATACAATTAAGACATAGAAAAAGCCACGGCCGAATTTTGTGATCGAATCCTTTCAATAAACCCACGTTTTTAAAAGTGCTTGCTATTTACCACTGAGAAATTTAAAATGCCCATCACAGTTTGGCGCCTTAACAGAATATCAACACAAAAACAATGATCGCCGGAGCCACTGACGAAGTTCTTTTGCCGGAAAGACATCTCTTGTGACGCCGCTAAATTTGGATTAAAGGACATTAACAATGCATCTGAGCCGTATTAAGCTTAACCTTAAATATCCATGACATTCCATGTGATTTGAAGAAAGTACATAATATTCCCGTCCTCAAGGGTGGGAATAAATCACTTGTTGAGAACTAGCGATCTATCAACAAACATCTGTATCCTGTTAATTTCTGGAAAAAATTGTTGCTAATTATTTGCGTGGGACGATAATAATTGGCTGTTTAAAACCCAACATGCTTTACTCAAGAGGTAATCCTACGAAACTCAGCAATTTGGGATGTGTCAGAAAATATACAATTGGTTATATAGGGTTCAAGAAGTAGATGCGGTTGTGCTAGTCCAAGACCTTTAGCAACGTGCCTTACGGTAAACTGAAAGAAAAGATTGGGAAACTAAAAAAAGGATCATATTAGGGAGAGAGACCTTATTCCTAAGGTTTTTTTCAACTGAGGGAAACTTAAAAAGTATTAAAAACAAAATTTGTTTGTTAATACTTTTTAATCTTAGTAAGTTCATCTTGGAAGCGAACTCTCTGCCGAATTCTATGTCGACGACTGAATTTTCTACGGGAAAGACGATAGCGATAGTGAAATTAATTGAATAACAACCAAAAGATAAATAAAAGGGTAGTGAAGAAGGAAATAGAATTAATTAGGTATTGCAAAAAGTAAATTATTCAGCTTCTCAAACGGTAGGGTACGTGCAATAAGGGAAGAATAATAGCAAAGAGAAATGGATAATTTTTGTTTCATGGGGATATAACCAAGATGACTTTCCAAGCAGCCTAATATTCCAAGGAAAATATCCCTTTGGAAGCGACTGAAAGGTGAGGTGTGTAAGATAACACGCAAGTTGCAACTTGATACTCGGTTCTCGAAGAAAAATGCGCCAGCTCCAAGACCGAAGGTCGCAGCTGCGTTGGTGTCGGGTTCCGATGTGGAAGGAGAGAGGAAGACTTGGAAGGGGAGGGAGGGACTCTCAAGTTCCACAGTCCGACGTAGTTCCCGATACATGCTTAGGAGGTCGCGCTCACGGCCTACGTCCGTCGTCCCATCTTGCGAGGGAGATTCACACTAACTCGCCGTCGTATTTAGCCTTAAAAACCAAAACTTCCATGAAGATAACTCAGAACCCTCTATGGTAGCCTAGGGCGCCAAGTGTACTCGTCTGACTATAACTTAGCTATCCTGCCAGTGTGCCTGTATTTGCTAGCAAAGTAAGGGCTCATCTGAGTACGCCCAGTGTAGAACTCGGCTTGAAATCCTTACACCAAAGATCGAGTATCAAAAGATACGAGGATGATCGACGGTGCTAATACTTGACGCCATGGAGACACCAGTCCTAGCTCAGTCACCAACGCTAAGCATCGTAGTATCCGGTTTCATAGGTGATAGCGGGATAGGTGACTGTTACGTTGCTCCGAGTCATGCCACCCGGTCTGCAATTGTTAAACAGAGCGTATACAATGATATTAGCCGCCGAGGCTCGTTAAATCGATGTACCTCTGCAGCGGTTTATTTACAATTTTAGGGGAGAAACGTTTTAAAACTCCTCATTTTCTGACTCAAATATTAACATTTGCCTGGTGTCTTGCAAGCCAAGTAAAGGACACGTGGCAGGGGATGGTATCATATAAGGTATTCATTAATTGTCAGACATACTGTCATATGATTAACAGCTATTTTATTAAAGATAATTTTATGTAAAATTGAGTAACGCAAGTGGCAGGGACTTTATATTAAATACTGCGGGTAACCACCATTTTAAGTGCTCATTCGGGATAACTCATGGATCACTGGAACCATTTGTTTTAAGTCAGTCTACCTAACATGCAACAAGTTCAGTAAAATTTGAGGAAAATAAATGTGATTAAATTTAGCACCTTATGGAGAAAAAAATTGGTAAATCAAATAAAATATAAAGTACATAAAAACGAGTTTGCCTGTCGTATCCATTATTGCAATTGGCGGAATGTACCGTTGGCGTCGTAGTCCTTCATTTTACGTGAAAAAAGCAGTTAAACCAGTCCGTGCTCCACACTATCTACCTACTTTAATGCATATGGTGTAAATCATGCCTTAATTTCCTGAGAAATATAGCTGAAAACCCTACACAAGTCCGCAGAGTAGTAGCGAAAACCTGGAGATGCCTTTCGCTGTAATGGCGTAGCACAACCCGTCTCATATCCCGTTCGAACAATTGACCAAGTGATCGTCGGTCGTAGCGTCTCAGGTGCTAAATGCCTCGTGAACGCGCTTTGATTATCAATGGACTATCCACACATCACATCCACTAATCGCTGGTGTCGCGGGCGGAGGCCAGAAGCGATGAATCGCGGCAATCGAGTGAGGAGATTGAACTGGAGAAGGGTGAAAGTCTATTTGAATGGATGGCCATAGGGGAGGGTCGTTTGCTTTCAATGCCATATCGTTCGGAAGACCATAAGAAGAGGCTAAACGAAATGGGGATATCGGACCTGAGAAGAAATTGATGCAAAACTGGGATGGAAAGGGTAGGAAATGAGTGGGCAATGAAGGAATGCTGGCTGATTGCTCCTGTAATGGACAATAATGAAAGTAATGTTGGAGTAGCCATGTCAAGAGAATTGTAGATAGTCGAACAACAAAACATGTACACGATAGTAGAGAAAATGGCCTAGTGGGAGGAAGACCACGAATTATGTGCTGTGCTAATACGTTGAGGGAGACTTCGATGAAGAGGAGCATTCGTACTCATACATCTACATTATACCATGCGAGCCGCCACATGGGCATGTGGCAGGGGGTGGTAGGACACCAGCCGTGTAAAGATGTAAGGGATAAGGTTTTTGGAGGAGAAATGGTGACGTGTAATTATGGGAGTGTATTTAGCGGAGCTCAGTTTTTATTATGGTCACTTAGTGCGCGGAAAAAATGACAATCTGTTTGGCAGTGTACTTCTCTTCTGTCAGACCTAGATATGCAGTGAGGCGTCATGATAATATTCTCTGCGTCGCTCTGAAACACACCAATTCTGAATTTCTCCAGCATCATAAGCCTAGCGCGTAGCCTCCGAGTATCTAGGGGCTCCCACCATAATCCCTCTAAAAGTTGTGAAATACTATATGTTCGCTCGTAGCAGTTTTTAACGGAACGTACTGCTTTTTTTAATATTTTATTAATTTATTTTGGTTAAATCTTCTAAATATTTTGTAAAATACAGAGTTTTAGAGTAAAAACTATGGGGCGTTACTTTCTGGAAAACCCGCGTGGAACTACATACCCAACTCACATTGGGCAGAAAGGTTTAGTTTGGATCCTTAACGCAAGTACCGTGTTCACTTGGTACATCAAAGACAACGTCGATGCAATGAGCACCCAGCAAAGAAGACAATCTGATGAAATCAGTGTGTTGAGTGCAAGCATAATAAAATTGGAGACAAAATTCAAATTGCACTCAATTACACTTAAACTTGTAATTCTCGTTTTTGTGTGAGTTGGATTATCGATTGACTGAAATTAATTTTCCCTCTTCTTGCGTCCGGTATATTCAATACACAAGAGGAGAGGGTATATTTTTACGTAAGTTGGACATTTTGAAACTCAAAGCATTTTCCTCTTCAGTAGGTACTCAAGACTATGACGTTTGGGTGTAGCGCGAGGCTCAATCTGATTATTTAGAAAAGATTACAGGGCATGGCTCTCATAGAGAAGTGTAAAACTTTTCTTTGTATTTTGTTAATTTTTTTGGTTTAATCTTTATGATCAGGGTCCAAAATGCTCGTGGCGTATTCGAGGTGTGGCCCTACCAGAGCGAAGTAGCATCCCTATTTGACTTTTTCATCCGAGGACCTTCCTATTATACGCTTAACAGAACCTAGTTTCTTTATTGCTTCGCCACATATGTTTTGTATTTGAACTTGTATTTGTATCTTAAGAATCGGACAGTGTGTGCGAAGCAGTGCATGGGTGTTAGAGAGGCGAAAATAATTTGCAAGGGTAAGGAATTGGGGAGGAAAGAGTTCTTTGGGAGTTGGTTTTCTAAGACAAAAGCAATAACTTATTCTTTAACTTAATCTACCCCAAAAGGGAATGACAATGATGTATGACATGATGATATTACGATGTATGAAAGTTGCAAAACGTTAATGATTGGTGGAATTTTAATTTGTTTCAAAATTTTTGGCCCCGACTACTTGTGTGCGTGCGACAATCATCCGAAGCGGCCTTTAGTCGTCGCCAAAATCCGCCACCCACGGCTTCCCATCACCCACCGCGCGCCCAATCCAGTCCAATCGGGAGACACACCCGACTCAACCTTTCCACCGCCGCCGCCGCTCATCGCGCCGAATGGCGAGAAGAGACGTCGACGTGCCCGCGAAAATGCCTCTTGCGCTCGGACGACTTTTTAAATTTAACACGAAAACAAAATGAAAAGGACCAGCACATTCATTCTCACGGGGGGGGGAGGGGGGGGGGAGAGCTCTGGCGACGCGACGCACTTTGTTTGGCCAAACCGCTCCCCCGGCCATTCATCAACTTCTTCCCGGAGAGAGGGACGAAGAGCACCTTTTCCTGCTACGGCCTCCATTTCCGCTCCCCCCCCCCCTCCCGCCTCCTCCCCCGCCACCCGAAGAGGGACGGCCGCCAACCACCGCGCGACCGGAGGGCTGCAGCGGCGAAAAGGTGAAAACCGCGAATTCCTCCAAAACTAACCTCCCTGAATGTATATGGAGTGCAGGCAAAAGGGAGGGATGTGAGGGGGGGAATGGGGAGGGGGTAGAGTGGGGCGGGGGTCTGGAGGGTTGGGATTTAGTTTGCGCGGTGAGTCAGGTGGTGGTGAAGGGCGAAACGGAGGGGGGGTGGGGCGGATGGCAGGCGTTGCGTGGAATGCCGTTTGGCGGTCTCCCTGCTGCGGACGTCGGGAACGACCGTTTGGGGGGGGGGGGGAAGGAGGCGGAAGTGAAGGTGGAAGACGAGGATGCTAGGAAGAAGGTTTGTTTTTTAAATGGATTCCGCGTCCGGAATGGATGTTGCGAGAGGATGGGGTTTCGGGACGAGGAGGTGTCCGAGAAGGCGGCGGTCTTGTCGGGCGCCGGCGCCGAGGGTTGGCTGTGGGACGTTAAGGAATGGTTTTAAGGGTTTTTTTGCCGCGGTATCCCTAAAGTGCTATCTGACCCCACTTTTTACGCACCTGATACCTACGCAATGAGCTCTCTCCTCCGCCGAGCCATCAGTGGGTTACCTGCGAATTAGTTTTAAGGGTACCGACAGACGAACTACGGCATTGCATAATGACAAAAGTAAAACACTAACAGTTTTATCCTGGTAAAAGATTAAATGTGACAAATTTAATGTGATTACAAATGCAAGTGTTTTTAGCATCTGTCATTATAGAACGATAGTACCATATCACAGCTGAATCTATTCCATGTACGGAATATCCTATACGGCATCTCACGAAGGTACACACAACTACGAGAATAGCAGGAAGAGAAATAGAGAGTCGATCCTGGAGCACTCGGTATCTTACTGAATTTTTTATCAAATAAAAACAGAAATGCGAAGTGTTCACTAACACGATAACTATAAAAATCTATGTAGTAGAGGGTTGCTAAGGCAGCTAAACTGGCTATATTCCTCATAGATCAATCATCAGGTGGGATGTAACCCAAGTAATCTCTTTCACTGCCCAGGGTTAGGTTTCCATCGTCGGAGATGCTAATTGGCTTTTGTAATGCGAGTGAACCTAAGTTAGTTGAATGAAGGGTGTGAGTGGGGTGAGGAGAAACTTTTTATGGTGGAGAATGGGGAATACAGGATGTAATGCATCCAGACATGGGCCATTATCTGGATGCAAAGGAGGTCACCCAAGTCCAGAAATAAATATGAAGACAAACTACATGCAAAACACGGAGTTCAATCCTTTACTCTCGCTACCATATCTTCAATTTTCACCAGAGATCACGAGCTTCTTTACGACAGTGGGCGAGAACTTGGGTGAACGCCACGTTAACTATTGCTCAACCCTAGGACTTTGAAAGGGGTATTGCGCGAAGTTTAGGGTACTTTACACCTCAATGCCCCTTAAACTCTGATTCTCTCCTTTCACGCACCTCCGACTAGCACGCTGCCCCGGAAACCATCACACTTGAAGAATATTGGCCGTTTCTGAAAGCAAATTCGCGAAGACTTAGTAACCTTTACAACCATGGAGGCCGGTAAGAAATAGAGGACTCTGGCGCGTTTACACTTATGTGGTGCCCTATGGCAAGTAGAGGGGAGCATAGGAAGGAAATAGCCGTGATCTCCTAAGTCAGAAACATTTCATTGCATGTAATTGGGTGAGTACAGAGATTTCACGGGAATCATAGTTTGAATTATAATTAATAGACATTATACCATTCAATATAGCCCTTTTGCTGTCGGCCAATGAGTGAGCATTAACCGAAACGAAGCTCACCTGGCCACTACAAACAAATTTACGTTAGTCCACCAGCCATGAGCGATAATTAGGGACATAGATTTTAAACCTCATCAACAGTTTCATTTAATTTTTTACGTTATGGTTTTATTTCGTCTGGCAAAAGAAAATTGTGCCAGAACAAATGAAAAAATAGTGTTATATTGGACGGACTCCAAATCTCAATTTTAAAGGAAAAACCTTTGTCAATTTTTAGTCGAATGAAAGTAAAAAGTTGGTTAGTTATTTTGGGGAGGCGACCGACAAGTGGGGTCATTCGCTCCATTTACGGGTTCATTGGTTTGGGATGGATTACAAAGGGAGTGAAGGAAGGGTATAGAGAAACTCGATGTCGTAAAAACCGGAATAGCAATGAATAAGCTCCGCCATTGCTGGGATTCAATCCCTGACCCTCGGCATAGAAAGTCAGCACTCTCGCGGACAGAGTTCTTGATGATATAGTTAGTAAGATAATACTGGGACACTTAAGTTGTTAAATGATCAGATATCAAATAGTTTCATTTTCGCGCCGTTTTTAAGATTAATCTGTGGGTATACCATTTGGATTTTTATTATTTACGCTGTGTTTACGCGTTGCTAGTACGTGAAGGGACTGTCATCAGCGATTCCCTGAGATAAGCCCCGAGCAGGCAATTTCATGAAAACCATTAGCTCCGTTCCTTGGAAATGTTGTACCCTTAATTGCACTCAAAATGCTGGTTTCTTTCCGTTGTTTTCCATTCTTACCAAACATGATGAAACTCCTTGATTAGCGCCCCAAACTATACCAAAAGTGGCACACGTGGCGGCAGGCCATCTGAACAATTAATGTAGCTTTTAAAATTCTTCGGAACGAAAGTCGGAACCATAGGTGGGAAGGTGGGAACGAAAATTTACCTAGCCCGAACTGAAATCGGATCGGTTCCATTTTCGTTCCTTTGGGTTTTTATTCAAAATATTTTCATTCCACTTTCGTTCCGGAAGCACTTTCGTTCCGGGACTTTCGTTCCGACTTTCAGTTTGGTTCCGTGAACTGAATCTTTATCTGAACCCACTCTGAACCGTTCCGGAACCATGACTTTAGTTTCATTTAACATCCCTGCTCTCGCCTCCGTACCAATCCGGTCGCTTAACATAGAAACCTTTGAAAAACACGAGTCCCTTTTTATTGAGCCTACCGTCTAACGGGGAATTGGCACGCTTATTCTTCCAGCGGAAGTATCTACCTCTTCACTGGGTTCAAACTTGGGCATCCGAAGTCGTTTTCAAGGCCCCAAGCCACCAAAACAAACCCCCAATCTTCGAAAAAGTATACATAGTTTGAACAAACGTTTCGCTCTTTTCACGCCAACCGTATATTTGGAATAGGACTATACCCTCAGGGTCGCCGCCTCAGAACTCTCACCACTCTAAACCAACACCTCTCATGCACCACTCTTCAACTCCCTGCACACCCCCTGTGACTAACTCCTGCGTCGCCCCCCCCCCCAATTCCCGCTCGCCGCTGAGGTGTAAACGGCCGCCGCTGTGGGAAGCAGAAGGGGTTTCCCGGCGTTATGGCGTCGGGTCGACGCGCAATCCGGGGGCGGGCGAGTGCGGCAGCCGCCGCTTCCGGAACATCCGCGGTAATCGTAAAAAACACACCCCGGAATGGGTCGAGCATACATATTGAGCCGAGGGAGTTTGGGTGGGCGGCAGCGTAAAACTGCTGGAAGAGAACATTGTTGGTTAGGCTCTTTCCCAACCCTCGCGCTCACGGCCTAACCGATCAATCCGATCGCTTCCCCTTCCCCCTTTCCTCGGCTCCGATAAAATCCTCGGGCATCAGTAACACTCGCGTACACCCTTCGCTGCTGCATCTCTTCTTTTCCCGCCGATTGATCCCCGATTCGTTCCGCGTTCGGCGCAGGTTGCCACGATGCTATTGCACACGCACACTGCTTCACGTTCCGTGGCGAGTTCCCTTGGAGGATAACAGTTTCTACGACGGGGTACACTGACCCATCTGGTGGCCATGCATCAACTTGTCGGGCAGCTTAAAGAATTTCACAGTACCGATTCATTTGCCGATTTTTTTCCAATTCAATGTCCGGGCAACCTCTGATTCTTTAAACGATGGTTCGTTGGTGACAGTAATGGTTTCTCTCACCAATATTATTATGAGTGCCATGATATTCTGCTAAAACTCTATTTTTCATTGAATAAATATTATATTGCGACCAAATGACATTAATTAAGTCATATGGAAACGGCTGGTGGATTCAGGCCGCATGCCATCACCTTCCACTCTGTTCCGATTTGGTACTGGTTTTTATCTTTTGAAATGAACATTAGATTGTAAATGACATGAATATAGAGAATTTGAGTACATACACTCATGGCTAAATCTAAATATTTCTATATGCAATTTCTATGACCTTTCAATGATTGTATTTATAAAATAATTATGAAGGCTGAATTTCAATTCATCCAAGGTAGGTGTTCAATTCTTCTCTTCTCTAGTATTTTTCAAGGGACTAAGGAGAATCATTCCTTGAGTTAAACCTTCATTCAATGATAAATATATCGTATTCAACCATACTCCTAAAAATGGCTCATTTTTTTACATACCGACCATCTGTGTTTTTTCTTGCTATTCCACAAGGTCATGCCCATTGTCTTTGATGATGAGAAAGTTAATTACATTGATTTCGAATAAATAGGCTAATTATATCCTGGCGGTAAAAAAATAGCAAATGAATCAACCTTATCCAAAAATTTTAGCCAGCGAGGATTAATTATGCTTGATAACAATGGCTCATGGCTTGGGAAATTAATTCCGTTTTTTCCCTTAAAGGGCTTTTTAAAATAAGAATGGAAAAAATATAAAAAAATCTCTATTAAAGATTTATCAGAGGAATAAACAGTAATAATAACCAATTAATGATCAGATTCCACCGAAGTCCAATCCAAAACGAGCCAAGCTCTGTTTAATCTCAAATTTCGCCAAAAAAGTTTACAATTGGGTACTCGTTGTGTACTTCGGCGGGAACTATAATTTTTTATTGACTTGTTCCTACTGCGAAGACCATATAAAAATTATAAGAAAATAGGTAATATTATCCTCGCAACACAATGGCCATGTTTTTGCCCCGATCAAACTGTTATCCGTGCACTGCACTCGGTGCAAGACTTTCCCTGCGATTCAGCTTGATGGTCAGAGGACTCGCAGAGAGCAGACACTTTTGGAGATTCCACCAAGATTTCATTTTTTATGAAGATTTATTTCAGTCTAGGGGACCATTAACCGAGCCATTTAAATTTCAGCAATGAGTTTTGGCTTCAAATACTGTGTTGATTTGAACATTTTCAAATATAACTGGGTGTTTCACTACCAACTCCAGGAGGGTATTGAGCCAGAGACTTAAAGCATTTTTTGCCCGACTTCGATGGGGTCGGAACTCCTTAGTTAGCGGGTTGTGGTATCGCAAACATTTTGTCCGACGAATCTTGCAATTACAATGGAAACACCAAAGTGCAGTGGTGTGCATGGAGGTTTGTGAACTATTTCATGCCATATTTTTATTTTAGACTTGCATCTTTCTTTTACTGGCGTAATTTACGCTTACTGATTTCATTGTTCAAGTTGATAACCGAAATTGCCTAAACATTTCTTCTAAAAAAGTTTCTTCTTATAAAACATTTTGCATTTAAGTGGTTCCACTTTACCATGCCATTCTCATTGGATTTAAAAATTCCATTTACCCTATTATTTTTCAATCCTAGCATTAAGCACAATATATATTAAAACTTTATTAGCTTAATAAGTAAAGCAGGATATTTTTTTCACTTCAATAAATATATTTTATCATAAGTAGGTGTATGTGTCAAACAAGATCATTTTTCTCACAAGCAGTCATGACGTGAAATAAATTAGATTCAAGTAAATTTAAGGAGGATCGAGCGAGCAGCTGAAAGCAAACCGACGGCTACATTTCGCATCAGTTTTCCTTAAGTGTTCGAATAACGTGAGGAAGAAAAAGCTATAATCGAGATTTGATTTGATGGATGGTTTTCATTTGTCCAATCGAGAAAATATTTATTTCTCTCGGATCAAGGTAAACATAGAATACTCAATTAATAAATACTACATAATTCTATCTATGATTTTTTTAATATAATTAATTTATCCAATAATGACTTGAACATGTGGTTACCTTAAGAACCTTAGAAACACATTTAGAATTTATTTAAAGCAGCAATTATATACTTACGCCTTCTTGATACATATTCTTGCATATTCTTTCCCAAAAATTTTCCGGTTTAAAGTTTTTAATTTCAACTCGCAATTTACGCTGGTTACATTACTGATCGTGGTCAAAGCTTACGATTTTGAAAATAAATGAATTTGCATTCTTCCATTCAATATACAGAGTATTTTATACCCAAAGATGAGCAGGTAAAAAGAAATATCTACTCCGCGTCTTTCCTCAATGTTTCTAAAGTAATTAAATTAATCTCCCATTTTTATGAGCATCCTTTGGTAATTCCACCAAAAGATTTTAATTTTTTATTCCACATAAGGAAGTTTGGAAACGACGAGCATGAATTTATAAATGGATACGAGAAAATTTCTGCACATTGGACTTTATTTAATCATTATACTGGAAGAAGATGAAATGGAAAAACCCTAATTATTTAACAGAATACTTCATTTTATTTAGTGAAGTTACAGAGACTAACGTTGAGTCTTATGAATGGAAATTTGTTAAAGGATGATTTGAAAGGATTGAATTAAAAATGGAAAAAAGGATTGGAAAGGATGGAATTGGTTTTTACAGAACTAATGTCTTTATATTTTATAAAAATTATACCCTTTCTTTTTTTCATCGTGCACTAATAAAATCAAGTAAAAATTCATTATTATAGTAAAAGCTCAAACGATTTCGTACTGTCTACTAATTTTTATTTCACCTCTTGCTACACGTGTTTCAACTGAACAACAGTCATGCCTGAGGATGACTGTTGTTCAGTTGAAACACGTGTAGCAAGAGGTGAAATAAAAATTAGTATACAGTACGAAAACGTTTGAGCTTTTACTCATTATGCTGTTCTACGATATCTCGCCTGAGAAAGTGGAGTTTATTCATTATTATAAACCATCTTGCAGCAAAATATTCATGTATACTTATGCCTGTCTTTTGACAAATAATTTCTAACACATCATTTTATAATTATTCTCAAACTGCATTCCATCTGAAGTGTAATAGGTCTAAATAATCTGTAAACCCTAATATGTTTCCAATGATAGCAATGAAGAATTGGGTACATCTGACATCATAGTTGTAATAACCGCATGAAATTCTCACACTGTGAAGTAAATGGATATTACTTCGTCTACCGAGTAATTTTATCCAAAAACTGTCCAAAAAAATTCTTAGTTTAACGTAGAGACTATGAGCTTCTGAGCATTAGGTGATCGCGACAAACAATGAAACCCTGAGCCCTACAGTACATTACGCGGCGATTCACTGGGGTAATCCATTGGTTTTCACATCACGTCAAGAGAGTGGGCTTGCTTGCGTAGTTGCACGTATAGTCAAACTTCCCGGCAAGATGGAATTTAATAGTTGGGGACAAAGTTAAACTCTTGCAATGCAAAAACTGTTTTAATCAGAGGCTTTGGAAGAGTGAAGGTGCAGAAGGACAGTACTCAGGCACCGCGGGCTCGAGGGAATTGGGGAGAGAAGAACTTGGGTAAGCTCCCCGGAATATGGAGCATGTTTTGGTTCAAACAATCACGAAATTTTGAATATTAACTGCGTTACTTATAGTTTGTAATTAGAGTGAAAAGCATGCAAAATTGCGGTATTTTTCGGTCGATGTTACAACGTTAATGTCATCCCTCTAAGCGACTGAGATGAGGTCACATCCCACTGCATTGTAGAAAGCCATGCTCCTCAATTTTATGCTTATTTATGGATGTAACAATAAAATGTTTCAGTAATTTCTTCGTTATGACGTAAATAAACATGAGATAGTGTATGTCGGCACATTAACAAAGAAAGTAGTGGCATATTGAATTAAGATTGCATCTATACCGATGGGAAGTCACAAGGCCAACAGGAGCCAACGGAAAACTTGTCAAAGTATTACACACTGTTGTGCGCAAGAACAACAACATTATACAATAATTTTCTTGGCCCTAAATTATTTCAAGAACTTTAAAATCAATTCTTCCATGGCCATATTTAAGGCAGAGCTGCGCCGGCAATAGTATGACAATGCTATCTTTGTCTGGAAGCTTGTATAACATGGGCGACTGGCAGTTTAGTTTCCGATATTTTTCCAGGAGAGTTAAAAAAGTACCGGTAGCAGCGTTTCTGCGCCCAACTAACTCCGGTATTTCCGGTTGGATTCAACGAACAAAAAGAGCCGATCACCATTTAAACACATAACTATTTGCATGCACATTGACATTTTATAGATGACAAAATTCAGCTTCAGGAATTTTCTATCAGTAAAATAGTCTCAATATATACCTATGCACAATGCATTGATAATTTTTTTCCGCCATACGCTCTTAAAATATTTAGCTAGATATCCAATCGGTCAGTAAATTTTTAAAAAGTTTCGGATTTCTGAATGAATGCAAATATTAACTGCTAGTTTGAGGTGATCTGGAATAAAAACATTAGGGAAATAGTTTTTTGTTCCTGCTAGCACTCGAGCCAACCAAAAACCCAATTCCACCTTGCAGTCGTTCCGCATACAGGAAAAATTTATTTCGAATGCAAACGAGCGTTCGGCTTTTGATTGGCTTGGTGGAGTGGTGTAGGCAGCAAACAAGAACATTCATATTCTTGATGGCCTTATGGCTTTACACAGCAGACAACGCATGCATATATATTGCCCCTGCTTAAACCCATTCCCATTCCGACTTTGATTTGACTTCCGACGGCGGCGCATTGTCTCGTGCTGTCCCCTAAACTTCAGATGGCGCCGCAACCGATTTATTTTTTCGGTTCTTTTAATTTACCTATGATTTTTACAATGATTTTCAATTCAAGTAAGTAAGCCCATAAGTAAACCCTTGTATTTTATTACAAAAAAAAATTCAAATTTTCATTTTCAATAACATCATTATTCCTCTTGGCATGACTAGTAAGGATGCTACACAGTGAAAAGTATGTTGGAAACAAAAATAAGGGAACTGTAGGGAGGGATATATATATACTTTTTATCTTTGGAGAAACTATCTCAAACGTAAGGAAATATTTCTGGGGGCACTGAATGGACGATAAATAAAATAATCAAATTGTAAATTTTATCTGCGTGGTTCCTGAAGTATATTTATTTATTTATTTATTTATTTATATGAAAGAATGCCTGACATAAACCCATTTCTGGAATATCTGCAACGTGAACACCTAGAAATTGCTGTGTCCAGCGCATGAATAACTGATATAGCTATTCAGTTTTTTATTACTGACTCACGGAAAATCACTTCTGATGGATTGGGAAGATAAGATCAGCTAAAAAATTGAAGCGAAGGAGATTGATTTTGTGGCCGGAGTACCAACTTTTCATCTTGCAGGTCTGCATTCGTTTCCCTGAATCTAAATAACATATTCATGGAAATACCCATCCGTAGCCGGATGCCATGTGGAACGCACTGGAACTGGATTTGGAACACAATCCTTTGCATGGAATGTAAATCTTTGAATCCCTGGAACTTCTCTCTTAAAGAATAGGGCGTTACAAAAGCATTGCTTCCCTCCATCCTTGCTCCATTTCTATAAATAACCCTATTCCCGAACCGACCTATTCGAAAATGCACAACTGTCGACCACCAAAATTGCAAACCAAAAGCCCAAAGTGCGGGCAAGAAGATTCATTTTTGAGTAGTCACATATTTCTGTCTGTATTTTTATCGGCCTCAATAAAGGCAGGGGATAATTTTTGCTTTAAAATGCTTGTTGCACTTTCATGTGTTCTTACCCGCTGCTACGTGGCATCCGCTGTCGCCCGCCCATGGTTACTCAAGCGGTAGTACTCCGAAGTGAGCATGGACACCCATGGGGGCTAGGTCGCTCAGGAGCACCTGTCGCCAGAGATCACCAACCAGATTTTGTCAACGCATTGAAGAAAAAGCATCCGATAAAACGGCGATGGATGTTGGATTTTATCAAATGAATAGCTCAGGTTGAAACTAGATGAAGTCCGTCGAAGTACGTAGCGCCGAGGTTCATCAATATTGGGTGGTAAGTGCCTCTCTGGAAGTGTGGATACATTTGGCTACAAGTATTAAATATGAAATATAGAGGAACAGAGAATTCAAAAGATATTTCCTAGCAGTTCGGAGTAAGGAACAAATTTCCCTGACTAATTGGATTCAAACACGTCATTTATTAATTCGTATTTATAATCTACCTTTCCCTCCATGAACACCTTGAATATCCTCTCAAATATGAACATCAGAAAATCATAGCCGACAACAATTTTGGGGTTTTTTTACATGCTGGAATGGTACCCTAAACGTTTTGTATACGGGTTTCCATCAAACAAAGACATTTGGTTCAATGGAGTTATCCAGGGCTAAAATTGTGGAACTGTTACCTGAGGTAAAACACCGAAGTTGCAGATTTCACTTTCGTTCACGACTAGTTTCGTTGTACTCTGTAATTATGAAAAGGAAACTCGGAGGCCAATTAATGTTCCCCCTGCCACACACCCTTTGGGTGGCTTGCAGGGTATGACGTAGATGTAATGTTGCGTGGTACATCGAAAGTAGACGTAAAATAAATCTATTACTTTCGGGAAACCGCAACAGCTGTATTTTACCTCCATCTTAAATATTGGGTTGGGTTTCTTACAATTAGAAATTCTACTAACATAAGATGAGAGTGATAAGTGAGATATGATACAATCCGAGCAGTTGAAACCTCTAAAACCGTGCTCGACTCCTAAGCCCACATCTCCTGACACGTGCTCCAGTGGTGGTTGGCAGGGTGCAATGTAGATGTAAATGAGAGGCTTTTCGTGAAGTGGCTACTTTTCTCACGCTCGCGTGACACTTGCGACTTAGCTCTCTGCAGCGTGAGTTAAGGCATATCGTCTCAAGGAGAGGCTTCGCTAGGGACGCCGCGGCGTTGCGTGCTCCGGCCAAGGCGATCCTCGAGGCGATAGCAGAGCCTCGACCCGCGTTACCGTGCGGCCGGGCCGGACTTTGACGGATCGAATGCGGAACTGGGCCTCCGCGGCGAGCGCAAAATCAGAAACTCCCAAGAAAGATTTTATTTTGCATTAGTGAGGCCACCTTTAAGCACGTATCGTACCACGCGAGATCCTCTGCGGGTACAAGGATAGGTATTGCATCGAGTAATGACGTTGGAGTATGATTTGATTTAAAATAATCTATGGCTATCACACACAATTGCTAGAGGTAATGTATGGGTGCTAGAATTCTTTGGTCAAGTAGTCATAGTTTAACAATCAGCGGGAAAAAGTCACCGCCTGGGCCTACAAAGTACCGCTAGCCACCTAGCTAGGTGTGCAAAGGAGATCCGCTAGATTTGTTAAAGGCCGTTATGATAATTATAAACGTGTTACAAATTTAATAGAAGAACTAGGGTAGGAATTACTATCAGAACGCAAGTTAAAATTTATGTTAAACCTTTGAAGTGAATTCGAAACCGATTTGTTCACAGATGACGTTAGATATATATTAAGAACCCTTGCGTATTATGCTAGGTTTGATCAGATTAACAAGATTAGAGAGATAGATTGTCGTACCGATAGATTTAAAGTGTCATTTTTCCCGCGTACCATAAGAGAGAACAATAGGCAGTATAGCAAAGGGATATGTTGGTGAAATATAGTTAGAGTAGTTTGTAGTGCATGATACATGTAATAAAAAACAATAATCCCTTTATTATTATGTAGATACTAACCATCTAGCTGCATGTGACCCTATTATCTAGCATATCTCCCTTAAATATCCTACTTGCATGGCAATAGTGCATGTTTGGTGATCTTCACCCCCTGCCACACACCCTCGTGGTGGCTCGCAGGGTATTACGTAGATGTAGATGTAGGGTTTGTGGCCCGGGGTGATTCCATTACAGGTATGCAGCTACCGTCCCAGTTCAAATTAGAACATCGCGCAATCCCCTGACTGCCAGGAGCAGATCAATAAGCAGTCAGGAGATCAATGACTGGTCAAACCAGAAACTAGGAGAGTGTTACGTAGGTGTACATGGTAAAATGCAGTGCACTGGTTAATACTCAAACACTGTTTACTATTAGCATTCATATTAATCGATGAACATCACGGGATAGTAACTCATGCAGAAAACAATATCATATCGGACGTTTCAAGCTGGATGAGCTGTTAGTAATGACGATATATCATAAGAGTCAAGTACGAAGGCTATTCTACCCGTAAGCAGCTCTTGATCGATAGCTTCTACTTTCACTCACTTTCGATATGATCTTCAATTATTATTCATGGGACATTCCGATGTTTCAACTGTTAAACGTTTGGTAATTATACATGATATCTACCTCCAGGACGTACTGTAATTACTTGTAGGACGGCTCCAGCAATTCAATGGTCAGACATCAGTATGAAGCATTAGTGAAGTCTTTCACAGAACCGAATCCAGTACACGCTTCGAAAAACAAAATAAGTATTTGGATACCACTGGCTTAAGATTTGATCAAATGAATATATACAGCACAAGGAGAACCGCAAGATTACATTAACTATTAAAAATATGGGAAACATTAACTGACAAGTTGTATGAATAGAATGTTACTTCCTCCAGTCAGGAAGAAGAATAATGACGTTATGAATACTGGAAAAGCACAAGGGACGCGACCTTAATTCTTGTGTAAACAATAAATAAATCTGATGAAATCCCATCTGATGAAATAAGTACGATACACACGAGGGCTGATGTATTATTATTAAGCTAGTTTTTTTCTCGCATTATTCGCGACCGCTTCGGAATCTTAGCAAACCTTTTGGAACTTCAAATGCAACGGAACTAGCCAAGTATCACCACATTTAATTTTTATTCATACAAATGTTGAAGCCGTCTTGATACTCCTAACTCTTTTGTTGGCTTGTGGAATATAAGATAGACGCATGGCTCACGCGCAAGTTCTTGGCGCAGACCTGCACGAAAAGGATGGAAAGGGAGTGAAGAGGAAAGACGGGTGGGAAAGAAGAGTGAGGCAACAAAGGAGAGTATGAAGGAGGAGGAAAACCTGGCTCCTTTGCGAAAAGGCGCAAGGTACGAACGTGCAAGGCAATTGACTGAAATCAGCCATCGCTGCGTCTTGATCCGTGACCTGTCCAGAGGTCTCATTGAGATATGAGTGGAAACTGGACGACGGGTAAAGGAGAGTCACCCAACTTCTCGAAGCATCAGAGCAGGCAGCAATGAGGATGGTATTCTGACTGAACTTCCTCACCAAAAACATAACTTCCTAATTTTGCTAGACTTTCATAGTTCCTTAATCCTTAACCAAAAAGATTTCCACTATGGAGCACCAGGAACTTTTTCGAGATCTAATCAACTTAAATACATTATGTTCATAAAATAGTCGCACAGACGAAGATTAGTCAGCAAAAAAAACGAGCTTCTAAAAGTACTCAAACCTAAACTTTTCCTAGAAAAAATTAAAAGATCTAGATATAAATCTACATAATACCCCGCGAGCCGCCATATGGGCGTGTGGCAGAGGGTGTTAGGTCACCAGCCGTGTAAGATGTAAGTTTTTTTGGAGATGAAATGGTGACATGAATTATAGCAGTGTATTTAGTGAAGCTCAATTTTTATTGTGGGCGCTTCTTGTTCGCGAAAAGAACGAGTTATTAAACCTATCTGTTCGGCAGTGTATGTCTCTTATTTAATCACATCTGTCAGACCTAGAGATGTCGTGGGGTGTCATGATAATATTCTCTATGCCACTCTGAAAAATATCAGTTCTGAATTTCTCAAGCAACCTAAGCCTATCGTGTAGCCTCCGAGTCTCTAGGGGCTCCCACCTTAATCCCTCTAAAAGTTGTGAAACACTATATAAACGCTCGTAGCAGTTTTTAACGATGCGCGCTGCTTTCCTTTCTATTTTATTAATTTTTTTGGTTAAATCTATTTAATACGTATGAGGCAACGCAGAAGGTAGCGTGCAGGATATTTGAGCATACCCAGCGAGTTTAGCATAGATGGTAGGCAAGAGAGTAGGTCAGTTAGTGGGGGCGAAATCAGTGCTTTTCCGGATAGTCAGATAATTAAGGGTACCCAAAGCTTAGTGCCTAGGAAAAGCTTAATAGATAACAATAAATTAGAAATATTTAGGGAAGAGAGTAGGTCAAATAGTGGGCCATTAAATAACTTGCCACTCATCAGGATAGCAAATAATAACAAGTTGACCGGACAACACAGTATAGGTTTATCGGGACGGAAGAAAGCACAGAAAAAGGAAAAACATATAAATCAAAACAACACCCATGAATTTCAAAACTGTAACTCTCCCAATAATTTAGAAAAAAACAAACTCCACAAATACAATAGGCAGACACATAAAAATAGAGGAATTTTCAGTAGTGGTAGTTAATTGTCGTAGTTTAAGAAGCAACATACCTGAATTCCATCACCTTATAGAGAGTACTAATTCTGACATAATTATAGGAACTGAAAGTTGGTTAACAAGCGATATTGCTGATAGTGAAATTTTTCCAGTAAATTTTAGGGTATACAGGAGAGATCGAGAGAGTCGACCGGGAGGGGGAGTATCGCAGTTAAGAACACAATAGTCAGCAAAATAGAAGTGATTCCCGATAATATAATAGAAAGTATGGTGTTCCATTCAATTTGCTAATTCGAAAGTAATATATGTTTGTGCCTACTATAGACCACCCCATTCCGATGTACACTCACTATTAGAACTCGAGAAACAGATCAGGTCCATTAATTCCCATAGTAACGAACGACATATAATTGTAGGTGGAGATTTCAATACACCATCGATAGATTGGAAAACATGCAGTCATAAGTCAGGAGGTAGGGACAAAGAAATCTGCGAGTCATTGCTTAACCTGTTCGCATCACTCGCACTACATCAAATAGTAAATTTGCCCAATAGGGGGGAGAATGTTCTCGATTTACTTGCCACAAACATCCCTGAAAAAGTTATTAAAGTTGAAAATGTCGATGGAATAAGCGACCACAAGGTAGTATACGTTAAATTTTCCCTCAATACTCAAAAAAATTTTAAATTAAAAAGAAATATTTACCTTTTTAGTAAAGCAGAGTTTAACGGATTTAGGCGTGACTTAAAGACATCTTTTGAAAAATTCGTAAACATTAGCAAAAATAGTGATACAGGCAATACATGGAAAGAGTTCCTCCAAATTACACGGTCACTTGTCAACAGATATATACCTCATAAGTATAAGAGCGAGAATAGGGAACCAAGGTGGTACAACACGGAGGGTCGAAAATGTTTAAAACGCCAACGAGTTAGTCACGCGAAACTAAGAAAAATGTAGCTAATAGCGACCTAAAAGATAATATCGAGCATTATAAAATTTGTAAACCAGCCGCAAAAACAGCCCTTAGAAAAGCGTTTAGCGAATTCAAGAGAAAAGTACTTGGAGAACAAGTAGAGGGAAATCCGAAAGCATTTTGGTCATATGTTAGGGAAGTACAGGGAACTAAAAAATCAACGGTTAATTCTTTGACAAACGATAGAGGCGAAAAAGTAACTTCCAGTTTAGATAAGGCTAATTTTTTTAATAACCTTTTTCAGTGTTTTTAATCAATCTATGCATAGTTTCCGCGAAACCATACCAGACCGATTTCAACAACCAATGCCCCCAATCGATATATATTGTAGCGGAATCGTATCCTTACTAAGTAACATTAGCCCGAACAAGTCCTCGGATCCTGATGAAATTCCAGCTCGTGTTTATAACGAATTAGCTCTCGAAATGGCTCCGTATCTTAAAGCAATATTTAACAAATCCCTCGAAGAACACGCGGTTCCCAAAGACTGGAAGATAGCAAATGTGACCCCAATTTTTAAAAGCAGAGATAGGGAACAGCCATGCAATTATAGACAATATCATTAACGTCACTATCATGTAAAATTATAGAGCATATAATAGTTACATCAATAATGGGACACCTCGACAGCCAGGATTTATTAACAACAAACCAGCATGGGTTCAGAAAAGGACGGTCTTGCGAAACTCAATTAGGTCTTTTTGTTCACGATATTTTAGTTTCCGGAGAAGGTAACGTTCAGGTAGATGCAGTGTTTCTTGACTTTAGAAAATCTTTTGACAAGGTTCCCCACTGTAAGTTACTCGCGAAGTTAGGATCATACGGAATAGACTGCAATATAGTAGGCTGGATACGAGACTTGTTACATGAACGCGTTCAAAGGGTGGTATTAGATGGTGTCAGCTCCGGCGAAGTAAAAGTTACATCAGGTGTTCCCCAGGGAAGCGTGATAGGCCCAATTTTATTTCTTCTGTACGTAAACGACTTGAATACAGTAGTAAAAATAGCAAGCTCCGTCTTTTTGCCGATGATGCAGTAGTGTATAAGGAAATTAGAAATGAAGAGGACAGACAGTTTTTAGCTAAGGATTTAGATGCGATTGATGATTGGTGTGATAGATGGCAACTAGAATTAAATTTGAAGAAATGGGCGATTATGAATTTTTGAAAAAGAATGGCTTTCCCCGGAATATTTATTGCATCAAAGAAAACAAAATATGTACCGTAGATTCAATTAAATACTCAGGCGTCACCATCACTGAAGAAATGTCATGGGGGAAACACATCAGGGGAATAACTAGTGTAGCAAACCGTAGATTAGGATTCGTAATAAGGGTCTTAGGCAAATGCGATGAGAGAGTACGAGAAAGAAGCTATTTTACACTTGTCAGGCCTCATTTAGAATATGCCGCTAATATATGGGATCCGTACGAGGAAGGTATGATTAAATAATTAGAGCGCGTGCAAAGGAGATCTGCTAGGTTTGTTAAAGGCCGTTATGATAATTGTATAAGTGTTACGAGCTTAATAGAAGAACTAGGATGGGAATTGCTATCAGAACGCAGGTTAAAATATAGGTTAAACCTTTTAAGTAAATTCGAAACAGAGTTGTTCACAGACGACGTTAGATATATATTGAGATCCCCTGCGTATTATGCTAGGTTTGATAATATTAACAAGATTAGAGAGATAGATTGTCGTACCGATAAATTTAAAATGTAATTTTTTCCTCGTACTATAAGAGAGAACAATAGGCGGCGTAGCAAAGGGATAGGTAGGTGAAATATAGTTAGAGTAGTTTGTAGTGCATGATGCATGTAATAACAACCAATAATCCATTTCATATTATGTAAATACTAACCATCTAGCTGCATGTGACCCTATTATCTAGCGTATCTTCCTTAAATATCTTACTTGAATGTCAATGGTGCATGTTTGGTGATCTTCACCCCCTGCCACACATCCTCGTGTTGGCTCGCAGGGTTTCACGTAGATGTAGATGTATTTGGACCAGTGTCCCAAATGCTCGCGGTGTATTCGAGATGTGGCCTAACCAGCGCGAAGTAGCATCTCTCTTTGACTTTTTCATCCGAAGACCTTCCTATTATACGTTTAACACAACCTATTTTCTTTAATGCTGCGCCACATATGTTCTGTATGTGTAATCTCCACGATATATCGACGTTAAGGTAATTCCAAGATATTTTACTGTATCTGAAGATTTTATGTTTAATCTACCCACAGTGTAGGTATGGAGGTTTTGCGATGACTTTCGCAGGAAGTGAACTGTCATGCATTTGCTGATATTTAATTCTGATCCCCACTCGTGGCACCACAAATGAACGTTGTTAAGGTCCGATAACAGGGCGTCAAAGTCCGTGTCTCCGCTCATTTCGCGGTAGATAACTATATCGTCTGCAAATAATCTTAATTTACTGCTAACTCTAGAGCTTAGGTCATTAATATAAATAATGATTAAAAGAGGGCTGATCATACTTCTCTGAGGAACACTGGATGTGACTTCCACCATATCAGGGCTAAAACCATCAATAACAACTTTCGATTCTTGAGAAAATCACTTATCTAATTCACTATTTTTCTATTAACATTGCATGGTTGCAATTTTAAATGAATTTATTGCGAGTAACCTAGTCAAATGCCTTCTTTAAATCAAGGAATAACGCGTCGACTGGCTTAATTGATTAACCTGATTTTAGGATATCATGAAGGAAGAGCGCAAGCTGTTTCGCAGGACCTGCCCTTTCAGAAGCCGTGCTGACTGCCATGTAAGAAGTTACGATTATCAAGGAATGTCATACTATTACTAACGTGATCGAGGATCTTGAATAAAGGTGGTGTTAGCGATATAGCCCGGTAATTTCCTGGGTCACTTCTATTTCCTTTTTTAAGTATCGATGTGACATTGGCTATTTTCCATTCTTGGGGCACCTTGCCTTCGAATAATGATGTGTTAAATAAAATTTCTAAGAATGGTGCAATCTGTGGCGCTAACTCCTTGAGCACGCGTGCAGATATTCCTTCTGAACCTGGGGACTTGTTACTTTTAATCGAACACAGTTGTTGCAATGCGAACTATTCCATCACGTTGAATTGTTATGTCAGCCATCGGCTCGATAAAGTCAGGAATGTCTAAATTGTGAATTGTGTCATCCTTAGTGAATACACTTTCGAAGTAGTGGTTTGATAAATTGGCTTTGTTGATGCTGTTGGTGACCACTGTGCTGTTTGTATCCAGTAAAGACTACTGTTGAAGAAGAAGAAAGATAAGGAAATACGGTGCGGTTCATTTCGATTTTAAAAAGTTGATCAATAGGAGGTTTGTTTATCTGATTGAGTATGCGAAGCGAGTCAATGAAATTACAGAATCAGATGATTAGGCTTGTGTCGAAACTTTTCCCTGAACTAGGTCATGTGAACTAAATGATATCCAGTGATGATTGATAGCTGCCACAAGAGATCTGGTATTGGACTCTTCCTTACCGAGTAATACCGGAGGTTCCGGGCACATGGCTAAATTCTTTTGCAGATCCCCATGCTTTGCATCTTAAAATTTGACGCGCAAAATAGAACGTAATTTTCCCTTCGAGAATTTCCACCCCAGGTTCCCGTAGACGTTAAAGAAACTTGGTATCATTATTCTTACGTAAGCCAATTGATTTCTTAGGCCCAGGCGTGCAGCAAAATGGGCTATTACTACGACACGAGAAGAGCGCTGGATTGATCAATATTGCAATTTTTCAGCCGCTATGACGAGTATTAATTAAGCCCAATATCATTTTCCTAGCAGCAGCAAACGTACATAGATCCCAGACATTTTAGCGTAAAAATAATAATTATATAATAATAATAATATTTATTCCACTCCAACAAGAAATACAAAAATAAAAATAATAACTTAAACAAAAGAGTAAAATTAGGCACCCCTGATGGAAAGTTCCAGTGATGGGGTTGCCATTCCTTGGATATGGCGTTTTTCGGCAGTTACATTAAAATATTACAGAACTAAATATAGAAAGGGCTATTCAAGTAAAAATACAATTAGTGTCCTTACACAATATGCAGAATCAACGGTTATTGCAAATAACTAATTACTCAATGCTAATTTATTTAAATTATAAATAATTACAACTTTTTATTCTATTAGAAAAGATCATAAACCTTGCGTTCTTTAAGTAGTTCATTTCAGAGTAACTCTATAGTACTTCGAAATCAACGTCGTTAGAGCTACCTACTTCACAATAGAACGTTTCCATAAACTTATATATGATTTCCTAACCAATGAAAATATGCCCACAGCTTCAAGAATGTACACCTGGAGGTATTTATGCCAAGTCACGTATTTCCCTTGACCACCAATAACAGTTCTTATCGTCTCTTGTATCTCAGTTATTCACTAAAGACAAATTACCAGCACACACTGCCTAGCCCAGAGTGCTGAGGGAAAACAATTCCCCGCAATGACTCGCGCAGCGCATTAAAGTAGTTTGAGTGAGAAATTCTTTCAAATCAAATTCGATGAATTTGACCTCAGAGCTACCTAAGCTTTCCTAAAATTCCGGTATCACAGCCACTAACCGCACTATATTTTGAGATATTTTCCAAAAAATACTATCATATTCTTTAGGAATCCTAGGGTTACAAAATTTAACAGGGAGTACTATACATAAAGTAACACGTATTAAGGTAATTTGAGCGAAATTTTATTTTACCTAGAAGTCGATGAATTTTGTCTCATTTAAAAAAAATATATATCACCCTTCCATTGACACCAAAAATTCAACCCCTTACCACATTGCTTTCAGAGATATTTTTCAGAAAATACCAGACCTTTTATATGGAAAATGGTACGTGTATGCATTCCAGAGCGCCCTTATTTATAAAATGAGGAATTTCCTACTTTTAGAGCTCGTCAAAAAATCAACAGTGCGTAGTTTGTGTGTTTTATCAACCATTTTTAAAATTAATCATATTGTCACCGCAGTAAAGTCTTCGGAATCACAAAAACCTTCCGTTTTGATTGAGTTTTAAACGTACCACGTGAAAAAAATGAGTCAAATTAAAGACTTACGCATATATTTTCATTTCATCACTTAAAATTTCAATCGTATAATAGTATTTTAATGCACCACTAAAAATGTAATACTTAATTCCTGTGTCTCACAACTGGTGAAATTAAAACGTATAATTCTAATATGGTCTCTACTATGATTAAAAATATATCTCACTCGCACAACCTTAAAAAAAGAAATGTATCGCTTACTGCAGTTATTTTTACAAAATTATTTATTGGCACACTTTCACTAATACCATGCTTAATTATTCGTATTTGTAAAAGGTTGCCATCAAATACTTTGACAGTGGAGTATCAAAAGTGAATCAAGATAGTTTTCTTAGTGCATGTTTACTAATTCTGCGCCATTTAGACGTATAAAACAATATTTTTCGTTATCAGTGTTACAATATTTTTACTTGCAAATTTCCACTCCTCACAGCAGCTGCAATTAAAAAGAAATCAAATTAGAATGAGGCTTCTTATTACTTTGACCAGGTGAAAAGAGCTCGCTCAGTCCACGTGAAAAGAGGCCGCCCACACGCTGTCGCACGAAGCGTTTCGCCGAGAGCATCGATTTCGGCGCGACATTGGCCGCCGCGGAGAGAAAGAAAGACAACAGACGGAGGCAGTGCGTCACACGACTCGATGATTTACCCCAAGGACGCAGAACACTCTACCGAAGTATATACCTTCCCTCTTACCTTTAAACACTCTTCAAATCCTACCGCACTCCCACCGATATCACGGAAGCCAACGATGAACTCAAGCTGGCGCGTCCAAAAGGGGTGCACATGGGAGCGACGCGGGTGGGGGGGGGGAATTGTGGGGGGGAGGAAGGAGTACTCGACGCGAGAGAGGCAGGGAAACGAAAATAGTTTACAAGCCATTTATTCTCGCATCAAGCCGCGGCTTAAATCATCGCCCATCAGTGCGCACATACCACCCGCGCGTCCGCGTAGTGGAGCGGCTCTCTGGCATTCCACTGGGGAGGAAGGAGCGTACAGTGTGAGGTGGTGGGGGAGGGAGTCCCTCCCTCTCCCTCCCCCTGCCCCCTCCAACTCCTTCGAGCCAGCCATTGCACCGCAACGGCTCGCTCACTCCCTTGGAAAACGGGGTCAGGACGAACAGAAGTTTGAGAAACCTCCAGTGAAGCACGGACAATGGCTCTCCTTTCGGGCCGACCCCTCCCCCTCCCGAACCCCCACCCGCCCGATCCCGTCGACCTACCTCTCCCGAACCCCATACACACGACCCCCTCTTCGCCCCGCGACCACGAATCCATTTATCCCCGCACCACACTTCCCCTCCCTCCTCGAGCCATCCCTCTCCCTCCCATTCCTCTCGCCCACCCACCCCCCTCCACCCATCCTCGAATGGGGAGGGAGCATTTTCATCGTCCCGAACGGCTACGAAGACTCCACGACCTCAACACCCTTAAATACCTTTGCGCTCCTTCGCTCGGTTGAGGAGAGGAAAATGGAGGCGCGCAGTGGAGAGGTGTGGGTTTCCTCAGCGCACAGGGGAAGCCGTCGGAGCGGCGAGAATGGCTATGCGATACCATTTCGCATCGAATCCGATACTCGATACACATGGCATATCGCATCGGAATTCACCGGGTGATTCTTGTAATGGCGCTGTCGATGTCATGTTGGATACGAAATACTTTTAATGTCACTTAAGGTAGTCAGAGCGAGATGGTTCCCTATTCATAATAGAGACCATATTCGAATAATGCCTTTTAATTTCACCAGCTGTAAGACACATGTTTTAAATATTGCATTATTAATGATGCAATAATACAGTTTAAAATGACAGAAGCTGTTAGCAATGAAATGAAAATATCTGAATATGTCTTTTACTTGACTCATGTTTTTCACGTGGTGCGTTTGAAACTCCTTCAAAGCGGAAGGTTTTTTTGTGTTACCCAAGAACTTAATGCGGTGACAATATGATTTATTTTCAAATATAGTCGATAAAACATGCAAACTACACGCTGTTAGTTTTCTTTACGACAAATAAGGGTTATGAATACCTCATTTTGTAAATAATATCTCTCTGGAGTGCATACACGTACCATTTCCCATGTAAAAGGGCTGTTGTATTTTTTGGCAAATATCTCCGAAAGTAATGTAGTAAGGGGTAGAATTTTTTATGTCATTGGATAGGTGAGATGTTTTTCTTTAAAATGAGACCAAATTCATTGATTTCTAAGTAAAATGACATTTCGCTCAAACTACCTTAAAGAGACGTGTCCTACATTTTTGAAAGCGCTGTGATACGATAATATGTGTTACGAATATCACTTGAAATGCGATATGGTGATGCAAATTAATATGCTCAGCGTTACGAAATGTAATATGGTATGATATGGTGCGCGGAATTAAGAAACACCCATGGGATGCCGTTCTCCACTAATTGATGAGCAATTCTTATCGGTATGTGATACGATGATGGATATAAGGTGTACATAAGTTAATGGGCATTAAATTAAGATATTCTAATTGGTACGGTATCTTGCAACTGTGATATCATTGGATGAGTGATACAACGTAACATCTAAGGGGTACAGAACCACATTAAGTGATTTGAAGTTCACCTCAACAGACGATAATATTCGCTTTAATTCGATGCGCCACGTGGTGATTAGAGAAATGAGTCGACATCACGCAGCAGGAGACGCAAACATCCTTTTCAAATGCAAAACAAGCCTCGCAATGCCGCGATGGGATTCAAACGCCACAGCGGCGATGGTTTGGGTACGATTCGGGGAGGACGCGGATTGGGGAGTCGGTCGGAGACGGCGCGGCGCTAGGGAGCCGGAAGATGTTGGGACGAAGAGCGAGGAGGAGGAGGGAGGGCGGAGGAGGGGAAGAAGGGGTAAACGCTTTTCGTGGGATGTCGGATATATTGAGCGGTCGGGGGAAAGGCTTTTTTTTAAACGCGCGATCAAGTTACTGCCGAAACAAGATAACGTGGAAGGGGGAGGATGATGTCGGGGAAAGAGGCTTGAGGGGAGGAGATATTCGCCAGTTCATGAAAATCGCGCTCCCACAGGGGAGAGAGAGACGTGAGCGTGTTTGCTCCGAGGGTTGGAAATCGCATGAAAACGAAATTAACCCCACCCCTCCGCCGCGTGAATCACCGAGCGTGGCACAAAGAAAATTTCCATCGGTCATATGAGCAAAATTCCCTTTTGTTTCGCGGCCGAGCATAACCGTGGAGATTTTGAGAGGAGACTGCCCCGTGTAGGAGGTAAAAATCATCCGTTTGGAAAAAGGTTAATTTACCATCAGTGGTCATCAATCCGGAAATAGGCTTGCTTCCACTCTCTATTCTACTCAGCCAACCGCGTCATTCCAACATAATTATTCTCTTTGATTTCATTAATAATTTGCCTTGGTGCATTCAGTTCTGGGTCTTCCTCTGCAAATATTCTATTTATATCGCCTTTTGGTTTCGTCTTCAATTGACTACCGTGTCGCAAAATGCGTCCTGTAAATTTGTCCCTCTTTCAACGCAGATAACCCTTCTTTCCTCTCCGATTCTTCATAGAACTTTAGTGATTTTATCCGCCACTTCGACCTTCGTTGTTCTTCAAGAGTACAACCTCTGCATTGCTCCCAATCTATAAGGTCCTGCGGATGATCTGGTCAAAGGTTAATTATCGTATAGAAATAGCCATCGTAAGGTATCAGATCTACATCTGAGTGAAGCAGTCCACTCGGCCCAAGATAGAGGGAAGCGGCGCCAGATAGTCCAAAAACATAACCTTAGTCCATATGGGTCACAACGCTCGATACCGAGCCAATGACTGAGAGATAAGGTACCAGAAGTGCCATGGTAGCATTTTTCATGCAATTGTGCCCATATTATTCTGACGTGAATTAAGAAACTGTGGTCTCTACCTTTTTAAAGATTATTTCCAGCCGGAAAAGTACATAATAATTTTACCTTTGCCCAAGAATTACGACATGAATACTGTGTTAATGTACCTCAACCCTTAAATACATGAACCCGTCTCAAGCAAAATAAGGGACATAGTCGATTAGAACAGCATAGGTAAAAATTAATTGCTCAAGAAGAGACTTTCAATGTGTTATAATAGTTTGATTTACAATTAATAACGGTAGAAGTGCAGTGTAGCAACAAAAGTTTATGACAAATAAATTTCCAGCAAGTAAAGCAAGGCGATAAACCGATTTTCCATAATCAATATTACTTTTCGTCCCTCTGACCTTCACCTTTACTATCCTGTCATACTTTTATTCGTGGCTCGTGTCCCATTGACCCCTTGTCACTCCCCTTTGCGTGGGCTCGTAGAAATAGTAGTGTGTGGATGCGACATCTAGTTGCATTTATTCTCCTACTGTAGACTTCTCAGATATCTAAACAAAGTTATTTTTTGTCGCTGGGGCTGGCGCCAGTACCGGTTTATCGGTTGCGAGAGCGAGCCACTGTGTTACTCGGTCAATAACAGTCCACTTGGCCTCTGACACATTAACCTCCGTTCCATAACCGTGTCCATTGATTAGATCGATTTACCCATTTAGAATCAACTGACTCATCTGGGGACAGAATCGGTGGGAGGTAAATGATCAAGGGCCAGTCAGTCTTCATAGCCTTATCTGGTCATTGATTAACCCAATTAAAAAATGAAATGAAGCCTGGTATATTTAACTCATTGATGAAAAAAGTCAGAGAAAATAAGTTGGACGATTGCAAAAATACTAATGACCTTTCGGTGAGATACTTTGAGTCGAATTGATTGATATGCGAATTTTCACAGAGATCCGCCTTGACAATCATCCGCCTTGACCAGATTCGTGGTTCGAGTCCCGCTCAAGGCGGATGATTTTTTCCCCTGTGGAAATTCGCACATTTGTGCATTGCGGGTGACTCCGTAAAGTTATCCGTGGCTAGTCCCGGTGTGACCACAATCAGCAAAGATAGAGAGGAGAGACAGCTTAGAGAGGTGGAATGGTTGATTACGCACTGGCTCTGACAAGAAAAATGTTTCGACAGTCTACTTGGGAATAAATGTAGTGTTTGTTGCAGAAATAAAGTCTTAGAAAACAGGCAGAGATCAGTGTGACCTTAGAAGTTGACGCAACTAAAAACGTAGTACAACAACTGCTAAGAGCTCTAATTTGAAAAAGAAATAAACAAATTATTTTAATCACTTTTCAAACAGCATTACCAATGATTATGCACAATAGAACCCATGAAATCTTATCTACATCTACATCTACGCAATACCCTGCGAGCCACCACGAGGGTGTGTGGCAGGGGGTGAAGATCACCAAACAAGTTCCTTATCCACTTATAGTTCAAATGGACTTTTTTATAATAGAGCAAAAACATTATCGACAACTTTTTCCACATTTAAGGCATTAAGTTTTAGTTTACATCGCCTTTATGCATCAACACAGATTGAATGCACAAGAACCTTCAATAAATCAAATTTAATTTTCAGGAATGCTCACCTGACGAGAATCGTTGAGAAAAAAGACCGCAGATTGAACTAATGCCTCGAGTAAACATGCAGTAATAATTTATGAGTTAATTGGGAAATAGAGGTGTAGTAGTATAATCATCAACAAGCGCATATAGATACCTATTGCAAGTGAAAAGCTATTCTTATCTTTACATATTTCCTCAGTGGAATGTTAGTTTAGCGTCAAGGGCAACAGAAACGGAGATGCATTGATGACCTCTTTCAACAGAAATAGTTAAAATATGAAAATGGATTCTACTTGATTACTTTCCAAACAGTGCCCATGGTTGATAAGGAAAGATAATATTCATGACTTAAGGTAATGGCGTCTTAGTCATCTTGATGGCGTCATAGTATCAACATACTAAAATACACATACTTTCTCTAGTATTGTTAAAATACCTATATTTTCGGGGCATGTTGGTGGATTTACCCTTTGATAAGTATTTACTTGTTTTATCTAGTGCACCAACAGTGGCAGCATCATCAACTTTACTGTGGCACAGCGCAGTTCATGTCGGTGATAACTCACTCCCTATCCCACACCCTTGAGGTGACTTGCAAGATTTTATGTAAATGTAGTTTGATAAAATATATATGAAAGGGAAGAAAATCAACAAAAAACTAACCACTTTGAACGCGCCTGAACTGTCGGAGAAGGAACGTCCAGATAGCTGTGAACCTATGCATGCGTACGTTGTTTGGATAGTGAAGAAGACAGGCATCATACATGCGCGTATCCATTTTCCCATACATTCCATTCCTGGTAGTTTACGGCAAACCTTCCCATTTGTTTCACTCTCCATCATTGGTCTTAGGTGTTTTATATGCTCCAGTATTCTCTCGGTAGAACAGATAGATGTCCAAACAATAAGACAGTTACAGTGCCGAACCTATAATATAGTACTAAAGTTATACCTTACCTTGCACCATTAAGGTGGCTTAACTGTGGGTCATTGAGTGCATATTTTTGAATATTTTCTAAATAAGCCGAAAAAAATCTTCACCTCATTTAAGTTTACTACCCGTTTATGCGCTGGAACTCACAATACAGGCAGTAATAGAAATGAATCCAAATTATAGTGTAATATTTTCACACTCCTTATCATGCTATGGCGTTTTCGGTATGGTATTCAACACTGGTGAAATTACGTGGAAACTTGTTGTTTTAGAATTTAGGACGCCGCATTTTTAATGGTTATTGACATTTGTTATAACAATAAAAGGAAATTTTGGAGTAGTTTAGAAAATCTTTTCACGAGTAATCGAATCATTGCGAAATGTATGTCATGTGTCGCATTTAGATGCGTTTAAATAGTAATAAATTGCCAGAAAATATAATCGGTCAAATACATTTTTTTACCTTTATCCATAGACTTAACCCACGAGAACATGTTTGCAATGTTTTGTGCAAATATGCACGTGAAAAATATCGCTCCCACCACCTTCATGAATACAAAGAAGACAGAGCGTGGCACTTAGACGCTCCTTAAGTACACCATTCATTCGCTCCCCCTCTCCCTCCTCATTCCATGGCTATTGCCCTCACACCACCGGCCACGTACCTCCACAGAATTACACTGATGTAAATGAAATTAATTACTCAAAATGTTCTGTCAAAGAACACTTTAAGTCATTTAAGTACCGCATTTATATATTTGAAGCTTTAAGTTGACATACTTCCCTAAGGACGCTAAAAACAAAATTCACAACCGAACTGCATTGTGATTTTATAAAAATAATGATCTGAGTAATAAATTTACTTTTCAAGATAATAAATAAAACGTGCGAATCACTCACCGTTGGACTAATGACACGATCTGTTGAAAGTTGGGAGCTACTTGAGACTCGGAAGCTATAGTCTGGGCTAAGATTACTTGAAATATTCATAAGAGGGGATTTTCATCACGACACGAATGATATAAATTCAACCCAGGTATTTCCAGAACTGATCGAAGCGACAATCAGAGAGATAATCATTGCCGAAATGATAGGCGCAAAGATTTCTTCTTTCCATACACCATTTATGATTTCCACAAAAAAAGGCGAGACACGCAAGACATGCATAAGTTATCATACAATATCCGTCTGTCCTAAGCCCTTCTTCTTCTATATCCCCTCCCATTTTATGACTGATACCCTCAAGACACCTGCTACACGCCTCTGCCACGGCCCACAGGGTAATGTAAATGGAGATCTGTGGGCAGAATATCCAGAAATATCAATGTATCTCAGAAGCACCCAACCACACCAAATGTCATGGAATCCCAGCATCATATATGACAAATATTTCAAACGATATAATACATTATTTGCCATAAAATTTGAATTCATTTGAAAGATAAAATATTTTTCATTAAAATGTGGAAACACTCATTGAACCTTATATTCGTTCAAATTACCTCAAATCGTATTGGATAACTAAACATATGAACACCGCGCAGCCATTCATCTAGGCTTTGCCGACTGTGCGCTCTCCCGCGTCCCAAGACCCGTTGCGCAGCAAATGCGTGACACTCGGAAGAGGCATGTCGTGAGTGTTTTTTGTTCTCCTCATCCGTGTGAGTGGGTCATGGTTGCCTGGCTGTTGCGTACGAAATGCTCCCCACGCCACCCGTCGCCACTTGACCCCCCCCCTCTGCCATCCTCACGCGTCAACTACGCTCTAGCACGTCCCCCGCCTACTCGCTCGCCGGCCGCGCGTGGACGAATCGGCAAGTGCGGCCATCTCCGGCGGGCCGCACGCACTGAACGCCGCCGCCCGACACCTGTTTTCGGTGCGTCAAGGAGACGGCCATAGGACAGACGAACACACCTTCTCGCTGCGAACGCGGTCGACTGTCGAATGAAATAATTCTCTCCCAGGACGCGCAAATCGAATTGTCTCCAAGGTTGGAAAAAAATGTATAGGCAACTCGGTTTTATGGATTAAATCTATCTGCTTCAATACAACGGCGTGTGTCTGGGGCTCCACGCGAGGGTGTGTTACATTCGCTTTTCAGCATAATATAAATTTAATTCACGAAGACTCTATAGACATGAATGATAAGTATATTTGTTTGTTTTTGCATCTACTTCGTAATACCCACCAAGCCACTTTATAGGTGTGAATTTTCACCGACATGAAAGCTCTATATCCTGAAAACTAAACTTAATTCAAGACTATTATTGCGAAAGCAAAAACTGCAAATACCTGGCAAAATGCCACCAAAATACAAAACACGATTGTTGCCAATAGTAGAGTAATTCTGAGTATTGAAGTATTGTGCAACTACATTCATGTAGAGAATACAAGATCTGTATAGGAAGCTCAACTGGGAACACAAGCCCACGTATTACGTTAACTGGGGCCCCACTACACATTTTCGCCAGCTGTCTCAAAGAGTGGCCGCAACTAGATACGACCTGGGAGCAAAAATTGGAAAAACATTTAGTTGGTATACCGTAATGATGGTGTAATCTTACACGAGGATTGTATTGTTTTCTAGAGTATCAGTTTGTATAATGCTTCTCTATACCTCTCTCGGCCTTATTTTGTGGTCACGCACTTTTCATCCGCTTCGAATCCGCCGTTTGTTTGCTCCCATTTCCTTCCCCGACCTTTCTCCTCTTCCACTGTCCAACTACTCTCACACTCAAAAACAATCTCCTCCTGAGAAGCGCCCAAATTGCACTTTCTCTCCTTTCTCCTTCCGATCGATTCCTACAGAGGCTTCACCGCCCACCCTCCTCGACAACTAACTTCACGTTGTCTTATCCTTCCAACTCACGCTCACCAATGTTATCTCACGTTCTATTCAAAGGCTTATTGCCAGTTTTAAGTTTATTAAATTCTTAAAAATGATTTCGTGGACCTATTACCCGCTGACAACTTTGACTTTGCTAGAGTAACATGATTTTAGTGGTAACGAGAATGTGATGAGCATCATTCCAGAGCGAAGGCTTTATGATATTTAAAAACAAATATCTTTCGGAAACATGTAAAGATACTGCCCATTAACAAATGATAAAGTAACTTTGTTTCCTTCCACAGATTTACTTTCTTGGTACTACATATTTCGACACAGTAGTGTCATCATCAGGTACTTGATGATCAGTTACCTGATGATGACACCGCTGTGCCGGAAATAAATCTGTGGAAGGAAACAAAGTTACTTTTTCATTTGTGAAATCCAACTTCCACATAGTTGAGCCTCAAACTATGGAACATACTTTCCATGGTTTAGTACAAAAACACGTGTGTGTTAAACAAGAGGGTTATTTATCAGAATTATTGATCATAAATTTGCTGAATATCACTTATATGATTTAAGACAAAAAAATTGTCATTATACAGGTGAATTGAGTTTTATTCGATAGAGGACGACATCAATAACTTTCCAATTCAAATTTTGATAGTTCAGGTAACAAGTATGTTAAGCCACAAAAGCATATACTACTAAGCACTGCTAAGTACCCTGCAAGGTGAAATTTACACTCATCTGCTCAGGTGTACCTTCCAAATAACAATTGCAGTTCAATAATAAAAGATTACCCAGGAGACGGTATGAGCTCAGAGACCTGATTTTTTTCTCAAAATGAGGGAAATAAATGTAGGGTCTCCAGTAATCTGAGATTTTTGATAAAATACCCAGCATGAAAAAGAACACAAGTGCTTTTCTTTAAATAAATAAACTTCACATGGATTACAATTTTCATTTGGTGATTCATTAAAAATTAAATCAAAGATAGTTGTCGAAGGTGTTTGATAATAGAGATTAAATCTAAGATCTGAGACCTAAACATTATATGAGAAGGCCGGAGGAAGACAAAGGCTATAAAACTCAGGAAATGCTGCCTCGCTTTAGCAATTATATGTAACTATTACGGAGTATTGTAGTACAATGTTCGATACGTGTCGTAGATCAACTCAATTCGAAGGAAAAGTTATGCTAGAAAAATTCGGCGTTTTCCACAACACGACACGGCATTTCCATAAGGGATACTCATTTCAATCTAATTAAAGGAAGGGCTATGATTACTTCAAAATATCTATTTTTAATAATAAACTTCATACTATTTCAATTGATCTCCCAAAGGTAAAGCGGTATAATCGTAGACTGAGCTTGAATCGATATTAATGAAACGATTTCATTACTATGGTGTTAAAATATCCTTATAAGTACATGTTTTGCGGTATCATTAAACTCCTTTAAAACTTTACGCCCAGATGAACACACTCAAGTGACCAGCCTCAAGCGTCAAAAATTTTGAAATAAATTTTATATTTTGGAGTCTCGGCATAAACGATTACAAATGTGTCAATTAAATGTTTTGAAAAAATATAAGTCGCCATGGTAGGTAAGCACTTCCCACTCCTCACCAAAATATAGAATGGTGAAAATCAAAATATTGCGTGGCTAAAGGAATTTCAGTGGCTAAATCAATCAATCTTAAACTTTTAATTTAATATTTTAATACAACACGTTTGTTTCGTCATTACAAGAAAAACATGTTAGCTAGTTTCCCCACTTCTGCGCTCCATATCATAAGACTACCGTTCCTCAGCATTGGCTTATTCCGTTGCGGGATAAACAAAGGCATGTTGTGGATTTGAATGAATCTGAATGGATGCCAGCCATAAGAACGAGCCCACAGCATTTGGCTAGCACAGCGTAGAGGCATTTCCCGCGGTCACTTGATAAGGGATTTGAAATTGCATTTTTAGGGCACACAATGCTTTTAGTGCCTCGATGAAAACAGGACACATTTTTGGTACGAGGAAATACATGACCGGAAATATACACATCTTAATGGATTCGATTAACTGGTCCAAACCCTCATTTCCCCTCATCATCAGGCTGAACTCAGAAATAATTCAGCCGAAGATGTGAGCTGAATTTTGAAATTTAAAATTGTGCCATAGTTTATATACCGATAATAGTAAAGTATTTAGAACAATTACGTTTGGAGTTATGTTTGCCGTTAGCCTCACGGTACTTCATAGTATATGGAGTCAGTTTTATTTGAAATTTATCTATTCTCACTCGCGACTACGGGCTTAAATTGCTTATACCACATCATACGTACATTTCAATAAACGTGCACAACACCTACATCTACCTAATACCCTGTGAGCCTGCGGGCCTGTGGCAGGGAGTGTTAGGTCGTCAGCCGTGTAAAGGTGTAAAAGTGTAAAGGTAAAGTTGGAGATGGAATGGTGACATGTATTATACGAGTGCATTTAGTTGAGCTCAGTTTTTATTGTGGTCGCTTATTGTTCGCGGAAAGAATGAGTTCTTGTACCTATCGGTCCGGCAGTGTATCTCTCTTATTTTATCGCATCTGTCAGACCTAGAGATGTAGTGAGAAGTCATGATAATATTCTCTTTGTCGCTCTGAAAAATATCAGTTCTGAATTTATCAAGCAACCTAAGCCTAGCGTGTAGCCTCCGAGTCTCTAGGGGATCCCACCTTAATCCCTCTAGAAGTTGTGAGACACTATATGTACGTTCGTAGCAGTTTCTAACGAACATAATGGAATGCCATTGTAACTGTTTACAGCATGTGCACAAAAATAATTAACTATTATTTTATACCGCCACTCTTTATTCAAATTATTTCATATGAGAAATAACGGAATTTGCTAACAAATGACAATCAGATTCATCATCGGAATATCAAATTTTCTTAGATAAGATGCCTTCATTTCGAATTGTTCTTTATTGACACCTGAGTTGCATCCAATATTAGTTTCCACCGACTAAAATGCCACCAAATGAATGAGAAAAATGCAGTTAATGCAAGATATTACTTTGCATTGATTTTTAATATTTAGTCTCATTCAATATGAATAAAAATATCTTATATTTCTAAAGATTGCATAATATCAGTCACTTATCCCGCTACTTTTCGAGTCATGAAAAAAATCGTTTACCATAGTATACGGCTCTGCGCTCTAGAGAGAATTTGTGTTAAAAAAGGAATTTTGGATCCATGAATCGTGTCAGCAATGCAAGCTAAATTCTGACAGGATGACATTTATTGCATTTCTAACACGTGTGCGCATTCATAGAACGCTACGGTTCGTGTATCGTATGATTTCTCAGCTATTAAAATAATTTTACTCAAATTAATTCTATTTAAGAATCCACAAACATATATGTGGTTTTATGGGCGTTTTGTGGCAGAAATCAGTAACTTAAAGCCGTCAAATGAGTGTGTAATTATTATTTACTTCGACATTAGTCACACTAAACAAAGAATTTTAGTCAATCATATTATAATACCGAATCACGCTTCCTAAAGCTTTTTAAATTAAAATCGAAGATGTTTTCCAATATGACTGGAGAAACATCTCTCTCATACTACGTTGAGGAAATAAAATACTCACTTGCCCGGCAACAACTTTCTTTTGAAAGCTCCACCGCTGAGCCGGCCCTAAAGGTGACCAGGGGCTCTCGGTTGCGTCCCCAGAACAACGAGGGCCGGCAGAGGGAAAGGAAGAAGCAGTTCGAGACGCTGAGAATGCGATGCGCTATCGCGAGTAGGAGGGTCTAAGAGTTGAGCCGGGATTCATTGACTCTCATTTCTCAGCCGCGGAGAGTATTTGAAGACCTCGATCCGTGCACGTTGACACATATATTGCGTGCTCTAGCTGGAACCACGGCACGCATTAAAATTCACACACATTGCGACACGCGAGGCGTGAGCGATGCGTCTCCAGAGCGATAATGAAACGGTCATTAGTCAGTCTGGGGTAGACCTGTGCGCCGCCGCACCGCGCAGCCGCACCGCGCAGCCGCCACCGATGGTTTTGAAGGATTTTGTGCGGAGCGCGCCGTCATATGCGGCCATTTACGAATCATTGCCTCTACAGCATGGCTTCTGTATATTTGTACACTTATTTTTGCTGACTCATTATTATTATATTTTATAACTTTGTCAAACATTACTCACTACAGTTACTCTGATATCCGTGCAGCAGTATTAACAGTCTTTCCTTAAAAGCGACAGTTGTCCGTGCGTTTAGGAAGGGAACCATCTTCAAAGACTTCGAGATATCTTTTTAAGCTTATCGGCTTGATTTCTCGCTAGGGCAGATAGAATAAGTGTATTAAAAGAAAAAAATTCATATTTTATTATTTTTTCAAGCATTTTCAAGCATTCTCTCTCATTGGAATTGTAAAATTTGTAGGTTATATCAAAATGTTAATTATACACAGTAAAATACCTATGTTCTACTCCATGTTTTATAGTATTACGCGCCTTTAATTCAGCCAAAGTTGAGGCTTGAGGATAAAGAGTGGAGACCGCAGAAACTCTATATCTGTTACGTGCTCATTGACGGCCATGCGCCAGCGTGGGCCCTCATTTTGAATGTCTCCGAGCTCGGAGTTTTGGACCTTATGTCGCCCTAAGAACCTCTAGTTCGATCCCACCCATCAGGTGGGTGAAGGTATGGAACGAGCTAGAGCAATAGAGATTCCTGCTCGTGGCTATGTTTCAGCATTTTATGTGACTTTTAAAAGTAATTTCTTTTAAATATTCTACCGGTAAAAGATAGGTTTAGGTGACAGCCAGAGAATCTCCTCCTGATTTTCTACACTTTCAGGGTTCTATCTCACTCTAGTACCACCGTTTTTGCCTCAGCAAACGATATACCGTTCTCTATCCGTCCATGAAACCAATTCTCCTTTTTTACCTTTCCCTACTTGCTCAAAATTCTTCCCTCTACCACGCTGTTGTGCAACTTACTTCCACAAGACACCAACTCTGCCTATCCCGGATTTCATTCGGAAGTTTCCTTTCCTCGCGGTGGGCACTTAAGCACTTCCTCGTTTGCCTACCATTTCGTCCACCTAACTTTCTCTATATCTACATCTTAAATGCCTGTAGCCTATTCTCGTCCAGATCTCGTCAATTGATCCTTTCCGAGGGTCCACGTTCCTGCTCCATAAAATGCTACCACCCCATATCGAGCCCTTCACCAGTCTCCTCTTCATATCCTTGCCTAAGGTCACCGGCATCAGCTCCCTTGAGTTACTACACGCCTCTTTAGCTAAGGCTATTCCCTTCCTCATTTCTTTGCTACTATGCCCATTTTCTAAAAGCGTGCTGCCCTAGTAATTAAAATGTTCTGCTTGCTCGTGTTTGTACCCTCCAAATTTAATGACCACCCTTGCTTTCTTTATCCTAGATAATCCCATTTCTTTTGTTTTCTTATGTTGTCTTCATTTTGAATTTCCGTACTGAATTTCTCAAGTATCTACTAAAGTTTGAAATCCCTTCGAAGGTTGACTAGTCAGCGCCTGGTCGTCCGTGATCTTAACTAACTGTATTAGCTGCCCTCTTACCTTGATTCCCACATCAACGAAGTTTTCCACTTGCCTGTCAGACTATTTCCTCAGCATAAATGTCACCAAACAAAGGCGACAAAGGGCAGCCTTGGTCTACCCCGCGACCTATAGTTGCCTTCACTCTGTCAAAAACCTTTTCGAAATCCACGAGACATGAGGAAACATCCTGGTTATACTCTGTTTCATTCAATAAGTGTTCTCATCACCGCAAATCCATCCCGAGTTGACCTTCCTTTCCGGTACCCAAACTGGTCATCACCAAAGTAGAAATTTGTCTTACTCTCCAACCTTTTATTGATTATTCTAAGTGCAACTTTGGCTTCATACGAAATCAAACTGATTGTTCTATATTCCTCCCAATCTAGCGCTTTCTTAATTTTCAGGATAGGAATAAGCACTGTAGTCATATTCCTTCCTCGTAGATCCACCAAATTAGTTTTGAAAAAGTTTGCCTACCATTTTGACTTAAATGAATTAGCAACTCCGAAAGTATGTTCTCCACTCCTTCAGCTTTTCTCTCCTTCATCTCTTTCAATACTTTCTCTTTTTCACCGTAGAGAATCATTGGACCGAGGTTATCCTCATCTAGTGTTCCCTCATCCTTCACATCTAAATTAGATTGTCTACTATCGCTGTCATATAGCCCTTCCACGTATTCTCTCTACCCACCTTGAACATCTTCTTGCTCGATTAATGTCCTACCTGCTCTGCTCTTAATATTTGGTACCGTTTTCCCTTTCTTCCCACCCGATTGCAATTTTATTTTATCGTAAAACGCACCCTTTTTCCCATCTTATTGCAGCTTATCCATTACCATGAGGTATCTTTACCACCAGTTTTCCTTCGCCCTATTGGTTATTCACCGGAGTTGATGATTATACTCATTGTGCTTCGTCTTACCTAGTTCAGTGTTGCCGTTTTTTCACCTCCTTCTCTCCTCCATTTTCCCAATCATTTCTTGCGTAACCCACTGCTCCTTAACCCCCTCGTTTTCCCTTATCCTTTCGTTTTTTTCCGCCGCTCTTACTATGCCTGTTTTTATATTCTCCCATGTTTTCTCGATTTCCTTTACTTCGCTTATGTTCCATTCCACTTGCTCTTGGTAATCCCTTCTTTCTTCCCCTACCAAAGCTTCAAAGTTCCATCTTTTTATCCTCCTACTTTTACTATTCTCCTACCTTTTTGAAACTACGATCATATATCATCATTATTAAGTTAATATTCAAGTCTGCATTCAAACAAAATTCAACTGCCTTCCGGTCGCGATCATTTCCAGTTCCTAATCCATACCCTACCACTTCATACCCATCTCTCCCTTCCCCCACTACTGCGTTCCAGACACCCATTACTATTAGGTTTCTCTTATCCGGGAACTCTCTGGTTATCTCCTCTAGCTGTTTATACATCCCATCCACCTCTAACTACCTATGGTTGCATGTGGGCATGTACACCTGGACCATAACGAAAGTTGTTGAGCGTACTTTTATTTCAACCACTAGTATGCTGTCGCTCTGTTCAATACTTGCCACTCTCATCCCCAATTTTGCGTTCAATACTATACCTACCCCACGTTGACTCTCATCCTCAACACTATAGATTACCCTGTAACCATCACTGCAATAGTCTCTGCTGTCCTTCCATCTCTCCTCGCACCGCTGCAAGACATCCACGTTCTCTAGGACAATTCAGCTAACTATCAATCTATCTCTTCTTTCTTTTCCTTGCAATGTTCACTGTCTTTCAGCCTTACAATGCAATGGAAAACGGGAATTAGTTAACCAATGGGTTTATCTACATCCTGATGAGTTTCTAATGCTTCTAAATTCAAAATAAAAATATTTGGAGAATATTTGAAAGATATTTCTTTTGCATTTGATCATTGGTAATGGTAAGTGAAGTTCAAGGAAGTAAATCTACAGTGCAGTCTGAGAGTAAGTATCTATGAGGATATTAAAAACCTCTCCTCGCATGAGGATAGGAGAAGGAATCGGAATAAGAGAAGGAATAAATTTCATAGGAAGTTTTTATATCCCCCGGCATTGATGAGGCATAATTTTTCATCAAATACTATTAACATCATGCAAATAGTATCCATAACGCATCCTATTATCCGTTTATCCATCTGCAAATTTGTATGTGAAATTCCAAAAATCATGCACCCTACGGCTCAAAACTTATCATAAATAAAATTATTATTTGCATTGACACTTTCGCTCATCTCAAGTCTACGCACACCCAAAGCTCAAATACTATAATGTGGATTTCGCTCGCATTTGAGATAAAAGGAAACATAGTGAGGCACGGTTATAGTGATAGTTCTGGTTAAAGCTGTTAAATACATCATTTTTCTAAACGCTATAAACTATGAGACATTTTTGTCGTATACGTTAGTAGGAATTTCATCAAATAAGTTTATACATGACATTATATAAATTAATGAAAAAAAATTAATACTTCATCCTATAATTTGCTAAAGTGCTACAATACTAGTGAAAATATGAAGGCTAATATTACGCCGCCGGTCACGCCGCCGCCGCCGGTAAAAACCATCGGATCGGCGCGCCGACCCATTTCCAGTCGCCGTCCGCCGTCCGCCGCCGATAGTTTTTCCATCGGCGCACAGCTCTAGTATGGGGTTAAATCGCTTTGCCGAGGAGCTGAGAGAAGCACTACGCAGGGGCGAGGGAGGGGAAAAATCGCCGGGGAATATTTTCAAGTGTATAGTCAGACGGATCTGCTGGTGAAGACTTAGCGAAAGGTGTCTATTCATTCAAGTTGCGTAAGGGGAAAGCGAACAAGAGAAAAATCCTTTGCCATTGTCGACGGGAACTTCCCCGCGCGTCCCTTTTACGAGTGCCATGGCTGATAAATCTGGCCTTGCCAAATATGGAAATATACATCATTTTCGAGCTTTACACCCAATAGCAAAATGGCCGGAGGCCTTTCGTCTCGGAGAAGCCTCGCGGTGAATGCGAATGCGAGCGGACAATTGTTGTGCGCTATGCCGCCAAGGGCACGTTTACAGCCGGGAAACTTTTGACTGCGGCGTACAAGTCACATGGAGTACGTTGAGAAAGGGAGTAATGTTACATTAGAGCGAAATTCCACAGAGAAAAAATCATTCGCCTTGACTGGGATGACACCGGGCTGGACTGGGATCCCGGTCAAGGCGGATGATTTTTTTCTCTGTGGAATTTCGCACAATTGTGCATTGCGGGTGACTCCGTAAAAGTGTAACTCCGTGGCTAGTCCCGGGTAGCTAAAACTGTTACATTAATTTTTCAGTCTTATTGCACAATGTTTATACCTGTGAATTACCACAGGTAATTCACAGGTATAAACATAAAATGTGAGTTGGACTCTTTTAGAGTTACAGTGACACTATTAATTCAGCGCAACGACAAACAATGATCACAGGAAGTGTTTTGGTGAAATTGGATGACATATATGCTGAGTTACATTATCAGGTAGGAGTGAATTTGGAGGAAAATATAGAAAACTGTTTCGAAACATACGCAAGAACTTTATAATTTCGTCGCAATGAATGCATAGCTACGTATATGGTAATATCGGAATTTTCTCACGGAAAAGCGAAAAAATGCGCAGGTGTTCCCCTCCATCTCTTTTAAAGCAAGGTAACCTTTCAACTAAACAGTATAACAGAAAAAAAGACTTCTCGAGTATAATAAATGGACCATTCAAATGTTTTTAAATTAATAGTTGGCAAAGTGATGTATTCTTGGGCAAAGGAATTCTATAATTATGCTACTAAAACAGTTTTTCCACTAATTATCAGGTTTTTTAAGAAAGAGTCAACATTTCACCACATTGAGGGAGTTAGACTACTCAGAATATTCACAAAGGGAAAGTATAAAATTCCAATGGGACTTTCAGTGACATATGAGTGGCAGAGGCAGGCGTAGGAGAGCAGAAGCTGAAATCAATTGTGAGCGAAAGCAGCTGAAGTGAGCTAGCGCTCGAGAGCAGCGGGGGAAAGTCAACAAAACGAATGGCATGTTGCTTTAATGGCGTTCAAACACAAGCGGCACAAAGAAATATTTCACCTTGGCAAGTAAACACTGTGATCAAAAGACGACACATTTTTTCCGGAATAAAATAACCCTTGAGATGAAAATCGTTCAAAAACGTCCCCATTTAGTAGACGTTAGATCGAAATGTAATTTCATTTCCCCTCATCATAAAATGGCCTTCAGCTCAAGCAATCACAGCCGAGTGACATCTTAATTATTTGATTAAAGCTGAAATTACTCAAGTGCTACGAGAAAAGCTAAAACGATTTCGTAGAGCAAACAACTCCTTTAGATTTTATTTCATTTTTATTTCTTTTAATCAGAAAAAAGTCTCGTATTCATGTTTTGAATTTCACTGAGATCAAAAGCAATATTGATGCCGTTGATGGGTCGTTCCCCTTGCGAGTGACAAATAATTCACGGCACTTTAAGCTGGAAAATTTTCGCGGGAAACGGTTACACGTAAGGTATGATATGCAAATTTCAATGCCATTTATGAGAATGCCGTTCAACGATTGATGTTCCCGCGGAGCCGATCCGTAAAAGTGACTTTAAGTGCGAAAAACACTCCTGTCATTTTATGAGTTCTGTACTAAGCCACGGAATGTCCTTCGCCACAACTCCAACGTTCCATTTTATTCACGTGGAATATGGGTCAGATCCAGCCCATTTGCATTTATGTCATCATTTCTCAGCATTAAAATGGGAAACCGAGGCGTTTATTTGGAGAACGCCGTCAGTCAGTCTTTAACATTTTTCATGGACTCAAAGGGCCTCCTTGGATAAGCATTTTTCATGAACTCAAGAACTCCTTCTACTTCTTTATAGCGCTTGGCATGCACCCATTCTAAAATAGCATGGAGAGGAAGAGGAACTACGGTCATTTGCAACTATTAAGGTACTTATAAAAACTCTATGGTGCCCAAAATATGATGTTCATGTTTCGAAAGTGCGTATTTTACATCATTATCTATCCAATAGAGTGACTTCTTACTTTACTTCTTCTCATTGGCTATGTTAATCATATCACGTTGGCCGCGAAAAAGTTTTATGAAGTAAATTATTGACGGGAACTTGTTAACATTTCGAGCTACCTCGTATCACAGCGCAAAATGCGGGAGAGGTTACTGGTGAACAAAATACGTAACCATTAACAAGAGGATATTCAGATGAAGACAAACGTAGAAAATGCGCCAATGCGAAAATGACAATATTCTTAGACTTTCGTTTAAGAACTTATATTGCAATCGAATAACTCAGGCACCGGATACTATAAAGTTTGATTTATTGATGCCTGAGATAGATGAAAGAGCAAATTCCTTTGGATATATTGGCAAGCTTTATTTCCACTAAAATTTCAGGGGTCAACGATATCCGGGGCAACTTGTACCAGTCATTACCTTTTCCTCAATATTTATTTTCCTCAAACTCCATTAAGTTCAATCTTTATCACGGTAAATTTCGTAACCAAAGGTTTTTTCTTGTCCTCATAAAACTAAAAAAACAAGTGTACTTGATGATTCACCGTCTGGGTAATAGGACGGAAAGAATCGTCAACGAAGAAGCTGTGCGGAGAGTTGGGTAGAAAAGATATCCGATGAAAACTCAGATGAGAAGAAGAGGCAACTTTCTAAGACATATTTTGGGACACAAAAAGAGATTGGTAGCTACAACGGATCGAGAAAAGATTGGAGACATTAGAGAGGTAGGCCTAAGATGCACTGCACAACGAAAACCACGAGGGTGGTCAGAGTGAAGGCTTATGAGAAATGCAGCATAAATTCTTCCGCTTTTAACAGAAATATTTTACGGACGTTACCCACCATGCAGTAATGTATGAAATTCACAGCGAAAAAATCATTCACCAGAAAAGGAATTAAAACCCAAAATTTCGACTTGGTGCCTGAAGCTTTGATCAATTTAGTTATCACCATGTGCTCTTTCACTCTATTGTTGACCAGGGTTTAAAAACAAAAGGGGTTTCCATGAGGCTGCGTGCAAATGATGTCACGGAGTACCTTTCTACATTTAAATCTACATATTACCCAGAGAGCCGCCATATGGGCGTGTGGCAGGGGGTGTTAGGTCACCATCCTTGTAAAGATATAAGGGATAAGGTTTTGGGAGGAAAAATGGAGACGTGTTATGGAAGTGAATTAATTGGAGCTCAGTTTTTATTGTGGTCGCTTATTGTGCGCGGAAAGAACGAGTTTTTGTACCTATCTGTTTGGCAGAGTATCTCTCTTATTTTATCGCATCTGTCAGACCTAGAGATGTAGTGAGGTGTCATGATAATATTTCCTGTGTCGCTCTGAAACACACCAGTTCTTAATATCTTAAGCAAGATGAGCGTAATTTGTAGTCTCCGAGTCTATAGGGGCTCCCACCTTTATTCCTCAAAAACTTGTGAATCGCCATATATTTGCCCTTAGCAGTTTTTAACGAAACGCACTGCTTTTATTTGTATTTTATTCATTTTTTTGTTAAATCTTTATGACCAGGGTCCCAAATGCTCGCGGCGTATTCGCGGTGTGGCCTAACCGGGGCGTAGTAGCATTTCTCTTTTACTTTTTCACCCGAGGAGCTTCCTATTATACGCTTAACAAAACCTTCTTTTGTTAACCTTTATTTGTGCTCATGGTTGTAAAGTCCACGGGTTCAAATCCTAGTCCGGACGAAGGATTTTTTACGCGGTAATCCAACCCCATTCCTCCAAAGCGCGTCACTCACTCCAAAGTTAAAAGGCATAAATTAAAGGAAAACACCCATGCGTTCAGAATAGATTTTAACCGCGTGAATTATCGCACCATGCGCAAAAAAATACATCGTCACACAAGGACGTCTAGAGATTCTCAAGGTGACACTATAAATGTCATGGTACAGATAATCATAAGCTTAAGCAATCGGTGCGCTATCGAGGGATCTGGCTTCGATCCCTTGTCCAGACGTATGATTTTGTTCACCATGATTCCATGTAAACTTTGGATTGTTGGACGCCGGTGGTGAGCCATGATGAGAGAGCGGCCGATGGCAGAGCTACATTATCTATTTTGACAAAGTTACCATTTGGCAAATTGCTTGAGTTGGCTGTGAGCATGAAGATCGGTGAAATGCGTAAGTGTCCGAGTAGTGAGAGGGGAACGTTTCAGGACATGGCGTACGTCGAGGGATAAGATGAAATGAAACGATGGCTCAAGGCGTCGACCGGGTGGTGGAGTCGAGCGACGCTGCATAATGCATAATTGAACTAAGCGCCACTGGTTGCAAAGACGAGCCATTTCCACCACGCCTCAGGAATGCATGATCTCATAGACAGATCATTAAGTTAACCAGCAATACTAGAATATCCACGATGTCTCCGTTTATTATTTTTTGGAGAGCATTAACTACCATAAAAGTACGGGAAAGGCAAATTACTCATACCAGGATTTTTTATTATTCATTTTTATTAAAAAGGTGTTATAATTTCTGAATGATATAATTTATGTTTTGGAATGTTATAATTAAAGACTCTGTATGTATTAAGTTTTTGCACGGTTAACTATTAATATGTGTATGTGTAATTATGATACATGAATAAATACTATTTTAAATGATAAAAAAATATCTGTGTGAAAACCAATGGTTATTCTAATTAAAAATATACAAATGTTCAATGGGAGCAAGGGAAATTAGGCTACGCTCAAAAGGCCTAAAACGAGAGAATTTCTTACGATTTACCTCTAAAGATCACGAAAAACTTGAATGACTGTAATTTAAAAAAAATCGACTAATGATAACTCAGAATGATGCGAGGATAGATGCTCAGCAATAGATGCTCAGAATGAACCGAGATTAAAGGAAAAACAAAAAACATTAGACGGATAATTTAGGGTGGTGAGCAATATAACTATACAAAAAAACTGAGTCTAATATCCTTTGTTTTTATTAACAGCTTGGATTACTCTTAAACTTAACTTCCACGCCAAACGCTCGTTTCTTGAATTACGACTGCCATACATTCTCATATCGATAGCGCTCACATGAACTAACCTCCGCATATTGTACAAAGGTTAAATATTAAATAGTTAAAGTCCAAACTCGCCGTCTATATGAAATTAACGTAAATTACAAGTCATCTTGTGGTTTGAGTTCAACTTAGATAAAACGTAATAATTAAGCGGCACTGAATCATCCATGATGACTTGACAACAGTTTACCCAACAATATAGCATCAATAGCTTCACTTTCCAGCCGTCTGCAAGGAAGGAAAATACTCAATATTGCCCACGTAACCTTAAATACCGACCAGGTTTTAAACTGTTACTCAGCCATTTTCAAGGTCTTTTGAAGTGAAACTTTCAAAGCCTTGAAAAAGTCTGCGTAACGGTACCCAGGTCAATTTTTAAATATTTTGCTTTCTCTTCTCAGCTGTGCTTCAGTTGTGTTCCTTATGACGATCCACATGCACTCACTCCTCGACTCGTCTGAAAACAATGAGCGCACTGTAAGAACTCGGGAGGGAGCGCTCTATAGATACTGACACCGCCGCTGCCCATATTTGGTCCACCAACGATCTCTCCGTCCATGTGGGCCGGGCAAATGCTGGAAAAACTTGTCACCTGGATAAGTGACTCGCCCGTCATTGACTAGAAGCGTCATTGCACATAACTTTGGAAACAGCGTGACGTTGAATGCTTCCCTCACCCTCCACTTTATGCGATATATACATTTTGGAACTTGCCATTTCCTCTATAAATTCTGTTACACGCCATTCTATGCAACATGGTAATGGTGTTGTTTCAGATACTCACCTCTAAACGTCATGAATGAAGTTCACATTTTACAATCAAAAGTTAGATGACATTTTGGAGAAGTTGTCAAGGATAGCGAACCTTCCAGTACGTCTATACCGACCACAGTGCACGACCGACGTCAGATGCGAGCAAACTGCATTTATGCCAACACGATTGAGAATCATTTTTAGTGCTGCTAAATGGATCAAGGGATAAGTTTAATGGAATTTACTCGAGATAAATATAGAGAAGAGAAACTATTGAAAATGGAAAAGGCAAATGAATAGAAATACATATAGGTGTAGATGGATGTCATTCTGGTTGTATTTTCTACAATATATGAGTTAAAAATGAAATTTAATAAGTAGCGTAACTTACCGTTTGTACAACAAAAATTTACGTTTGCAACGAAATCTTAACTCGCCACGATAGGTCACTTCTTATCTTCTTAACGGGTAAGATAGGACCAATAAGAGTGCAATTCAATTGAATCCATCACATCAGGTATTAGATATTAACACAATAATAAGTCGATCTTTTTCTGATACCAAAAAGTTTTTCGATTAGTGATAGTTGACCCCTTGGAAATGCCGATCAGATTTCCATTCAGCAAAAATGAAATCCACACAACGGAACGACGAGAAATATCACTTGTTCTACGAGCGAATTGAGATCAAACTACCTGCCACTAAGTTTAGATAAATCGATTATAAGCAAGTAGCATAATCATCTGAAATGCTGTCATCTTAAACAAAATGCAAAACACGGGTCATGCCTCGCATGCTCGCCTCAACCATCGACAAACAGGCAGTTTTTGCATAGTTGATGGTTATTGACTAACTTTTTGAAATTCATACAGCATTATCATAAAACCAGACTCCAATGGTATTCCGACAGATTTTCCGTAGATATCCGTTCTTTCATCTATATTCCCTTGAATTTCTCTTAGACTTCTAAAATTAGTTGACAAATCATGGGAGATTAGTCTCATTATGATATATGAGCATGCTTAATCCATTAGTCTACACTCACCATAATTAAAAGGAAGATGATAGGAAAAATTAATGGTTAGTACACAATAAAATAGACTGATGAGGATTCGAATGAAGAATTAAGAAATAGGATTCAAGGAGAAAACGTGGTTCGATTGATTCAGGCTCTAATGACGAGTTGCCTCGGACGCTTGCTCCGCACAAAATGTCAAAATCTATTGCTTCGTTTAGTACATCTACATCTACGTCATACCCTGCAAGCCACCCAAAGGGTGTGTGGCAGGGGGTGCTTCCCCACCATGCATGCATGAATGATACGGTAAAACACCGAAATTACATTGAAACCCGCGTACCACACATGCAAAACGCCCATTAAATATCTAATAACCAAGACACATTCTATCGTCAATCGTTCCAACATGTAAGGGATACAAAGACTACTACTACATATTCAAAATATCATGCATAAATAAGAACATCAATATTCACATCATGCATAAATAAGAACGTAGAGAATATAAAGAGAAAGATTTACTGTCTGCCTGTTGTAACAATCCGAAATATTCATGACGACGATCACAGCTGTTATGGTCCCGAATGGTACGCGGAAAAAAAAGACATTTTATACCTATCGGTTCTACAATCTAGCTCTCTAATTTTATTGGCGCGATCTAATCTGCCGTAGTACGAAGGGGTTAATAGTATGTTTTTTACGTCGTCAGAGAAATGATTTTCCTAAAATTTAGTTAGGAGGTTAAGCCTATAATTTAATCTACGCTGTGATAGCGATTCCCATCTTAGTTCTTCTAACAGTCCAGACACACTAGCCAACTTATCGTAGCATCGTTTCACAAACCTAGCTCCTCTCCGCTGCAAGCGATCTAACTCTGATATCAACCCCGTTTCGTATGGATCCCATACACTAACAGCATATTCCAGATCAGACCTAACGATTGAAAAATAACGTTCTTTCACTTTCTCATCACATTTTCCGAGTACTCTCTTGATAAAGCCTAGCTTCCTGTATGCTTGACCGCATACTTCCCGAATATGTTTTCCCCAAGATATGTCGTGAGTAATTGTGACCCCTAAGTACTTAACAGACTCGGCGTGGATAATTTCCGTACTATTATTTGTGTAAGCCCTACCTGGCCTATTTTTCTTTTTCCAAAAGCTGACTGCTACGCACTTTTTTATGTTTGTTCCATTCCATTTGCCACTTTTCGTACCAAGCATGAATAGCAAGTAGGTCGATTGTTAACGAGTCGCTATCTTCGGAATAGTTAATATCCCTATACACAACCGCGTCGTCTGCGAAGAGTCTAAGCTTACTTTTAACCACGTTGCTAATATCATTTATGTACAAGAGGAATAAAAGTGGACCAATGACACTTCCCTGAGGAACACCCGATGTAACGCTAGCTGTGTTTGACATGATACCGTCTATGACAACCCTTTGTTCCCGCCCATGTAAGAATTGATTAATCCAACTAACAATGTTTTTAGCTATTCCATATGCTTCTAGTTTTGAGAGTAACTTAACGTGAGGTACCTTATCGAAATCTTTCTTAAAATAGAGGAATATCGCGTCAACTTGAACATTATTTTCACCCGAGAGCAAGATGTCATGAACGAAGAGGGCCAATTGGGTTTTGCAAGATCTACCTTTTCTAAAGCCGTGTTGGTTATTTGTCAATAATTCCTCCCTATATAATGACTCATAATGGAGCTTACGATTATGTGTTCAAATACCTTACACAAAATGGCAATAGTGCATGTTTGGTGATCTTTACCCCCTGCCACACACCCTCGTGGTGGCTCGCAGGGTATTACGTAGATGTAGATGTAGATGAAATGAATGTGAGAAAAAATAGGCCTATAGTTACTAGGGTCTTCCCTGTCGCCACTTTTGAATATAGGTGTGACATTTGCTACTCTTCAGTGCTTAAGCACTACGTGATCTACTAAAGATTTGGTAAATATTAATTCTAAGTAAGGCGCTATGTTTGATGCCAATGTTTTATATAAGCGAGCAGGTATTTGATCTGGACCGGGGGATTTGTTGGGGTTGATATTTTTAAGCTGATGTTCTATGCCGCGACAATTTATAATAATGTCAGGCATATATGTTTGGGAACGAACAGGCTGCGGATCGAAAAGATGCAGTGTACAAGTATTGAAAAAGCTTTTGAAAAATGAGTTTAACGAATTGGCTTTTTGTAGACTGTTGGTTAGCTTTCCCCCTTTGATATTCCTAGTAATTGAAGGCCCTCACAAGCAACACATACGGAGACCTTGACAATATGGCAATACGGGATTATAGAAGACCTGAGAAACATGAAAGTCAAAAACTGGAGGGTTGCTTCCGCTGATTGAGGCGCTGGGAGAAGAAGAATAAAAGAAGATTTCAATTTTCATTAAATCATTGCTGCTGTAACTCGTAAATTTCGAAAACCAGAAATTTCGGTATGCACTCAGCATAAAAAGCTGAAAACTTGTTTGAAAAAATATGTATATGTATTGCCGTATTTTGTTCAAAATTTTTAGTGTGCTTTACTTTTTCATGCATAAAATTTGGAAGAACGTTGTTGGAGACTATGTGTTACATGAATATTGTTCCTTATGTCAACACAATTCGTATTTTTCTTGCTCTGTGAGCCACACATGCTTATATATTTTGAAGGAACTCTTTCAAAAGAAAATACTCCACCCTAAATGGACGAACGAGTCAAATTTGTTACGTTTCAAAATCATTGAAATATCTACTTTCTAAGAGGCTTTTTCATTTAGTTCCTGCAATAGACAGGATTATAACGCTTCGGATTAAGTGTGTGGAAAGTTTCGTCTCTTTCGGTGGATTGTCAAACAATTGTATTGATGAACGTGTGATGCTTATCACTGAAGATGAAGTGCCAGGTGGATCTCTGAAATAAATAGTTTCAGCTGTCATGGGAAGAAAAAATAGGGAAAGTTTAAAAAAGGTACGTTATGAAAGTAATGCTGAAGTATGTTTTGGGTAAATATTATTAAGGAAAGTATTATTTACAATTAAATATATACAACATAACTACGTCACATTTCAAAAGAAATGTTATTAAGAAATAAAGTGCAATTTTTTAATGTTTAAATAGCACTTTTATGAAACTAAAATATGTAGTAGCGGTACTTTTTTCATGTTGGTGTTTCATAATTCCGTCCAAAGAGGGTTAACAACATTGCCTAAAGCTCTCAATGAATGTATCGAAAACGATTTTTCGATTTACTAGTTGTAAGTAAGAGTATAAATATTTTTGTAAAGGAAACGAAGGTCCACAGAGGGCTATAGACCCAGAGGTAGAAGGGCCAGATATATGTTTGAGCAATAAACGCGAATTAACTACAATTCACGGAGAGCAGACCACGTTCGGTTTAAATTAACCCTTGCCACGCACACCTTCGAGGTCACTTGCCGGGCAATATGCCGATACAAATGAACCAACCCTCGCGATGGAAACGGTGCGCGCTGGAACGTCGGCCGCCGCCGACAGAAACGTCACCGGCGAGCGAGATGGGGAATAATGGTGGGTAGCAGGCGGTGGCGGTTCGCAAAGACCACAACCACCTCGAAGGCTGCCTTTATTTCGTGCGCGAGTCTCAAGTGGGTGAGTGGGAGGGGATGGGGTGGTGTGGAGGGGGGTGGGAGGGGGGGGAAGACGGATCCAGAAGCGCGGCGCGTAAAGGGAGAAGCAAAGGGTGGAGGAAGAATTGACGGAAGGAAGGAAGGAGACACGAGTGGCTTGTTGTTGATTTTTGAGCCGAGAAAGTGGCTCGAATGACGAGCTGCCGCCCATTCACACGGGAAAATTCGAGACGGGGCTTGAAGAGGAGAAGGAAAAGGCTCGTTTGTGAGGGGGAGGTCGCGTGTGGGGGAGTGTCAGGGCGTGGGTGGGTGAGGTGGGGGGCGGGGGGGAGGCATGCGAGGCAAGAAAGGTCAAGAGAAGGGCGGCTTGCTCGCACAATGGGGAAATGAATGCGTCGTGTGTGGAGCGGGATTGAAAGGAGCGAAGATTGGCGCGAAGGTGGGCGGGAGGGAGAGGGCCCTTCGGCCGGGAGGGACTGCTGGCGATAGCGAAAGGGAAGTGTTGTGCATTGAGATACGCGGGCGCTGAGAGGACTTGAATGGATGCGGGGAGATGGGGCGGAGGGGAGCGAGGGAGAGCCGGCCAAAATTTCGCCCGGTCCGTGCAAGCCAAAATGGTACACACAATATCCACATCCACCCGATATGCAGCCGAGACTGTGGTAGGCGGTGTCTTTTCTCCAAGCATACATCTTATCGTACAATAATTATTCACTGTTTTGTGGTAAGCCTCGTAGGAACATAAACAGAATATATATAAAATCAAAATGCAGTCGACAATCAGACAAACCAAAAAGTGGTAAATTTAGGATAATAAATGATGGTGTAGATTTCATAAAGTTCACAAAGTAATATAATATTCTTCATGATTAAGATTTAACAACTAAAACATTTGCTGGGAGTTCCAACCAGTTTACAGGACAACACATGTAAATCATTACATATAAAAATATAATTTTTATCAGACAGTTAAACGAGAACTAATTGCTATGTCTATAAATAAGAGAGCATGAGTATGATGTTTCAACTATCATAAGGTGGCAAGGGTGCTTTAGGTTAGCTCATGCAAAATATCCTATCACACAAAATTCAATCAATTTGGACTCCTTACAAGGATAAATGTCTCATTTTTCTCTATCATAATTGGTCGTTCAATCCTAAGATCGGTTGACAGCAGTCCTCCATCCTTCCCTATCTAATACTAGTTAATTTAATTCCTGGTAGTTCATCTTACATACTTTCTTCTACCGTGTCCTATGTATTAATCCCTTTCATTTGGGGCTTCTCTCTCTATTTTTTCCTAAAATTATATTCATCACAAATCCATTGTACCCCAGGGTGAGCCTGATACATTAGGTTATTCTTTCCTCTACAGTATTTCATTGGGTCCTTTCCATTTCCACTCGTATGTAAACTTTATCATTTCCAATTTTGTCCGTCAATTTTATCTTCAGCATCCTTCTCCAACACCAGGTTTTGAAAGCTCCCAGTCTTTTCTCGTTTGCTTTTTCAATGGTCCATGTTTCCAATCCATAAGTTCCACGCGCCACACCAATGTTTTCACATACTGTTTCTTAACTCATAATCCAATATTCTTTAAGTACAGAAGTCGCCTTTTATTAAAGATGCTTTCTTATCTTGAACTAGTCTTCGCTTGATGTCCCTCGCACTTCCCCCTTCCCACTTACTGGTGCTTCCGAGATGGGTGATGAAATCTGCTTATTCCTATTTCTCTTCTTCCATGGAAACCTCTGCAATCAGTTAATCTCTTCAGCACATTAGGATTTTTGTCTTCATTTAACATATTTAATATACTATTCTTTGGAAGCTTGGTCCATTAGGTTTTTTTGAAGATTATCACAGTTTTGAAGATTTGAAATCTTCAAATTATTTTGACGATTTCAAATCTTCAAGAAGATTATCACAATCTCCTGCTATGACAGCGATAGCATGCGGAGCGGAGCTTGTTTATTGCTTCACCGTTAATCTTAATTCCGTTCAGTTCAATTCCTTGTGCATCTTCTATTGTCTCCTCCAGGTATATGCAGAACAGTGCCGGTGAGAGGTAACATCATTGCCTTACTCATTTGTTAATTTTTATGTATACCATATAATCATAATTTTTACAGTAAGAAAATGTTATCCTCTCACCGAACTACTGAGAAAGAGACCCACAAACAATTGAAGCTGTTACCGCGGGATTTGGTATGGCTATGAACTCCAAAGAGGCATTACTACATTATCGGAGTATCACAACGAATGGATCTCTATAGAAATGTTACAGTGGGTAGCTCGCAAGTTTCGTCACTAATATCTTTCATACAATTGCTAGAAAAACGTCTTTTTTCGAAGTCGTGAAGCAAAGAAGTAAAGCTAAATCTAATAACACGTTTGTATAGGTATTTTATTTTGAGAATTGAAACCATAAATTAGTTGCGTGAATAATATCATTAAATCGTCTTCTTTATTTCGTTCTACAACTGCTTAAATTAAAAAAACAATTCAATACGTTACACCACGTTCAGCCTAATGATCTGAAGGCAACTTTTTAAGTGAAATCTGGGACAAGGCAAAATAAATTTGCATGTAAACATTAAAATTATCATTATCCCAACGAACATCAGCTTTAATTTACTTTCGGCTTTCGGAAAAAACTTTCTCCGGATCAATCTCGACCTGGTCTTGCCTCTCAGGCATGTCATATTTCTCTCCTTTTTCGTTCAATGTATACTGAGCTACTTCCGATGCAAGAGAAGATATTAAATATGAAAATCTATTGAAGTCAAAGCTGCATTTAAAGGGAATATAACGCCGCCATCGGGTTTAGACCTGACCTTGGGACTAATTCTCTGCACCTCGTCAGAGCCATGGGTTTTCAGTGAATGAAACTGCGTTTATCACATGATTATGAATATTAATGTAACCCATAGTAAATGTTGGCTTCCAATGAGTCAAAAATGGTTGGATTGAAGTTTAGCTATTAATTCTATTTTCACAATACATTCAAGTGTAAACTTTTGCCCACCAAGTTATTCCAAAAGAGCTACGGATTGGTAATTATTGCAACAAGTTGGCTATTATATACTTGGCACACTATTTTATTTAATAATTTACACGGCGTTTACTTATTATATCAGACACATTTTCAGCATCTTGATGTCATTTGTAGGATTAGAGCAGATTACAGTAAACTTTTGAGACAACCATTGGGCATATATTATATTCAAACCTAAAATCCCACATATAAGACTGAATTTTCCGATATTTACGACGACATGCCGGGGACGAAACCCACGGTAATTTTTGATGTAGACTTGTGATGTGGATGTATGTGAATAACCAAGTACCACGATTATTCATTAAATGATACCTTTCCACAATGTAATGCCTATATTAATTGAAAAGTTTTAGTTTTCATAATTCATCTATTGAAGTAATTTTTAAATATATGAAATGATGAATATGAAATATGAGATTATGAATTAATCATCATTTAGCTATTAATGGCAGAGAAAATATCGTACTTTACACGTATTACATAAATATTATGAAAATGCATCATTGACTGATTATAACCTAAACGAGTTATACGAAGGAAGTGGTTGTAGGCTTTGCTTTGTGTAATTTATCCATAATGGACCAAATAAAAATAACTTTGTTAACTCCACTAGAGGTTTATTGGCATGACCGGGTTTTGACACTAGGTGTCATCTTTAGAGTTTCAAATTGAAAATAATTAAATAATCTTTTGCAAACATTCAAATCAAATTAACTTTGTTTTGCCATGCTGTAACCAATCATGCTGTAAAAATCAAGTGCTCGGGTACACTTTTATATGGCTGCGTAGCACGAAATCATCCTCAAAATTTTATAATGGTGAGAGATTGCATGGAATCGGAGAGAGTGATATGAAGAGAGATGGTGATATGAAGATAAGGGCAAGCAAATTATAGGAGAAATTGGAGGAGGAATATTGGGCTGGGAAAAGGTTTGAGGAGGGAGGTGAGGGAGAGTTAGGCCAAGATACATCTTATAATGACCAAGTTTTGGGACTAAAAGTTTTTCCGCAAGAAAGTAAAAAAGGTGAAAATTATGAATAATAAAATCCATTTAAATTCAAGGCACATAGAAAACGAGAAAAAAATAAGAGGTTATATGAGCACCAGTTATGGGTAGCTAAAATATAATTCTATTTCATTAGCATTAATTAACCTAAACAATCATTTCTGCAAATATTCCAAAAGTACTCTAATTTGCAATTTTCTACGATAAAATGTTTTCAAATACATAAAACATATTCAGTCTCTTTGATATGCCGTTATCAAGTAAGTGCAATGAGACATGCAAATATTGGTCTCCGGATATAAAATTATCTGGCTGCATGCGAAGTTCGTTTCTATTTTTCTTATGTATTATAAAACAGATATAAACCTTTTCAAGTGAAAATATAGGTCAGATGGATGCAATTGCATGCATTAGGGTTAGTTATGTCCAAATGGATGAAGTAGAATGATGAATTTTATGAGATTCGTTACTCCTTTGTCCCGATATTATCAGCCTAACTACATGCATAGTCGCACTGAAAAAATTTTGGCGGTGTCATGTATTATATTTTATCATTTAAAATTCCCCAAGAATTATTCAGGGAAATTTTCATATAGTGCAGAGTTCGTCGCTGCACGGAAATCTTAGCTTCATTGCTGAGTTTTATTAACACATTTTTGGCCAAATATACGAAAACGTAAAATTATTACTAATCTCAAAAAGGGTTTTTTACCTCCTAAATTAAGGAATAAATCTTATACAATCTGATTTCTCTGTGTTCCAAAAAAAAATTTGCGCTCATTTTTAATGGTAAAATATTTCAGTTGACAAAATATCAACGGCCGCATTCATAGATTTCAGCTAAAAGGCGCTAGTAGGCGACTAACTTAGTCAGCTACTAAGAGCACTTAGTTGCATACTAAAAAATTGTATTCATAGATCCTTTCCAGTGAGCTACTAGGAGCTACTAACTTAACATGCCTCTATCGCCACTATCGTAGAGGAGTACATAATTGTAGGAAGCGACTGCCCTAGAAACAATGAAACAACGCTTGGCAACACTGCCTCTGGCTTCATTGTACGTGAATTTGTATGCCATGCATCAATATTGCTACGATGGCGATATCGTTAAATACTCTAATTCCCCATATTTTAGCATTACCATCATAATTCCGACAAACATTATATAAACATTGATTGTTATCGTCTAGAAAAATCGGGAATGCATGCTTATCATAAACTTTATTTTTTATCACACGTAGTAATACACCACAAACTTGCACAGATGGTTCATTAAATCATTTGTACACACTGCATCTTCACCTGATCAAAGTTGAACTTACTCTATCCAATCGCATCAAATTAGGATATCAGTTCTATTCAAACATACATAGGAATTTCTTGAGGTATCCACCGCTCCGTTAACATAAACACACTCAAAATGGAAAATGTTTGCCTTTAGTTAATGGATTTGGATGAATTAAAAAAATTCCCTGAGTTGAGTTTTGAATCGTAACTATAATTAAGGAGAGAATATTGAAAGTAATGAAAGGTAAGACTCGATGAGTTATCATGAGGAATGGCAGTATCTAGAACTTCTGCGACCGCCAAAATATTTTCCGTTACACCGGATAAACCCATTCAAAAGAAAAGAAATCGGCGCTATTTTGGCAAACCAGATAATTCAGGAGGCCATGCAATTGGCGCAGTCCACATAATGCTGGAAGAGAACCTTCCTGCAGAGGAGTATGTTGATGAAAATTAGGTTGGAGATGTTAATGTTAGAGTGAACATAGTTGGAACTTTTCAAATCCATGATAAAAAGTGAGAGGAAGGATCCCATTTAAAACGCACAAAAATGTCACCAATTTATCCATAAAACTCATTTAGGAAATAAAAATTGTCTCATAATTAGTTGTTAGTGAATGAGCATGAATATTGTATTTTTTGTTTTCCTAGTTCTGTGGAGTATTAAGTGATGATAAGATAAAAAATTAACTTGAATATTTAAAAAATACTTTTATATTCTACAAAAATATGCTCTTTATGAATATATATGCAGTTGATCTGAAGTAGAATGACTTGTATCAAACAATGTAAGACATGAGGAAATTCGAAGACGTTTTGATTCCTTTAGGTTAACATTGTGTGTGTTAATCGTATGTTGTGTGTTAACCGTATGTTCACAATGAAATAAGTCAAAATATATTTATAAATTTAAAAAATTCTAATTTACAGGTATTTCTTGAAAAATTTATATTGAAAAATTTGAGGTCCCTGTTTGACGATTTCAATGATAAAATTTTTGCAGCTATGTATGTTATTCTACAGCCTAGCCAATGAAGAACAAACGGTTTCTAACTTTAAGTATTATCCTGCAAAATACTTTACTATTGACAAAAGTATCATATTTTTGTTCAACCTAAGGTGATTATGTTCATACGATGGATGTCTATACAAATGTTTTCAATATGGCGTGGCAAAGGCAAATGTCAACTATGCAAAGATAGAGTGCAAGTGACATTTTGGAGTTACTCAAGGTCTCATCATCGTACATTACACTATATTTTTGCTCCGTACAAATTATTCAGTATATTCTATCAAAACTATTTTTGTGCCGCAGTTATGATCTGGTTGAAACGTAGCTGAAATGTGTGTATTTAAAGACACAAAGGCAATGGGGAAAAAGCCCAACGGATCGTGGGATGATAACTCCGTCATCCGGAAATCCACCCTTAAATGTTCGGCATTTAAACTAAATAAAGCAAGGCACTTCAGTGGCATAGAGAAAAAGATAGCCACAGCACAGCTGCATGGGATTGGAGAATGAAATGGAGGCATGGAAGTGGGTACCCACATGATATAGAAAATAAAAACAGGCGGTCGCCATTTTCGATTAGCATATTGGACAATTTATTCTGTGATTCGAGGAAATTGTTGAGATAAGTCAACAAACTTGGATAACAATGGTAGGTTTACATTGTAATTGGCTATCGTGCATCTAAAAGGTAGTGTAGAACTTCTCAAGTTCTAAAGTTTCACGAATGAGCTTGAAGTTAGGATAAAAATAATTATTTTCTGGATTATTTCTCCGAACATTTTCCCTAATAAAGCGTCAGATTCAGTTTCATCTGACATAAATAGTAGAAAAAAGAAATGAGTCATGAAATTTTGCAAAATCAAATATTTCCTGGAAGAATAAAACAGCCATTCTCTGCGAACATATTTGTAAGTGCGGGTTGCATAACTACTCATAGGGCAATGAATTCTGCTAAGTTGCAACATTATTTTTTCATCATGCTAAATTTTATAAAATGCTCATATTTGCACAGTAACTTATTTAGCATGTATATAAGCGTAATCAAAGGAAAAATAGCCATTTAAAGTGTTTATCAACTCGGTCGGTAATGAGTTAGCATATGTAATGACGATAACTTAATCATAAGTTAGTGCATAGCTATGCTTTTATATTATTTAACTTCTGACAAAAATACATTTAAATGAATAGTGAAGATATATGAACGCTATTTTTTTAATTAAAAAAATGGAGCAAAGTAATAAAGCATTTCAGATTAACAATGCCTAGTCCAAAATCCCCCATTGTAAAGGGAGTGGATGAACACGGCCGCCGAAGTCTCTGAAAATAACATGTGCGTGATTATTTTCTTGGAATAAAATATCGATAGCAAACAATGGTGGCTAGGCACGGATTGCCCTTTTCATAGGAAGAGTCCATTGCCAATGAACTGTTCCACACGGAGGAGATCGCGTTGGACTTCCGAGATTTCAAAGTCGCAAACCTTCGTTTTCAAATAAAAATACTCGATTTTTCATTCACATCAGTTTATTTTCTCTCAATAGCTCTTCATACAGTTGAAACCTTTTGAAGAGCCATTGAGAAATAATTAACTGATGCGAGTGAAATCTTGAGTATTTTAATTTTGAAACGAAGGTCCGCGACTTTGGAAAACACGGAAGTTGCATAACTACCGTTAACAATCCAGTAGTTATGCAAATGGCTCATCATACAGTTACAACTGTATGAAGAGCCATGCAGTCAATAAAATCAAACGAGTTTGATCCTAATATGACCAAAAGCACCATGTATAGATGGGTTTCTCTGTCGAACATTGAATAATACCCGGCTATTTTTATCCAGTTACGTTTGGTTCGTAAACATTGTCGTGAAACGCGCTGTAGACATTCACCCATCTTCTCAAGTTAATTCCTAATATATTGGCATCATACTATCCGATATGTTGGCGGCACGCTATGATAATGTTTCGCTCTCACCTCTCCGTGGGATCCGGTTGGTGTGGTTTCTAGAGTACTGACTAACCATACGGACGGCCAGGGTTCAAATCCCTGCAGAGGAGCATGTTTTTCAGGGGAAACCCGATCCGTACTTGAGTGTCTTGTGGAGGGCACTTCAAGTACAGTACTTCGTCTGTCGGATGAGATGTTAAGCCGTGGTCCCTTTGGTGCCTTCCGTTAAGAGCAGGCTGGTGCCGACGCGGGGTTTCCATCCACCCTTCCTCCCTTGCCTGTCCCCGATGGCGCAAATGACCTCAGGAAAATGTTATATCAAGCATTTACCCCTCCTCGTACACCTTCGATGATTTTCAGTATTTTTCTTTGTTTTACCAGGTATCTGCCCACATCTCTTGGCTCATCTCTTCTCTTCGCCATTTTCTGATACGTAGGTTCGTCATTCCGCGGTACCTTGGAAAGATGAACCGAAATAAAAAGGAGCTATAATTTATTAACAATTGTAGTGGGCTAACAATATTATTTTCTCGATTGGCGCTATTTTGTTCCAATAATATTTTTGCCTATCCAATGAGTAGAAGTTATGACTAAAAAATATCCCCAAAAATTACTTAAATTTATTTCATCGATCAAATTTCACATGAAAAATTAATTAAGAATATCGTCTGAATTATTTTGTTTCTTTATATATTTAAGCAAAAAAAGTTTCACGTCACTGCTTAAGTTTACCACTCCTCTTGCATTCCAAAAAAACAGAATTTGCTGAGCTGTAAACCTTTTTGCTGAAATTGATCCTGGTAGGGCAACTAAAAGTATGCTTCTGAATGTGGTACGTATTTTTTATAATTTTTCATCTAAATACGATGGTACAGAATATTCAAACCGGAAATGAACAAGTATATGTTGAGAAAGTATCGATTTAAAAAATGTTTGTATTTTCTTTCCAGAACTCGCGAGCTAGGAACCTCTTAAAACAGGCACGTGTTCTTCTTCTTATCTTATCTTAATCTTAATTATCTAAATCTTAATTATCTAAATCTTATTTCGTTGAGAAGAAGATGCTTTCAAATGAGGAATATATCGTTTATGTAGAGCAACTATAAGCGGAAAAGTTAATAAAAGCAAGGTTCAGGGCACTATTTTCGGCAAAATTGTGAAAAAGTTTATTACCAATGTGTCACAGAATTTTCCTCGAAATGACTTCAAATTATTTTGTTTGAAATCACATTCTACCCATGCAACAAGTGACGCATAATCTGAGAAGGTATTGGTCCACTGTTAACGCGAGGTGCTAAGGCTGTCACCTCGTCACGACCCATCCGACAATCGGAGTCCAGGACTCGGAAGTGCCCTCCTAATAATACTCAATAAGGGATCAAGTCTCCGCTCCCCACCATCGCCGAGACTCAAACTGGAGCCGACGAGATGGGAAGCCGGAACTCTAGCCACCACACTGATCCAATCCCCCGGAGTTAGTTTCATTTGTTGACTTAGAGCAAGCCAAGAGTACATATGGTACATTAAATCGTGAGAGTTCCTATCCGATTGCTAGAGAGCGTTTGACAGCTAGTTAAAGTATGAGCCTCATGGAGAATACTGATGGAGAACATACCATGCATGTGGCTTCCAACACACAAAATTTAATGAAAATACTTAATGTCACAAGTTTTTACTATTGGGGGACTAGAAAGTAGATTCTCAGTATACTGCAGAAAACAATTTATTACCCTCCGACTAATGGCAACACCGAATTTCCAGCCCTAGAGATATTTACAAAGGAAAAGATTTCCCGTGAGAGTCAATGCAGTCAATTAAATATGGCATGGCAAATAAATCCACATTCATCCATTATTTAACGCATGGCTTGAAGGGATGACATTGACTTCTCTCTCTAGCAACTATAAGAGGCTATAGAGAAAAGTTTTCCCACTCACTGAATTTTAAAATATTTTAAAAAATTTATCTCGAATACGTATTCTTTTGTTCGTGCAAGTTTATTTGCATTCTTCACCTATATTAATCATTAAAGTTTGAAAGAAAATAGATTTCTACCTATATTTCAATTTACTGTGCGGTCTGTTTTTGGCTGGTTTATTTATTTAGGTTCATGCAGCCATTCAGCAGTCAAAATTAGACGATAACGTGATGAATATCCCTGCGTTTAGTCCAATTTGGGACATCGGGATAAGAAGCGCTCAGCGATCATTTGATCCACTCGAGCAGTTCTTGCGATTCCTCTCAGTCACACACACGGGCAGATGGAGAAATTTGATCCCTCGGGAGTGTAGATGAATAATTTTTTAACACTAGAAGGAAGAGGGTTTTGCTCAACCTTGGAAGCCGGAGGAGTCAAATTTGGCCCCTGCTTCTTTTGAGGGCATAAATAATTCATTTATGATATTTTGATGCCCTTTTTCTTCAGGTATTGCACAATATTTATCAAATGAGGATTTGGACATTCATATGGGATAGTTTTATGATATTTCTTATTATATTTAATTATGATTATGCATAATTATCTATAAAATATTCGCGCAACTCTTCAATTACATGCATACATATATATGCCAGAATGAAAATGCCCCTATGTGAACGCGAATAAACACAACTTTTCTACAATTTTTATTGTTCTTAGACTTGATAAAATATGGTTAAAACTAAACATTATTAATTCAAATCTCAACCATATGCAACAAAAAAATTTGATGGAAGCCAAATTCTATTTTTATACGTCCTCTGAGACACATATATCAGCCATTCATATCACCACGCTTTGCTGTAAAAAATGCCTTTATTGAAGAGAGGCTTTCTACAACTTCTATAAATCGAGTATCTCATTGCACCCTATTTGCAGTTATGTGGCACTCAACATTTCTTGCGCTTCTTCTCACCTTATAATATGGTGAAAAGTCAACAAATGGTCCACATGAGACAAAAAGATAAAGAGGACACAAAGGACACTAATTTTCACCGGAAAGACGCAGCTGATCATCATGCTACGGCGCCATCATTCCCACCGTGACTAAATCTAAAGCGAGGAGCAAAAAAGTAACCTCAAGCTGCAAGTAGCAATGATAGCATTGATAGGATATGCGGGCTTAAGGCTTTTGTTCCACAGTCGTCCAGATCCCATCATTATTACTATTATTATTTGACATGTCCTCCGCAAGTTTTTCTTTCATTTTTTCCCCTCTCTATTCTTCCCATTATTATTTCGAGTGGGAGGATGGAGTGAGTGAAGTGGTCGGTGGGAGTGGGCTAATTGAGGCGGGGAGGGGAGATTGTGAAGGGGGGAAGGGGAGGGATGGGTGGTTCGAGGGTCGAAACGCGGAGGACTGAAGGCTTTCGGAGAGACCGCTGGGGGCAAAGGCGGTTTCCTCGATCGTCTTTCCCGACCCTCCCTCCTCAGAGTTCTATTAGGCTCCCTTAATTGATAGCTTTACAAAGGATTATAATTCGTTATAATTGCCTCCCTTTTCGAGATTCAATCGATAAAATATAAAAAAGACTCCCATTTGATATATAATAATCTTTCCTGGTCAGATTAGTGAGCTTTTAATAAAAAAAGAGAGAAGCGATAATATTTTAGGCAGATTTTTGTTCATCACGCACCATTTTCTCTGGGTTTACGGGAATGACTTCGATCGATTCCGATACCTGGACGAGGTTAATATGACCATACACGTTCCGTGGAATGCTTCCAAAATATACGAAGGTTTATCTCTTTCAAAAACTTTAAGCCTTCCCATGAGTGCCTTTCTTTAGATGCATTAAATAAATAAATACATGCTTAGACACCAGTCACGTTAGTCCCTTTCAAGGTTGTGATTGTCAAAAGAGTTTATCTCTTCGTGTAAGGCCTGCAAAACTAGCTCACTTATAACAATTCCTTCCACAACTCTATAACCCAGTTAATCACTTTGGCTTCAGCAACACAAGAATAACACATACACGCCTCCCGGTTCTTAACTGTTCGAATGTTCTTTTCTCTTAAGAGTATCTTCCACCTCATTTCCCAATTACCGTCGCAGTCTAACACTTGCTCTCAAGCCATTTCACCTTCTATCATAAAGTTACCACTTTATTAGATGGTCAAGCACTCCCTCAGCATGGCCAAACTAACGACAAAAACGTCTGTCGTATATGTCTATAGCTGGAGCATCCAAACCACACCTTTTCTTCATCCGCTTTTTCCACTGTTCTTTCACCATAAACAGTTCCTGGTCACTCCACACCCACTGCATTAGTACAAATCTTTTGCTTATACAAACATAATCCAGTTTTGTTACATCAGAGAAATATGAAAGGTAATACAGTTCAATAATCTATAATGTTTGCCTCCTTAGACACACATTCACTCCTTGATATGTCCTACATACTACCCACGACTATCATTTCAAATCCACAAGTCTTTCAGTATCCTAAGGTATCCTTATCCATCCTATATGGTGTATTTTTCTCCTTCATCTATCCCATAAAACATTGTTCGGTCAACTAATACTTAAGTGAAGGATGTAAGCTTATGAAGAGAGGTGTTGAAAAAATACTCTGTATCAAAGTATAAAGTATATGATCTGTGACGAAATTTTTAAGCCAAACTCCTTTTGAAATTAAGGATTTGTAGGATAAACATTAAACAAAATCAATACAGTGAATGGACATATCACTTGTAGTGCCCCAAAAAGGTTGGCACATTAAATCACATGCAAATATATCTCTTTGACGACAGTGATTTTTTCCGCACTTCTCAGATTTTGACAAAATACTTCATTGAGATCTTTTTCGTGCTTTTACAGAATTTTATTTCTTTATTTCGTGCAAGAAAGGGCTGATAACGATTATCCGTATTGTGTAAAGCAATAATTATATTTAATATAAGATACTTAAAAGAAAAGCAAAGTGCCCGAACTCTCTATGAAGATCACTTTAGATAAAATAACTAATCGCTCTTACGTACCCCCTTTATGGTAGTTAGAGCGATATTCCTACCAAGTCACAATACAGACATAAATACGTATGTATTCAGAACGTCACTACCTTTCGCGGCGGGTCAAGTCAAAGGTAATTCTTATTGCCGAGTTCTTTAGAATACTGGCTCCCTCATGATAACTTCCTCCATAATATCCAATCCATGCGAACTGCCTTCCCTTCTCTTTCATTCATTCTTTTCTGCATGCACGCTCTCCTATTCTTAGCACTTTTAATAATCCTCTTCTTTAGACCCTATTCTACTGCAAATATTCATGACTTTCACTTTCATAGAGATCATTTTCATATTATATTTTTAAATTATGCTGAAGCACGAAGCATGAAGTAAATATTGCAGCACTATTGGCGCAAAGAGTTTGTTTTGGATCACTCATATTCCCAGCAATTCAATCAAATTCAGTAAACATTGTAACACTAATGACGCAAAAATTAGTCATTGACTTGACTCATTCATTTCACACCGTACCGAGGAAATCTTCACGGCAGAAGATATGTTTGCCATTTTGTAGAAATTACTGCTGTGACTAAATGATTAACTATTTAAAATAGTTGAGAAAGCACAATATATACACACCGTGAAATTTCTGACGAGATTTATGCGTCAGAAACGCCTTATATTTTTTAAAATAAAGTCACCCTGAAGTATACACTACAACTCGCGACATCACATATCACAAAAGTTTTTTGAACAGATTGTGTCACATTTCTATGACAGAACCAAACAAAAACAAAGAACTAAACATAATAAAACAAATTGCATTAAACAATGGGTACTCCGTGGAATTAATAGACAAACTATACCGACAAAAACGAACCCAGATAGCCATAAAGGAGATTTACAGTGCAACACCTAAAGAAAAAGACGCTTCCAAGTGGAGAAGGATCCCCTTCCTGGGAAGCATTTCATTAAAAGTCCAACGGTTATTTCTCAAAGAAGAAGTGAGAGCTGCCTTTTACAACAGGCACACAGTGAGGAACCTGTTAGGAAGCAATATGGACAAGACGGAAATGATACAAATGAGTGGTGTATATGAACTCCAGTGCAATGATTGTGGGATGACGTACGTGGGACAGACTGGTAGGAAATTTGTGACTAGAGTGAAAGAACATAGAGCCTGTTACATAAGCAATAACTATAATTCACAGTTTGCAAAATATTTACTAGAAAATGGACACTCCTGCAATTTTACCCCAAAAATTCTACACATTCAAGAAAAAGGACCGAAGTTAGATGCTTTGGAAGAATTGGAAATTTTGTACAGGGCGAATTCAAACGAATTTCATATTGTTAACGAACTTTTGTATCCCTCTCGTTCCCCTCTTCTACATGTCCTGACTCCGACCAACAACATCCTTACTCATCCCACAACCACAACCCTCGCTCAACCTACAACCAGTCCCCCGCTGCCGAGGCCGTTGCCTCCTCCCACGACGCCCTATCCAGCGTCCGCTTCCCGGATTATGTCCAATACCCTAGCTCCTCACCCCTCCCCATCCAATCAAACATAGAGCCTCCCACACCCACCCATCCAACCCAATACCTTCCCAACGCCTTACCTGTGACTTCCCCTCCCTCCCATTCATCCGCCCCGTCTCCTCTCTTTCACCCATAGAATTTCATATGTATATATAGAGTGGAAAATGTCTGTGTACCTGATGATACTGCACTGCGGCGAAACCGGTAATAAATAAATCTTTTACAATGTGGAATTGCAAAGTTAATCCTTCTATCCCTGATATCAAGGAATTCCACCGAGTGAGGTCTGAAACCATCGTTTTCGTTTTCTTTCCCTCTTACCTCACACGTGGAACAACCAAATCGTTCAGACTAATAGACTGATGAGCTTATTCATTAGACCATACTCTCGTCTATAGCCTGAGGATGCAATTTCAAATCTCGTCAAAGGAAATGACATTTCTCTTTCCCGGGATTTTTTCCGTCAAACAGATACAGCGATAGCCTCGCTCAAGGCCAAGTATATCTTCTGCATGTCTCAACTTCATTATGTTTGCTAAGATTAGTGAGGATGTAAAGTCAACTCCGAAACAGTCGTTTAAGATATGTTACAACAAATTCAGGTAGGTCGTCGCGCATCATCGTCGATACGATATATCGCTGTGGTCGAACGTGTGACGTCACGTGGTACCCAAGCGAAGGATAACCTGGAGGTATCAGTGTTACTAATGTGCTTAATCCTGAGGTTTCGTTTCGTTCGTGAAGTGTTTCGTTGAAGTCTTAGGCCCCAAATAACTGACAATGTCTATTTGTGAAGTATTTGGGTGCAATAATTCCACAAGGAATCGGAAGGAGAGGCTGAGGTTTTTTCGATTTCCTGCTGAGAGTGTAGTGCGGACGAAGTGGATACAAGCCTGTCGGAGGCGGGACAGTTTTAATGCTGATAATGGTAATATCATATCTATTGATGTTTTAAATTTTTTTAGTTTTTCAGTAACACATATTTGACCATCATGAAATAATTATTTTGTCATTACTTGTGTGAAAAGTCATTCCACCTACGTGTAACCGAGTTAATGATACAGGTGAATGCTGCGTTTTGCATTGATTTATATGTCATTCTTCTTCATTGCACGATGCTAAATACTAATGCTGTCATTCACATTTATTCTAGAAGCCTGACATTTGTTGGCTATGTGACTTGACCCAAGAGAAAGGAATGCTATTCTATTCACCAGAATGCACTAAATTTTTTAAATGAGAAGTTGTATCAGTCTTCTTATTATCTCAGAATGTCGGCAGTGGATGGTTATGAAACATTGCCCTATTGGTTTTGTTACTATCTTTATTCCCATTTATAGTTATGTAGGTCAATGCTGTGTCTTGAAATTTATCAATACAATTTTTGCATCTGTATTGGGTTAGACATCCATTTATGTTTTTTCTATTTTTTGTTTCAGTTGAAATATTGGAATAATTGTCTTCAAGTGATTCGTCTAAGTGCTGAAATATATTTCTGTAAGATTATTTGTTGAATCAGATAAGTATCTCTTTAAATTCTTAGATGTGGTGTCTGTTTACATTTTAACCTTAAGATTCTCTAGTGTAAGATTTTTTCTCACGCACGTTCCTTGGATTTCCATGTTCCCCTTGGTAATTAGTTGTGGAAAGATGTTTCGTAATGATGTTGCTGTTCCTTCAACTTCTTGAGTGACTTATTATGTGTGGTGAGTTGCATATTTTTTGATATTGCCATGCAACCACTGCTTACTTACTGTATTTTTTGAATGTTGATTAATATGCAACCTTATTAGCATCCTGGCTAGTATACTGTTACTCTGTGGAGATGAGGATTAAGGACAATGTTGCCTAATGGCATTATACCTTGCAGTACCGACAAATTTCCGGAGAACTCTCTTCAATGCAGTTCAATTATTGTAAATGTTTATGTTACTGGAAGTTTCCTCTTGTCTCATTTTGAAATTATATGTTCGTGAATAAAATATCAAATTTCTTTTACCACTGATGTTGCTTACTGGTCAATTATTTGAATGGGTTCATGAATGAGAAAAAAATTTATATTTATGCATACAAGGCGATCTTTAAATTTAAGGAATCTGGCATCAACTGGTCAAAAACCCATTCAAGTTGTGTATGACATTACACTGTTTTTTGTAATCCTTTAATTTTGCATTAATATAGGTTTCCCCTACTGATAACCTACGAGTCTACCTTCTTCCCCATTCCAGGATGATAAGAGTGGGTTTCATTACGATTGATTGATGGGGTAGTTAATGAATAACTTATCCATCGAGGTAAATATTAATTTGAAAACAATCACAATAGGAGTGGGACTAAGGCTGAGGTGTCCCTACTGTCCAACACCTGTTTACACTCGTGGTTAGGAGATTCATTAAAAGGTATAAACGACGTGAAGTATCCGGCTAAACAAAGTGTATTCCCATCTTCTTGACGACTGATTACATGTTCTACCTTGGTAGCTTGCGACACAAATGAGTAAGTCGTTCATAACGACTTTAATGCTAATTGAGGTTAGATACCTTCTCTACTCTTGAATCAATTGCTTAGTGACGGTCAAATATTAGTGTAGGAAATGCCGAAGTTGTTTAAATTATGTACGCTACCTGAAATACATTTCGGAAGAAGATTCTAGGCGATTGAAATGCTAATTTTTTTAATTTCGCAACATAGATATAATCAGGATAATGATATTTCTTACATGTATAAGCTCGGTAGCTGTTACTGCCTACTAGTACGCATTATTCTTCACTGAGCTTCCTCATTTCAAATTAACGAAGTTGATATCTCTTGCCTCACGAGCGTGGCTTCCCGTGGTTTCTTCGGTGTCAGAGTCACTAAACATAAGGGGCTTATGTACTCCGTCAGTGGAATTTCCGTGGAGAAATGACCATTGTGCGGTTAGCTTGGCGTATATGCTTGAACTTACAAACGATTTTCCACTGATGCAATTGACTTATGGCTCCGTAACTTAAAATATACGCGACGGCTTTCACCGGCTACCTCCATACATTTAGCTACTCTGCTTCTACTTACCACGTGACATCATGCGAAGAACGGGCTTATTTTGGTCACGGGAACGACCTACCTATATTAGTAGTACCATAGTTTAAGATAGCATGACATGACAGAGCAAACAACTTTTACCGCGGCAACATTTATAGAAAGGATAGGCATGATTTTTTTTTCTTTATCGCCATCCGTGTTCCCGAAGACTGATTTTCTGTAGCTCTTCACTCTACTCTCCCTAAAACTAATGGCTTTATTCCAGCAGAGTTGTTTACATCGATATACCTCCGAATTTGATCAATAAATCCTATTATTGGAGTAGTGGAGTCGTGCGATGCTGTTAGGAAAGTCGTAGGTAGTATTTAAAATTATCTAGGAATAACTGATAGGCTAGGAGAGTAAAAATTAAAGCTTACAAAAGAGTTCTCCTCCCAACATTTTTATTTAGCTGCGACAGCTGGATGCGTCAGGATTTACATACGAGTATCCTAAATGTAGTGGGAATGGAGTTCCTGTGAAGTGTTTGCGGGAAAAGGAGAGTTTAGTTATGAGTGAGCGATGAAGAAATGTGCGTTGGATGATAATGGACATACATGAAAGGAGTGAGCTCCGGTTGTTTGGCTATGTTGAGAGAATGGAAGAGAGTTGAATAACGAAAAAATTATGTGATGGTAAATGGTGAGAGAATAAGAGGTTAGTCGCGAAAGCCATGCGTGCATGTGGGATAGAAGAGGAGACTAAAGGGAGGAGTAGCAGGAAGGGAGGAAAAAAAGAGTATTCGCATGAAGTTATTTATTTATTTAAATACACACAGATTCATGGTACAAAATCCTTTTCTTAAGATCACTGTTGTCGTATGCATGCGTGTGAGAGAAGGAAGAGCAATTTGCGAGAATAGGGCATTATGGGGGAAATTGTTATGAGGGTGCCACTTTTCAAGACTTAGAAAATATAAGTAAATTCTTTAACTTTGCCTACCCTGAGTATTACATATGTATTATTATTTTCACTTATCTCCCCTTCCAATTGTTATCGGTAGGGTTTTTTGTTACAAAATATATTCAGCACTAAATCAATCCTTTCAGGCGCAACCTTGTGGAAGTCGATTATTGAATAAATAATGACAATACCATCTATGATTAATTCCACCGATTTCTTTATTGGTACAACTAGTTTCAACGCTACTGCATCATATCCGAAGATGACGCAGTAGCATTGAAACTAGTTGTACCAATAAAGAACTCTTGAGAATTTAAACATAGTTGGTATTTTCATTACTTATTCTATATTCAACACATATGCCTCTCTTTTTTTCAGAGATTGTGTTAATATTTCTTCATCCCCAACTCTTTTATTGGACTTCCTCGTTTCTGATTTACTCCATCTACAGTTAGTAGTTGCATATTGCATAAAGTCTGTGATTATAATCGTAGAGAAACACACGCTGAATATTTACGGTAAATTGTATCCATGAAAAGGCCTAATGACACTGTTTCTTCATCGACCTCGTTCGTAGGATGAACCTTCTTACTTGGATATCATGGCATTAATGAGCCCTTTTTCTCAAAAAATACTTCTTTGAAGGTGATAACGTTGAGAATAACCAATAATCAATCAGCCGCTTCTTTCAGATTTTTATGGCACCAAATAATTTTGTTCCTATTTAATATCATTATTTTTAAAAGGCACAATTTTGCTCAAGGTTTCACAGCAGCGTTTTAAAACACCATCAAGCATCTAATTTGTTCTCACGTCTTCATGAATTGGAAAACCTTTATTAAGAACTCTTGCACGGGCCCACGCGGGAAGTCTTCCTTCTTGCCGATTAATTCTTCCTCAAAAGCAAATGGTCATGTTCGTGAGGTGACTTGAGTACCGTCCATCCTAAGGATGTGAGTTCAATTGCCTGCGGAGTTTAGCGGAACCTCAATCCCTACTAGGGTGCCATACATACAGGAACCAAAGTTATTCACTCCATTAGGTTCGTAGGTTGTTTTTATTTGTTCTCTTATTTTTATACTGTGATGGAATGACAATTTTTGAACCTCTCGAAGCTTTCCAATAAGAGCATGCAAATAACGACATCAGATTTCTCTCCAATCTCTCCTCCATTTCTTAGCTATCTCTCTTCCATTTCTTAGCTATAAATGTAACCGAATTGTGACACCGAATACCTTTCCGCCAATCCTCGATTCTTTAGGTAAAAGATATCACCGACTCCGGGTGTCTCTCCAGCCATACCCGATCTCTCAACTATCAAAATCAGAATATAAAAAACAACCCACGAATCTAATGTTGCGAATGACCTCGGGTCCTGGTTGCCTCCAATGATGGGAAGCTAACTGAATCAGCATTGAGATAACAGTATATTACAATCATTTGTCAAAATAGATAATTAAAAACAAGGCAATTTTGCACGCGAGCATCGAGCAGTTACCACCACCATGCCGCAAACACCGGCGGCCTGCACTCATGACGTGGCACCTTTAACAATTTCCAGATATTTGCACGTGACCCAATTTTTGGAACACCTAAACGTTCCAAGCAGCTTTTTTATAATTTATTTTATTTTTCCCTCCGAAGGGGGGGAAGCGAGCTTCCCAAAATCGAGAAGGCCGAGACGCTCAGCAAACAGCACCAAGTGTCTCCTGAAAAGCCTCGCTTCACCCGCAAATAGAGCCCGGGGTTTGCATGCGATCTCCCTTCGCTCCCGGCAGTGCCGGTCGACGATGACCCAACGAGATAAGAGGCTCGATCCGGCGCTTGATTTGCACCGCGTCACTCTCCAGACGGCCGCAATCAGGACAAAGGAGCGGCAAGATGGGCGCAGGAAGGGAAGAGTAACTTGTCCACCAACCCGCACTTCCAATGGCGAGAGAGGTGGACTGGAATTTTCAGGGGCTGCGGCATCAGAACTTCCAATCCGGGTCATTTCAGTCCATTTAACGATCCACTAGTTCATGTCCTGTGCTATTAAAAGCCCAAATATCTCTGCGTAACTATGCAAAAGTTACAATTTTCATACTTAGGACTTAGTGGATGAGGTCAATACTTTGCGGAAGTCCGTTTGGAGAAGTAGGGAAAAGACTTCTTAGCTAACCACCATAAAGTAGCATAACTAGTGTTAAATAAATGCTACTTAAAAAGTCTTCAAAAAGATTGGAAAGCTTAAGTTTTTTCACCAAAACCTCCGTTTCAATCTTAATGATACAACTTTTTTGCCAAATATTGACTAAATTTTCACTTTAGAGGAATTAAAATTTCATAAAGTTTTCATGTAAACTCGTTACAATAGGTATTCGAATTTTACATGCGTTCAAGACTCGATTCAAATTTTACAAACTCATGTTTCGGCAATTAGAGCGTTGTGATGTAAATTCCAAATTGGCCTTTCATTTAGACAAAAGCAGTAGTGACACATGCGCTCCAATAGCCTTTCATTTCAAAGCTGATGTGCGATAGACGGAACTCCTTAAATTAATAGGAGTTCCACGAGCGACAGTGAGCAGAGATACCTATCCCATCGTCCATTGAAGAGTTTGTCCACCTTTTCTGTGTAATTGTGAAGGACTATGTGATGTCTCATCACCTCTGCCATAGATATCGCCACAGCAAACGTTGGCACGCATTGGCACGGGGAACGCGTTATCGGGCGCTACCGCTATATTCTGCAAAATACGCCAGTTTTCTTCATGGGCTGAGTTCTATCTTCATTTTACTCGACGCTTTGAAAGTACCATTAACTCTAACAAGGGCCAGTGAAAACTCACCGACCTATTAAATGCATATTTCTGTTTCTCCATTATCTGTTTACTCAACCAACCACTGAAAATATCCCAATTATATACTTCAGCTTTTGATTTTCGTCCACGTTTTTGGTATTTGTCCCCGTCCACCGTGCGCCGCGTCAAATTTGCCCGAGGTGGGAGCTTGGAGGAAGAGAATGTGATCGGGAGGAGCAGCTGGGACGGCGCACGGTGCTCTCCTCTGACTGAATGGCGCGCAGTGCGTCAGCACCGCGAGTCGAGAGGGCGACATTGCACTCAGAACACCGCCGAGTGTCGACGCGAGGAATGATTCGGGTCGGGGTGTTGAGAATTGCAGCGATGGCGAAGGGAACTCGTCTTAGATCGCGACGAGATGGGAATAAATGGCGATTCGATTCCTGTGATGCCAGGAGAACTGGCTATCTCAACCGATGGCTAGGGATTCGGATTAGGGCAGTGAGAGAAGATTTTCTTCTACAACACTGATCTCTAATGAGTACCACTAAAAGACCACTTCGGATGGAAAAAGTTGAATCATTAAACTCAATAAAACCAACCTCATTAGTGGAACCATGGTATTATACGCAATAGGTTGTGCTGCTTACACAAAACTATTTATTAAAATGCTATACTACCAGTTTCGCTAATTACGTCACCTTCAGGCTTACCAGCGTCACGAATATGTACCCAAAGAAGGCATAATTTGCGAAACATTTTGCACAGTATTTTGATAAATAATTCTGTGGAACTTATAAACCCTAATTCTCATTGATCTTTAATGGCAATAAAATTAGCAGTGTAACTAAATATGTGAAAGGATTGTGGTGGGCGTCCTTATTACATAGGAGGGTAAAAATATAATTTGGAAGAAGATTGACCAGCAAAAAAACGTTCAGCGTACTTCACCAAATCCAAAGTATTGTCGAAAAAACTACATAAGTACATGATAACGGAAATTGATTGGACAGGGGATAAATTTAAGATAGTTTATTTCCGTGGACAATTGGTGACCACAATATCTTATCTAAGGAGTGAAGACTCTAGATAAGCATAATTCAATTGAAAAATGTGTTCCACAACTAATCATTACTCCTACTTCTGCATGGATTGGTTTTTCATAGTATTCATGAATTACTAATAATGGAAATTATATTAGGAATTAGTTACGCAACATGTTTTGCGCATGTAACCATTTCTTTCAATGAAGCGCAGTCTTTGTTTCTGGTTCAGCCGCACTGTTCTTTGGACTACTTCGTGGTTCGCACTTAGCAGACAGGGAAGCGTTAGGGGAAAGGCCTTGGACTGGGATGAGTATTGGATACCTGATGTGAAATCTCCCCATGCTACACACCCTGGATATTGCATACACAGTACACCGTTGATGCATGACTGAGTTCGTCTGACGGAACGTAAACCTGTGGAACCCTTGGCACCTTTCATGAAGAGTCAGCTAGCGTCGATGCCTGGATTCTCTCAGCCCTTCTACTATTACCAAAATTATGTCCTCTTACCGTCTTACATCGTTACCTTAATGACACAAACGATATTTACTCAAAGGTATACCAACAGGTATCACCCAACATGCGACACGTAGACATTGTGACAGATTCATGTCCAGAGATGAGGGCGTCGCCTTTTACTATTGAACCAATTATTAGGTGAACTTAAAATAAAAAAGACTATTGATTTCAGTGAAAATATATTCACTGCTTCAAATGGTTCTTCGCAAGTTTCTAGCAGTTGTATGAAGAGATATTTCTTAAAGATGCTATAGTGTAGATTAAACAGTTAAATCATTAAAAAATCATCTGTATTAAAGGTTATTTTGCTGGAGATGCTTAGGTGATTCTTAATTTTCTGGAAAAATAGAAATATATTCAGTGGAAGTCAGTGGAGTTTTTATTTAAATATACTAATTACGCAATTCAATTCCAACAACTCTCGGCATCAAACACCACTCACATTCTAGCAAGTGCTAGGGGATGCTTTGGACAGTTCCTAATTTAATTACCAATTTCGGGTCATTGTTTAAAATTTGCCTTTTATTTTTGTATCTGGTTTCCTGCCATTCATCCTTAAACTCGAGAGGTTTCTCTCGAGTTTAAGGTCTCCCTTGAGTCCACTATAATTTCTACAAATTCCACAATCCGAAGTTTATCTCTCTTAAAGAAACAGTCGGATCAGAGGGAAGAATGTACTGGAAGGAACTAACTGGGCTGAATCAGTTGAAATATTTTGAGGAAAGAGAAAAAGTAAAAATTTGGAGACTAATATTTAACGACAAATATACCACAGGAGAAGAATTTTTTTTTAATTTCGTGCACGTAATTAAAAAAAATGGAAAAAACCTTGGGAGCACGAATTGACAAACAGTAGAGGCATAAACGACGAAGCTAAATTGAAGACGACTGAATGAGGAAATTTCATAGCCTTTATTCTCTTATCTTGTTCGGAATTTTTATGGATAATTTGAATAACATAAAAACTGGCAACATTAAGGCCATTCAACAGGTAATGGAAGAGGTAAATATGCATACTTTGTACAAAAGCTTTTTTATTCTAAAACACGAAGATTACCAGGTCATTTCGGGTCTTTCTGTTGGACAATTTTATTAAATGGTGACGCTAGGTTGTTTACACTTGTACTCCTTATCTCCAATATTCCTACATACAGAAACCAGTTCACCCGCCCTTAGTGGGGCATTTAGCTTCAATTAATGGTTGGCCTTGGTTGGCCTCCAGCCTTTCGGTTGGGGCCTTATGCTGATTCTTTTTAAGTTTCGGTTTGTATGCTTTCTCCCTCCCTCACATGATATTTTTTTTATCTATACGATGCGCATAAAGAAAAAAATTCGGGTTTTCCTGAGGGTAGCAGAGGTATTTAATACCGCTTCATAAGTTCTGCCTGTCATCATCTTTAGGGACCATGCTAGGGCCAGGATTTGCCAGATTTCTGTAATTTCACTTAAACTTGAATAGTTTTGTGATAATAAAGCGATTGTCAGAGAGGAGAATGGAATGGAAACTTGCTAAAAACCAACCTTCGGATTATTGATCACAGCTGATGACTTGAACTTTGAGTCAACACCCATAAATCTGGTAATTCCTGACGTTTGTATTCACCCAGAATATGATGGCAGACGAAACTTTGGTGCCGAATGGAACTGCTAACTGGTGGTTAGCCATCAGTTCCTTCAACCGATTCACTGGGAAGACCTGAAGTCGCTCCTAACTATTTCATTAATACTACCTAATTTGCTTCTCCACGGCGACAATGGCATAAGAGCTGGAAGCAGTATCATTATAATTAGTAATAATTTGAAGAATTTATATCATAATTAGTTCTTTAGTAGCTTCGTCAACTTATTTCTATTGGTGGTATCGAGTTGGTAAATAGGCTACACAACTGGCCGCCCAGATGGAGTGCCCGCGTTTGAATCCTAGTTCTTGTGGAGAGTTTCCAGTTAAACCCCGTTCCTAACTATGATGTACCGGAAAGCGCATTTTAAATGGTATAACCCCGTCCTTCGGATATCACAGTAAACTTTGGTCCTCCATACGCGTGTTGTAGAGGGATCGCTAATGCCTACACAAAGTTCTCTCTACCCGTTCTCCATTCCCCAAATAATCATTCCCTTTCTTAGCCCTTCAACGAGTTTGAAATTACGAAATGGCCATACTTCTAGGTCTCCTTTCCCAATCAATAATTCTTTTTCTTGATTAATTTTTCTCGAGGGCCGAACTTAAGGTTACAGTAACTGCAAGGTACAAGAAATTGGATGTCATGATCTCAATAGAAGAACTTTATTCTATTTCCACACAGTTTATTCACAACACTGACCTAGGCTTCGACAATATTTGTCATAATCAAGGTATACATAGACAATTTTTGCTGGCTTATATATATTTCTTAACCGGGGATGGGAGGTTAGAGGGGGTAGTAGGTAAGGATAGGTGGGTAAGGATAGGATGACGCACGGGGACGGGAAAAATGTAGGGAAAGTTAGGTGTGGCGACGTAAGCGGAGGGAGGTGTGGAGAGGAAGATTTGTTTATTTGGAATGTTTCACCGTCCGCAAGCTGTAGAGTAACAATGATTTCAATGGTAAGGGGTGGCCAGGATACATAAAATCATTAACAAGAGACATATTTTGACTTCTACAGGAAACGGAAATTTCAAACTGTTTCAGAAGTCCAGCTTTTTGCCGTTACATTGGTTGTGTAGAACCTCAATATTAAATTCGCTCTTATGATTATTTCAGCTGTATCAGCTGTTCAGCAATGTTAGACTTTGGGTCTCCTTTATGCCAGCATTTTATACGTTCATTTACTTACAAATGAAAAAACGACTTCGTTTCCTTCCACTGATTTATTTTCTTGGTACGACATGTTTCGACACATAGAGGTCATTTTCAAGTACTTTTAGGTACTTGAAAATGACCTCTATGTGTCGAAACATGTCGTACCAAGAAAATAAATCAGTGGAAGGAAACGAAGTCGTTTTTTCATTTGTGAATATCAACTTCCACATAGTTGAGCCTGATACCATTGAACGTATTCATTTACTTAGTTCTTCATTGCACGACAATGTACACTAGGGTGGGCCGAAAAAAGGTTTTTATTCCAGATCAAATTTTCCCTATGCAGGAAAGTTGCATACTGATATCAGGATCTCGCATGCAGAATTTTTTTGAAATCGAATAATATTAACCACTGCCGACCGAGCTCTAGAGTTTAAAATTTTGCGAAAATTCAGGCGGAAATGGGAAACAAACGGTTATGGAGAAGGATCTATTACATATACTTTATGGAATATTGATAAATATCAACGATAGATACATTTTTTTAAATTAAAACACTAAAATTTGAAGTTTATTTAACGAAATCTATGGCTTATATGATGCCTAAGAATAAACAACAAATTTAGAGTATAGGCAATCCGCACAACACAAGAAATTGCACCGACTCCGAGCATCACTTAAAATAAATCACTTTTGGGAGCCGAATTTGGGATACATTAATATTTTTTCGAATGAAGTTCCTTAGTAAATGTCTCAGTCGTCATTTGGCTACATATAATACTTTTACCGTTTTTTTCCCATTTCCGCCTGAATTTTCGCAAAATTTTAAACTATAGAGCCCGGACGGCAGTGGTTAATATTATCCGATTTCTAAAAAAATTCTGCATGCGAGATCCTGATATCAGTATGCTACTTTCCCGCACAAAGCAAATTTGATGTGGAATTAAAAACCTTTTTTCGGCCCACCCTAATGTACACCCCATTGCAAGTGGGTGTGTCACAACCTAGTTTGTACACACCGCTTTGAGCCTTGTTACTGTATTTATGCTTGTCATTAGATAGTAGATTGACAATGGTCATATGGTTATAATAAGATAAAATCAACTTTTATTTGGGGAAAGAGCCTGCTATTTGATATGACGGCCGTTATTACCGAAACCTATGTCAGTGTTGTGAATAAACTGTGTGGAAATAAAACAGAGTTCTTTTCTCGAGATCATGCTACCTATTAAAAATTTCCACAAGTTATCGCCTGGTTCGTTGAAACATATCCAAAATGTTGATGTTACTGTCAAAGAATGATTAAGAACGAATAGCAAAGGAACAACCATTGAAGAAGTCCAATGAAGGGTCTGAGGAAGAAGGGAACACAATGAAAACTCTGAGAAAGGGGAAAGTCAAACCAACTTGGATTTGTAAAAACAGAGTTGGAAGAAGAAATTAATTAGCTGGGTATATGAGAAAAGTAAAAAGTGAAATGCATAAAGTAAGGATATCAAAGCAGAGAATTATATGACACTGGAGTGATTGACTATAGTAGAACAGAGTGAAGATCTGCAGCAATTCAATGAACAAAGTAACGGCGGCCGGTGATCGAACTCATTACCCTCTTTCACTAGGAAATTAGGTACTTTCAAGAGGAAGATATAATTTTCAAGGTTCTCTTAGCACCAGTTTTCCGGAAAAATCGATTCCGTGATTACCATTGAGATCTGGCGTCCTATTGAGCAGGCCGAGTGTTTTTTAATTACAACCTTGAAATCCTTTGCGGCGCTGCTGATAAATTGATAATGTCAGGAATATTACGACATGTACCAAATGGATATTATTTACCTCCAATATTATGGGACAGTGACTCGATAATTTCCAAAACTTTTAGACTGGTTGCGAGAAACGCTTAGTGGTATAACTCATTAGCCACGCTCGTCCCGGAGAAAAGCTGAAAAATTAACTTTCATTCCATATTTGATTATCCAAGGCGTGATTATATCGTCTTCTTTCATTTATGATTAGCACGACAAATATCCCATTTTAAAAATTTAATATAAACACGCGTTGAAGAATTACATGGAGAATCTCTTTTGAATAATTTTACCAACTTTGCAGAGGGACTTTTGACCCGCTTAAAAAACTACCCCAAGAATGCCTCACTAAGAGAAGTGAGAAATTCCTAGAAAAATGACAATTTTTCTATTCCTAGTAACAAATGAAAGAAAAATAAATTTTTTACTCTATTTATTTTGTTCAGTTTACAAAAATAGTGAAAACACTATCCTAGAAAAATTCAACTATTGAAATCCCCTTCCAAGGCTCTGGTTGATATCTATAGGATGATGAAATTGTGAAATTATGGCGGGTTAAAAAGGTAAAATATATGGAAGAGCATAAAAGCCGTTGCAGAAGCCAAAATATTTTATTATTCTAATTTGAAACGAAGTTACAGTCCCTTTATTTCCGATTTTACAGAAAGCGGATACCTTGAAAGCCATCCAATAGATTAAGAAATTTTTAATACAACTATGTAAGCGAAAATGAGTTCTTCATTATTATCAAGGATTAACTGAAATTCTATCCAAACCTTTTTCCGTCAACATGCGTTAACAGCTCAGGTAAGGACCTCCAACTGTAAAATACAGATTGAGGTAAGATTTTGAGGAGACGTTCTATTGTAACAGAAGCAAATTACCCGCAGTTGTCGACTATTCAAATATGTTATTTCATTAGTTTCGATGTTACTACATTATTCTCAGGATTGTTGATGCATGTAGGAACAATTAATGAGTTCCTACTTAATATTTTATTGGTGAAAAACCAAGTGTTTTTGATCTTTCATAAACTTAAACTGATTTTTAAACAGATTTTAAGCTATCTGGGACTAGCCACGGAGTTCCAATTTTACGGAGTCACTCGCAACGCAAAATTGTGCAAAATTCCACAGAGAAAAAATCATCCGCCTTGATTTTTTTAAAGTATGAATGAAAACTTCCGGTAATACTCTTCGTTCCATATCAGCAAAAGGGCGAAATCAGAGGGTCCAACCTCGCCTCTGTCGGAGGTTGGTGGCGGGAGGATGGCGAAAGTATTCAAGCAGGGAAGGAGAGAACACAGGCTGGTGACGTCGGTGACTCCTGGCTGGTGGCGACATGAGACTCGCGCTCAAATCGCCGCCCAAACAACCTCCGCGTCGAACTTCATCGGCCCGAAACGAGAATCCCCAGCCGCCGTCGCCTCGTCTCGGCCGTTGGACGCGCCCGAAAATGGATGTGACAAGCGTCGATGTACCGCGCGGGGGAAGTGGGGTAAACGCCGCCGCCAAGACTTGACTGAGAGGAAAATTACCTCTAACTGACATATCCTCGAGAGATGAAGCGAACGGGGGCCCTGGGGATGTCGGCATGCCACTCGCCGCCTCGACGGGACTTTTGACATCACTCGGCCACTTTTTCACTAGGTGCACTTCACGTGTGACCTCTTATTTATTGGAATACGAAATTCTTTGAGGTTTCGGTCGTAGCTTCCGAGCTGTGCCGGCCGTAAAAACATTTTTGCTCATCAGTCCAACTAAAGTCGAGGAATATTTGCAAGTTGTTAACTTCTTATGACGATGTCTAAAAAGTTAAAGCATTAATTTAAAGCATAGCATAAGCCGCATTTAAAAGGCCAATAATAACTTACCTACAATACACATGCTCTTAATATAGCATTTGTACCATTCGAATAAGGTATTTTAAGCAATGTATTGGAAAATTTTTGATAATTTAGTTAACCGTTAATGATATTTAAGCCGCTTTACTTCTATCTCACTTTTTCTCCGAAAGATACCGCTTACCCCACAAATGACGTTTTAGATTTCAAGAGAGGAAAAAATATTAGATTCCTGGAAAAAAATTTGAGCTCTTGTCCTACAACATCCTCAAATCTGTCATTATTCTTATTACCAGAACTAAAATTTCTCATTCCATTAAAAGTTTTATCGCATATTTTAGCGTAAATATTAATTTAGTAATTGAAAAACAAAATTAAAAACGATTTAAAAACCGTTAATATTCACTTAAAATATTCAACAAAATTTTGAAATGTGGAAATTTGGTGATTTTTCCTTTTTTCGCTAAAATTTCCATTGCATGGCCATAAAATCAACATTCCAATGCTACAAGTGAAAAAATTCAAAGTTCATCGGCGACGAAGATATTTGAGCAAATAATCAAAACTATTCTAGTTATATATTTCACGATCAACGAGAGTTCAAATTGACAACTCTACTTAAAATACATTTCATGACTCATGAAATATATTTTAAGTAGAGATTGAATGAACCATGAGGTATGAATGAATCATGAGGTATTAATTGACATACCCACCAGGGTAGACAATGCATCAGTAAGAAAATTTCAAATAACGCCTGTTTGATACCAAAGCCCGTGAGAAGTTTCGCTTGTCTCAGGTCAAAGATCAAAAGTTTAGCAGTGCGATGTAATTTGAAGTATCTAAAATCCGATTATACAGCCACTGTTGTTTCATTTACTACTTTCAACCGAGTTGATGCATGAAAAATCGGGTATTTGGTTGGCTACAAATTGATTCCTTTGATAAACTCATGCATCTGGCTTTAAAAAAATTCCACGATTTTAAGACGGTCTAATGATATTGTCCTTCAAAGGAAATTGCGTGATAAAAGTTCTCTGCATTTTCCATTGGATGATATTGGCTCAAATATTAAAAAGCATCAACATTTTGATTCATATCTACACCGACAGTAGCCACTTTTGAAGAGAACCATGCTAGTTATACACGTATTCATCACTTTATTTTGGCAACATGAATTCATTGTATTTATGCTCAAAACCGGACGGCTGGCTACCGTAGCAAATATAACTGTGGAGTGATGTTTCAAATAACGATTTTCTTGCGTAAAGTTAAAACATTTGATCAAAAATTACGAAAATACTTTGGGGAATAATATCACAGAGAGCCTTCAATTCATTTTTAGATCTCTCCGACGCAAGACTCAACACAATTTAATATATATTCATCGGCATCACTCAGCTAATATTAACGGTTTTAGCACAAAAAATATCGTTATATTCGTTTGTGCAACCAAGAGGGTGAGGAAAACACTTGGCAATTTAAGGATTTTCAAAACTCTTCCCATTGTACAACTTTTTCTCGGGCTTCAAAAAACCGATCTCCAAATTCATTCACTACAGCTCTAACAGCTTTCATTCAACTCTCGAATTTTCCGTTTTCACTTTCACTTTCGCATCCAAAAAGGCAAATATTTATATTGGAATCCTCTACATCAAATGCAGCCTTCAGGGAAAATTATGGCTTAATTAATTCATTCTGCCGGAGTAGCATGTTGGTGTGGCTGTTATTTACATAGTAGCGTCGTGCAAAAGAGAAAAAAGCAACGAACGGAGAAATTAAGGCATTGCACAAGGCATTCTCTCTTTGAAGAAACTATTTAGACCTTACACATTAAAGGTTAACTTAAAGGTCTGTATAAAATCTCAGTCCATTACACTAATCGTTAACTATTTCTTTAAAATGAATATTCGCAATTTTGGTTACCTTAACAGTTCCTTCTTAAGTTCCCCTCCTCAATAAAAAAATGCATTTCCTCTCCTAAATTCAAAAAAATTACCGCTGACAAGGCTAATGAGTGAATACAGTACGCATAAACCATTTCCTGTTCATTTTAAAATATTTTAAATTTCATTTTATACGCTAAAATGTATACCAAGAGCACATTCCGCTAGCTTCAAAAAGGTGATTGGATGATAAGTCATTGAAACCCAAGTAAAATGAATATAATATTTTCAGCATTCATGCATTGCTTTTGATCGTTAAATGGATTATAACAGCAATGGAGAACAGGTAGATCGTTTAAAATATTTGCCTCTATATTTAAATTACTTTTCGTGGAAAGCATAAATGGTCCTGAGAAAACCAATTTAAAAGCTGTACGTACGAATGATTATGTTCTCCGATTTCAACAAGTGACATTTCATGCCGGGGTAGTTAAGTGTCTAAAAAAGGCTTACTAATACAGGAACACAAGAAATTTATGGGAGAGCACCTTTCCAATTGCACCTGTTGGATCATTTTCACCGGTCTATCCCCATCTTTTACTCTCAGAGAAGGATGCTTTTATACCCTTGACACAAAGCCTAACGTACATATCGTATCTAATCTAGAGGTTGTTCCCTGAAAGCTAAGCCATCATTGAGTCAAGAACACGTATTTACCTTTCTTAAAAGTTTTTTCTGCTCAACGTACACCAGCGTATGAGGACTAAGACTACCCCTTGCATTCTACTTGCTATTTACAGGCAAGGGCAACATAAAGAAGGAAAATTAAAACAACGGCCATTCAGAGTTAAGACAATCTGGACGAATCTCAGATTTATTTATCAAAAAAGAAAAAAATTAGTTAAATGCAAATTCTAGTTTATTACTGACCATGTTAGCATAATATTTTACATTTTCAAGTCCTTAAAAACGGCATTGATTTGCCGAAACTGTGGTTAATAATTTGTTTTAGCGTAGATAAATACTATCTCATTGTTTTTCTAGATAAATTGGTTCCATGTTACAAGGACGGAGTCAGTCTCATACATTCACTGATGGAATAAAAATAGGAGTTTCCTTTATGGCAAGTGTTGGCAAGTTATGGCAACTTTACCTGAGTTGAATACTTCCGAAAAATAGATGTGATATGAAAATGTGCATTTATGGTAAATATGCTTTTTGCAAATATGCGCTTTTCTATGCTCTGGTAAGTCTTTCAAGTATCACGCAATTCTTCTGTCTTCGGAAGATTCTTAGGCCAGTCAGATGAATTGAAATAGTCTCTCCATCCGTTTAATTTCCTGTCCACCCAGAACCACAATATTGCTCTCTGTGTAATGGAGCGGAAAATTAAAGACTCGCTGAAGCAATATTTTAGATCGCAACTCATTGGATTAACATGACGTGCATATTCGGAATACAAAGGGTTCTCGCAATGCGTCATCTTTTTTCTAGGTCACGTAACTCATCGCCTTCAAGAGAACTATGGGAGGCATTCCAGTCAAACAATCCGATTCACTTGAAATGCAACTCCACGAGTGCAAATGTTACCAAGCAGCACTAAGAAGCACGCGCGTGCAACTAGCTAAGGGAAAGTAACAGTCTATGGCCCAGCAATGAAGTTTGTTACCTCAAGCGATGCAGGACCAGAGAAATGTGTGACATTTACAGCGAAAAGTCGAGCATCTAGTTATTCATCCATAATCGTCAAATGTTGGCGGAATGGTCTCGGGAGATTAAGCATTTATGATTGTAGAGAACTGAGGATGGACAAGAGTCTGATGAGTAACTGCCAGTTTACTGGAATAAAATCCCATGTGATTCGTCCATCTACTGATTAGGAGTTTTTTTCCTAACACATTCGTAGCATTTTTCATTTGGAGAATGTGAGGGTGGCTACGCTTTCATAGACCTTTTGTTGAGGGAAACTCCGGGCTGCTTAAAGCGCTAAAGTTTACTTTGTTCCGTTTTTAGCACGCCATTGCGACACGGAATTACTGAACATTTTTAATAAAATTTCCTTGGATGAAGTATAACTTTTACGTATCTTCAAAATCTCCCAAACCCTGTTACTACCAAAGTGCTTGTAGGAGGTATTGCGTCCGACCACAGTGTAAATTGTCAGTTTCCGAACAGTGATTGCGATCCTGGCGGATGCCATCACGAGCTCAATCACGCGCGTAGACTGCGAAACAATTTCTCGGACCAGTCTTGCCGTACGTATAGGACATGAAAATCAGCAAAAGGTGGGGGAAAAGCTATGGCCCACCTTTGCTGCGCAGCCCAATTTCGGCGATCATAACGCCTTACAAGCTGCCCGATCGACACAGCCTTTCAGGTAATCTCACGGATAAAGTGCAATCGAGTCCGGCGGCGACTCTCCTTCCTTTCCATAAATTCATTTCTTCCACAGGGCGACCTTGAGGGTGACACCGTAACCACTCGGCAGCTCGCTTTAACGAATAATGACTATTTCAAAACTCTGCTCGCCGACTAAGCGCGGTCTTTAAGCGAAGTGGCAGCTTCGCCGGGACTGCTAAGTAACGAAAGCGGACGACGAGGGAGTCGCGGTCGCAGCGAACAACCCACTTTTTCCTTTACATCGTAATGGGAGCATTATTTTAATGTCACTGGGTTAGAGAAACATGCGTTGAAACTTGTATACTCCGAGCTGGGAAGGCGACGTTGACACTGTTTGAAAGTAGAAGGTCGCGAGGTCAACTTGTTCCGGAGGCGAGCTCTATGGAAAGAATGGTGACATACTATACGAGGATGAGCCGCGAGAGTTCTTTCGAGCAATCGATCGCTGTTTGTTGTGACTATCACCCGAGGAGGTCAGTTTGTGGATGAAGGGAGGAAGAAGTCACGAAGACGCTCTTTTGAGTTAATGCGTGCTTCACTCACGGCGTTCATTACGGCAATCGCTCGTTGTGAAGCGTTGGTGACACCAATTTAGCGTGGTCACGCCGCCCGAAGCGATTGGCTGTTTTAGAATCAATGCACAGTGACAAAAAATCTATGAAGTAGGCCAAAATTTGCCGCATACATTATGCCGTAAACACTTATAAGAATATAAAAGAAAGTGCAAGAATGTCATGAAAAATTTTACGCCTGGATTATGGAGGTGACAGAATATAAGGATAACGTGTGCAATACAAAAAATACTCTTTATTTATTTTTTAATCGCCAAAAAAATGCGCCAATTATGTAGTACGCAGTCAAGCGCTCGTATGCAAAGCTAAACATCAAGGGGGTGAAATTAGCCGAGAGATTATCATAAGACACGACCGGGATTCAAACCCAGATCTCCCAATTACCAATCAGGGGAGTTAGCCAGATACGCCACCAAGACAGGAGTTTCGGGTCTCCCCGCGGGCTAAAAACCACTTTCCCTATCGCCAAGCATGGGGGTAGTGGGAAAAAGGGTAAGGAAAAGGGAAGGGAATGTTAGCGAACCACAACTCCTGTGAGGCCGACACCATGAGGCGGATTGACGTCAAAAGAACGACAATGGACCACCACCTCCCCGCAGTGCTCGTATCTGTTGGGTTCCCCCAACAACGTCAGACGAGTCCCCGTCAGTCTCGCTTTTGCGAAAACTTACCGCACATCTTTTGAGAACCGGAGGAGCCCGTTGCCCATAAAATTGGGATTGGGTATCCCCCGACTCCCTTCATGGGTAGACGCCGTGCGGTCTGCCGGAGTACGTCATCGAATCAGGGACCATGGAGGGTCAATTCACCCAGCCACCATCTGACCCTAACCACTAAGCTTAATATCATCTTATTTTTGCCTTAGAAGTGGCTTGGAATTTTTACTGGCCAACTTTTTACTTGATTTTTATTAACACGGCTGATTAGGATTTTTTTCTAGGCGAATTTCGTCCCCTTGGTGTACAAATATTTTCACATAATTTTTGCATATGTAAAGTCTGTAAAATAAGTTAGGATGTTCTAACTGACTTATGAATTAATTCACTCATCAGCACACGTCCAATGTCCGGCAACCATAACATCGAACCGAAAGTGCATTTTCCTGATATCCAAACTTAGCGGATTGTATTAATACGGTATTATTTGTGACTTTTACAACAATTTGAAAATAATTGAATTTGGTGCAGATATTTTCATTCGATTTCATTAATTACTTTTCCCTCATTATTCATTGCCCTTGTCATAAATCTAAGCATCGGAGGAGTTTTTTGCTTTGCATTTCCACGTGATTAAAATTCGTGAACGGTTAATGGAGAAAATACGATGAAGACGTTGGAATGAAAACGAGCACACTTCAGGTTTACTACTTCTTGTATTGAAAAGCGTGCAGGTAACTTTGAAAAATGAACTTGCGAGACATTGGAATTCGAACTGTTATCATAGGAGATTAAAATCTTGCTAAGATTTACCACCTCTCTTAATAATTGCAACAGTTTCCAAAGATTTTCTGTCCAATTCAATTCAAAATGTTATCACCCGATTAACTGGCATTGTTACAAGTTTTTTTCTACGCGGTATTGTAACCATCTGCATCTGGCTCTTATTTTAAATGCTATTGTCGATTGTGAGGCCATCTTAAAAAACCTTCATTCAAAGGGAAATAATAAATGAGTTGGAAACAGAGAGATATGCTAAACTAGGTGCCGAATAAATTCTTAATTCCTGCCATGATTGATATCGAAATGTTATAACTCCTGTTTCAATTATTTCCTTTATTCTTGACAATGTAATATCGCACGCAAAATCAATAAGAGCAACAACCTCTTACCAAAAGGGGAAAAAAATATATTTTTGATACGTTCAAGACAAATAATTTGACGGAATGTTTCACATAGTAAAAATAAAACATACGTTGCTACTTACCCATTAACCTATGTGTAAGGCTGTTTTGCGATGGTGCCACCACTCTGGACTCTCGACACCTAGAAGGCAAAAGGAAATCGCTATTAGCAAAATATAAGTTTCCGTGGGCTAATGTACAAGCTAAAAGCACTGAACCAAGAAGGATCGATTACTTACAGAACCACCGAGTACGTTTCATTTCAAGCAAAATGACACCATGTCCCTTCCTTCCAGCAAATTTCTTGTCTTTTCTGAAATTAGATGCTTTTCTTCTTTTCAGACACGTTTGTTTGAAATATTTCCGGAACGGGGATCAAAGATATTTTTTTCCTTCCTAACGATGTGAACTGTCTCCACTGCTTTAAAAAATTGTCTGGCTTATTTTTTTATCTTGATCTGGGCCAGCAAGGAAGGAATGCAGGGCCCTCAGTAGAATAAAATGAAAGCTAACGAATACACAAAATAAACTGAAAACGGCAAATATGGTCCTCACCGCAGGTGTATAAAAGCATGTCATACATCTAAATGAGATGGTTTTGAAGATATAAATTCAAACGATGCATTCTGAGATTAGAATCTTAAACAGGAAGAAAGTTATTTTGCTTGAAAGTAACAACGTTGATTCGGGTAAAATGTTGAATTATTTTGATATTAAAATTAAATGACCCTCTCGATGCATATGACATAAAAGGTTATGAAAATGAATCTACCTCTTCACCGATAGAATTGAAGCACTTTCCCTAGTACGTGATTTTAGACGAATCAAAGAGAAAGCTAAATATACGAACCTAAATAATGGAAAAATCCACGTCACTCTAGACTATTAATAACAAAATACAATGTGGCGGAGGCGGTCTTCACAGGATAATCACTTTTCGGAAAAACATCAAAGATGGCATGTCAATGATTCGCTTTTGAAAATATCTCCCACTAGCTCTAATTGAGTGTAGAAAACTAGGATGGATTCTGTTTCAGCATTTGATTCACTCTCTGCACTACAAAAGTTGTAAAGGTATTTTGAGCAAAATGTGAAATCCAAATACTATTAAATAAATAAATGCCACATAAGTGGGACTCAGAACATGTAAAAACTGCCAAATCTACACAGGATACCAGTTTGGAAATAGGAAGTAGAAAACGGTGATTATACAATCTTTGCATAGAATATTCAATTCCCATAAAAGCCCTTTTAGTGGAAATATTAGGACAAAAAAGCAGCACATTGAACGACCTCCCAATAATAGATACCTACCAAACCTTTAGAACGGTATGTATTTTAACATAATCATAAGAATAAACTCCTTGCGGGACAGAGAGGCTTTTCCATTGGGAAAAGTTAAAATTTAGATCGTTTTCCATGATCTTGTTGCTTGATGTTGTTTTCTTGACCACTTTAATTATATGTTTTTCATCTCCCTTCGCGGGTTTTCAGAGTTTTATCAGTAATTTAAATAATTAGACGATTAAACCTTTTTCTTTAACGCCAACGTTTCGCTTCATATTTAAAACATCATCAGGGCTAAAAGCAAAATTGTCAACGGACCATTAAATCGGCAATTTTTCTTTTTCCCACCCCCCGGCCGATAATTTATAATACACAATTAACAGAGACATAGAGAACATGAAAAGCACATACATACAAAACAATGTTTTCCAATGAAGAGATGATGAAACAATTTATGCAAAAATATTTACCTTCAGATATTCGTTTAAAGTTATTGATCGGATGGAATTGGAGTTGAGACCATATCATAACTGACAATAATCAACAACCAACAGATAAATAACAACACATTATTTTCAGTACATGGCAAAGTAAGCGATAAAATAAATAAATAAATTTATAATAGAAACAATGTAAGAGAACTGTATGAATTCCAACAAATTTTCCTTTATAATAAAAACAAATTTATTTACGCATATTAATAAAAAAACGGAAAAGCAAACATTACCTAACAACCAAAAAACGATATAAATATCTTTGAAATTTCGTTTGTAATCACAATAAAGTGGAAATAAACCGAAATAAATAAATAAATAAAAATGTAAAAATAACTCCAAAAAAACCGTGATAATCAAATAAATAATATAAAAATGAACAATTTTTTTTAAACTACAAAAAGATTAGAAGATGTGGGGCTGTTAAATTATTAAGTTACAGTATATTCTGTTGAGATAATTTACATCAGTTCTCTCATTACAAGAATTTTCGTTTCTGATTATATTAACCATTTCTTTAAAAAGTCTCCATTGTAAATTTTGTTCAGTTTTAAAAACTATTTCTTTCCCAAAATCAAAACGATGATCACTATCTATAGAGTGATCAGCCAATGCGCATCCTTTTTTTTCCAATTTTTTACAGATAATCTGTGTTGATTCACTCTGTCTTTTAAATATTGTGAGGTTTGACCAATAACGAAACGAATAAACGAATTTCTGAAGGTAAATATTTTGGCATAAATTGTTCCATCATCTCTTTATTGGAAAAAAATTGTTTTGTATCTATGTGCTTTTCATTTTCTCTATGTTTCTGTTAATTGTGTATTATAAATTATCGGCCGGGGGTGGGAAAAAGAAAATTGTGCTGAGTTAATAGTCCATTGACAATTTTGCTAATAGCCCTGATGATGCTTTAAATATAAAGCAAAACTTTGGCATTAATGGAAAAAAGTTTAATAATCTAATTATTTAGATTACTGACCAAACTCTGAAAAACCATGAAGGGGGATACATAACATTTAAATTTAGAATTTGCCCATGGATTTGAAATGTACAGAGAATCCAGAGAAAGCTAAATAGAAAGATCGAAACAAACACCATTCCTCTTGCGTAGCAGTTCTCCGACTAGGAACAAGCACTTCAGAACCATGAATGAAGACAATGGCTGTCCCGCGGCCTTCACTTACGATTGATGGATTACGACACCAAAGCATGGTAAACTCAGTCCTTTCGATAAAATTATTTTACCTGAGATTGACTGAATCCAACAAAATACGTTCTAAAACAAAATATTTTCTGAAATAATTCGATAAATTGGCCATCCAAACCAAACATCAGGCATCGAGTTCTTCGATGAAAATTATTCTTGTTATTATTCACCTGCAATTTGCTCTAAAACTGTCCTATTATCGAAATATATATATCATGAAAGTAATCAAAGGTCACAAAAAGTGATTTTAATGTGTAACACGAAAAAATGTTTAAAATCGATAACTTACCGTTAATTGTTAAGTTATAAATATATTACACCAACATATATTGCCAAATATCTTATGCTTTGATTATATGCTGTCTGCAATTGAAAAACGGACACTCTGAAAGCATAAACATTGAAGAAATGTCGTTTTCGGTGTGCAGCAGTAGCCGGAATTTTTACTTCGAGTTTCTTTAATAATTCATCACAATTTGGGCTAAAAGGTATTATGTCATTCTTCATATCTTAACGGTAAACTTTGCACTACAAGTTTACCGTCTGTTGTACCTTCTTTCGTCACAGATGCATCATCAAGGAGAGGGCAAGTGCTTTCAAGTTTTTGAAGGTGGTCAGTTTTATCCCTAAGTATAGCCGGTAAAGTTTCCATTCATGAAGGGTAGAAGTTATTTCGGTAAGTATTTTGGCCCTAAAAGTGTATATAAGTGCTTAGATACCGAAAGATAAAGAATGCAAATGTACATACCATAACATGCGATAATGTTATAGGCTGAGTGAGCAGTGTGATCCACAATTGAGTAAGCATGAGGGTGTGGAAAAGAGACTTGGAGATTGGGCCTGAGGGAGGGAATAGGAACGAGTCCCTTGCGTGGCATCGCGACAGCGAGTATACACTCGAGAATTATCCACCGGCCGCGGCCGGAGCGGACGTACCAGAAAGGAGATCGTGCCCATGGGGCGCACCAACAAATTGGCAATTTTCCCTGGGCCATTCTTTCACTCTTCAGCCTACAGCCATTAGACGTCTCTTGACTTGACGTCATTAGACTTGCAAGATAAAAAAGTTAAGTTACAGTGCACGGCTCAATCATTGGAAAAGAAAGTGGTCCATCTACAATACATGTTTTTTATTTATAAAAATTGACGCAAACCTTCCCCTTGTACCTCCAAAACTTTAGGGCATGTTGGTCACCCCTGTCACACACTTCTGAGGGGGCCGGATGGGCATTATGCAAACGTTGATAATGTCTCGCTCAGGCAGTCAAGGTGAACGGCGTGTCTTGTTCTCGCTTGCTGAAATGTGTTTTAGCCATGCCTGTACGAAATTGTGCAATCTGTAGCCTCCCCACTAAACAAGGCTTTAGCCTCTCCTGCAGCATGTGTACGGACTGTTATCGCCCTTCGTGTAATTCCCTCACATAGGAGGATTTCAAGATCATCATGGACCTGTACAAGCCGTGGACTTGCAGCAAGTGTCTTGAGAAGCGTCAGCTGGACCGCAGAGAGGAGACTCCCGTGAAATGCTTCGATCCAGTTTCTCCTGCTTCTCCCCTTCTTCCTTCTGAGGATGGCACTACGAAGGAACTGCTACAGACTCTCTTACAGCGAGTCAACTCCATCTACGACGGGCAGCGCTCACTGAAGGGCACCATCTCTTCCTGGGAGGTATCCATAAGTGAGCAGGCAAAGTCCGTCGAGCTAATTAACGCCAACCTGGCAAAATTCAGTGATAGACTGGATGAACTCTTAAGTGAAAACAAGCCTACAACGGGAAAACTGTCAAATTTTGAAGTACGCTTAAACCAACTAGAACAGGACAATTTGCGCAATGTGGAAGAGATAAGAGGTATTCCCACTTCTGATGGAGAAATAGTGGATTCCTTAGTTGTCAATACGAGATTATCACTAGGAATTAAAGTTGATATCAGTGATATGGACTATGCTTTCCGCATTGGCAGTCTAGCAAATTGGAACCAGGGTCGTGCGATTTCAGTTCGTTTGGCACGGTCTCGTGTTGCTGAGGACTTTGTTCAGTTACGCAAAAGGAAAAGAAATTGGTTGCTGAAAGACTTACAGATGCCCCATTTGCCACCTAATTCATCAAACCCCCTCATCTATGTAAACGAATCCTTGTCCTCCGTCAAGACGAAATTGTACGGCACAGCCCGTAGCCTGAGAAAAGAAGGGAAGGTGAAGTTCGTGTGGATAAGGAATGGGAGGGTGTACGTGAGAAAAAGCGAAGGCGCCGATCGAGTCCAGGCAAGCACTGAAGAAGATCTGCAGAGAGTTAAATAGGGCTTGTGCTCATGTTTAAACCCTGAAACTCACAACTTGACTGTAAGCACTAAAGCTAACGTCACATGTGAACCATCGGTTCTTAATGTATGCCACCTTAATGCTCAATCTTTATTTGCGCACATTGATGAGTTTAGGTACTATTTTCTCTTTAAAAGTTATCATTTAATTGGAATATCTGAGACCTGGCTGAAAGAACATATATCAAGTAACATGGTAGATCTTCTAAACTACCAGTTAATTCGCAATGATCGACTTGGTAGAGGTAGTGGTAGTGTTGCTGCGTACATTCACTATAGTTTTAAGTGTAAATTTCTAGGACTCTCCGATGGAATTCATCGAAAGCCAGAATTTGTGTTCATTGATGTCTCCCATGTTAATGACAAACTATTGTTTGTTGTCATGTATAAACCACGATTACCAGTTACATATGTGATAATTTTGAAACCTTGATATGTAAATACTTACCTCTGTATAAAAATATTTTTATCTGTGATGCTCAAAGACACTTGTAAAAGTACTTATCTTAAGAGTGTGCTGTTTAGTTATAATCTTCATCTGCCTTCTTTTCAAGCAACACATGTTTTGGAATCAAGTCATACATTGCTTGACCTAATAAATGATGGAGATGAATGTAAAATTGTTGTCTTTGGCCAAGGACCAGTCAAAGTTTTATCAGAGCATGATCTGGTATATGTGAACTATACTTTCCAGACGCTTTCGTACAAACCACCTGAAATCTGTTTCCGTGATTTGTCTAAACTGAACTACGCCAGATTCTAAATGGTCTGGAATTGCCTTTCCTGGAAGGACTGCTCTTTTACACACTATGTTCGCGAAAAAGTCACCTTGTTCAATTCTTACCTTACTTGCCTTTTAAACAAGCACGCTCTCCTAAAAAATCAAGATAAAGCATAACCCAGCTCCCTGGCTCTTTCAACATATTAAAAATGCCATGAGTCAAAGAGACACTTTACGCAGGCATTTCCGATGAACTCGGTCTGTTTCGAAATACAACGAGTATAAATACATTCAAAATATGGTGAAAAAATGCAATATGATGCAAAAGTTGCCAATTTTCATTCCTGTTTACCAGATAAGCGTGATGCTGGAACTATTTGGCAAGAAATTAAAAGGCTAGGTCTTGGTAATACACGCAATGAACCAACCAATATTAACTTCCCCTGAACTAAATTTTTTCTAAATATCTTCCCCTCGTCTGACATTGTGAATGTTGAAGAAATTTTCGATATTGTTATTAACGTCAACAAAGAATTCAGCGATAAATATATTTATTTCCCTCATTTTCCTCCTTACTCACTATTAAAATATATTTCAATGGTAACTTCAAATTCTACAGGAGCAGATGAAATTATTATTAAGTTAATTAAAAAGATCCTTCATCTAGCTCTTCCAATGATACTTTCAATTTATAATAACTCGTTAGACTACTCTAATGTCCCCTCCTTATTGAAATCTGCTCTCACCCAACCTATTAAAAAGAAGCCCAAACCTGTAGAAATATCCGACTACCAACCTATCGCAATATAATGTGCTTTGTCAAAACCTCTCGAACGATTTGTGCGCAGTTGTATGATAGAACATCTGTCCGAAAACAATTTTCTAAATAACTTTCAATCAGGATTTTGCAAAGGGTATAGTACTCAAACTGCTATAATTAAAGTAACAGATGATATACGACTTTCAATGGGTAAGCAGAAAATAACAATTCTGGATCTGTTCGATTTAAGCAAAGGATTTGAATGTGTAAACCACAATATACTCTTAAGGCGACAATCTAACTTAAAATTATCTGTCTCTGTGCTGCACTGGTTCCGCACTTACTTGACTTAACGCCTTCATTTGGTGAATAATCGGAAGAATAATTTACGTTCTGAATCACTTTCCATCGAACGTGGTATCCCCCAAGGATCAATACTCGACCTATTACTGAATATTTTTTGTAACTTAATGTCTTTGCCACTGAGACTTAAACTAGCTAATATCTAATCCTTTCATAATGATAACTGTTCTTTGGTAATGCCAAATATGTCAAAATCTCAGTTATGCAAACTGCAAAAAAGTCAATACTGTGCAATACGATGTAGCATATGATGAGTATATCACACCGTTTTACAATGAATTAAAAATTCTTTAAATTTAGCGTATAAGAAAATTGAAAATAGGTATATTTATGCACAAACTATTAAAAACTGAAACTCCGGCCTAAATTTTTCAGCCGTATTTAGATAATTTGGTTAAAAAACAAGAAATACCAGAAATAAAAACAAATTAATTGTACTCTGTCACAGACCCACTATGTCCCATAACTCTTTTTATGTAAAATCATGTATTGTATGGAATTGGATTCCGCAAGAGTTGAATAACATCAAGTCTATAGAAAGATTTAAAAAATGTTTGCTGTCTTTTTATCTCAATGAAACTAAATATGTTGGTAAAAATCTTGAATAATTTTATTAATATTCTGTTTCTTTGATTGCTTCAATGTATTGAGCATGTAATTTTCTTTGTACCATGTAAGTACCGTGATTTGATAATATTTTTGTAAGTGAGTGAAGTGTTTTGAGCGTCATTGTTATAATTTTTGTCTGAGTTGTAATTAATTAATCCTGCTCAAAAGTAAATCATTTTCAGAGCCAATAAATGTTAATATTTTATCAAGTGTAATACTACAATGCAAGGCAGGTCTTTCAATGAAATGCCAAATAGCTCCACCACAAAACTCTTTGATGCGATTTATATCAGAGACATGGTAGTGAATACCATGAAGATTACACCTTTAAGGTTCATATCCTCCCGATAAGAAATCCATATATTCGAGAAGAAATTAGCCGGTCGCGCAGGCCAAGCAACTAAAAAGGTTCCTATTTGGACGGTGTGATATAAATCTATAAAATTGTGCATTTATCAGCCAAACATTCGAGCAGTACACTTATGTTTTTTGACGACTTATAAAGTCTATTCAACCTTATCCGTTGTAGCCTTTGCGTAGATTTGAGTTCGACATAAATTTCTGGTTTAAATCCAATATCAGACTGTATATTAGCTGATGCAAGCGTCATTGAAACTCTCAGAAATTATTTCTTCAGAAATATATTTTTAAAACATATGAACCAGGTAATACGAAACCGATGCTAAGGGCTATCCATAATTTCTCACTGTTGACTGATTTTACTTGGTATTTCCAACGTTACATTTTTTTCTCATTCAATCTGTCGTGATAAAAAAAGCGTTACAACAGTAGGCGATTATTGTAAGTAACCGGCAACAGTTTTACAACTTACTGCCTCACATAACAGCACATTGGTCATTGAATACACAGTGAGTGTTGGAGGAGTTGTAGCATTTTTATACAGTCGTTGATCCATGAAGTGACTACATTTATTGACTAAATTTCTTCAGCGGCAGAACAGCGAATCAATCTATTTCCAATATAATACATGGGCTTGGTCCTAAGATATATATTTCTAGTCATTTATGATTAGGTTAACTGATGGCTAATTTCAGCTCATTTTTCCTTGGTTAAACGTGAGCGTTTTAATGGAAGGTGATTACTGCCATAAAAAAGTTCCGGCAACGGTTTTAAAACCTACTGACCCACATAATCCGAACAATAGTCATTGTAAAGGTGGAAAAGTAGCATTATGATACAGTCAAGGAATCATGAAGTGACCACGTTTATAATAAAACTTCACTTCAGGGGCAGAAAATCGGAGTAATCGCTTTGTAATCTGATGGATTTGCTAGTCATAACTTAGAAAAAATTTAGCAAATAATAGTGGAAACGTTTATAAAGCAATAATCGCCATTAATGTCGCATCGCTTTAGGCTCAGCAGTCATTAAAATCTTGACAGCTCCCAAAATGAGAGTCACATTATAGAATGGCACTTTTTACTTTATAGTTTTGGCACTTTATGGAATTTATAACGATAACGGTCAATCGTTCATTATACGCTAACGGCGTTTCGAAAAACGATGGCACGGGGAGACATGATGTTTTGACGTTTAAACAGTCGTTTAGTTAACGAACAGAGGAATAGTATGAATGTTTATATCTCGGAGTGAACTTGGAAACTCACACTGCCACATTATTTGCATTGGTGGTCATGTTTTGGCACTTTATGGAATTTATAACGATAACGCGGTGCCCGCCAAGAGATCAATGTGGTCTCACAGCAATGGAATCAAGCAGAGTTCTCAACACACAAACGCTGATGTTCCAAAGGAGTATGATGAGAGCAGGTGATCCACAGTGAAGTGGATTAACAGCTCTGAGAAAGTAGAAGGGTATATATTGTATAGCCATTTTTTCTCATTGGGGATGCGTCTTACACATGAGTTTAGATCCCAATCTCGAATAAGTTAAAAAATATTTTTATGGTGTATCCACAATTTTTTGTGATATTTTACAACCACTGCAATCAGTTGAATCAAACCGCCTTCATTAGATCCCATCCGTAATTCAGCATTTTCAAATTTCATTTTCAATTTTCATTTCAAAAAACCGTAGAGCCTTACCGCATAATATATTGGTATACTGGATACACTAGTGAGGATTTCAACCTTCCGGCTATAAATTGGAAAACTAATAGTGTTGAAGAAAGTGCAAGGAAGAGTGATGTAAGCGAGGCCTTAATAAAGACATTTTCACACCACTCTATTACTCAAATAATAAACGAATCTACGAGAGGTAATAAAATATTACACCTTTTAGCTGTTAGTGACCCTACAATGATTAAACACGTTGATATCCTCGAAGGAATAAGTGATCACAAAGTAATTTTTACGACTTTGAAAACAACAGTAGATTCCACTGTAAAACCAAAACGTAAAGTCTACTTATTTGAAAATGCAATTACTTAAAATTCAGAGAGAGGTTAGAAACTTAATTCACAAAATTAGTAACCAAAATGAAGAACGAAAGAACCGAAGTATCATGGAGATACTTTTGGGAAATACTACATAAAGAAATCGATGATATAAATTCCTACGGGAGAGTAAAGAACCTCGTTGGTATAACCACGAAATAAGGCGGGAGCTCAGGAGACAAAGACAACAATACAATATAAATGAAAATTCTATTAAGTTAAGTAACAAAACAACGGAGCTTGCGACGAGAGAAATATACTTTACTCAACGATGAAAAACGAAGAAAATTAAGCGCGCTACTCTACGAAACTTCAAGAAAAAAATCCTCACTTAAACGCCAGATGAAAACCCCAAGTTATTCTGGTCTTACGCGAGAGAGCTCCAGGGCGAATCTTCGACAGTAGAGTCTTTACTGGATACAAACGGCAAAATGGTCACCAACAGTATCGACAAAGCCAATATATTAAACCACTACTTCAAAAGTGTATTCACTAAGAATGACACAATTCACAATTTAGACATTCCTGACTTTAACGAGCCGATGGGTATATCGTGGGGATTACACATACAAAACATATGCGGTGCAGCAATAAAGACATTAGGTTTTGTTAAACGTATAATAGGAAGGTTCTCGGATGAAACAGTCAAGGAGAGATGCTACTTCGCTCTGGTTAGGCCACACCTCGAATACACACCGCGAGCATTTAGGACCCTGGTCAAATAGATTTAAACAAAAAAGTTAAAAAAAATACAAAGGAAAGCAGCGTGCTTCGTTAAAAATTACTATGAGCGTACATATAGTGTCTCACAAATTTTAGAGGGATTAGAGCCCCTAGAGACTCGGAGGCTTCACGCTAGGCTTAGTTAGCTTGATAAATTCAAAACTGATATTTTTCAGAGCGACATAGAGAATATTATCAGGACTCCTCGCTACATCTCTAGGTCTGACAGATGCGGTAAAATAAGAGAGATACTCTGCCGTACAGATAGGTACAATAACTCGTTCTTTTCGCAAACAATAAGCAATCACAATAAAAATTGAGCTCCACTAAATACACTCCTACAATTCATGTCACCATTTCATCTCCAAAAAAAAAACTTACAATTTACACGGCTGGTTATCTAACACCCCCTGCCACACGCCCATGCGGCGGCTCGCGGGGTATTATGTAGATGAAGATGTATATATGAGAAGCTCATGAGCCAACATTTTAAGTAAAATATTGGCTCAAAAATCAAGAAAAGGAAACAGTGACAACGTTAAACCTTATGCCAATATCCAGGTCAGATGACTCGCCATTTTTATTAGATGTGAATGTCATCACTTCCAAACTTGTCTTCCTGCTCTGGTTCACGATCACCATTTTGGTTCAAAGTTAGCCTAAAATAGTTTAATCTTGCTTTGGGTGAACGGTTTAAGCCACTCAGGCGGGTTTGCATAGCTGCAGCAGTCATTTCCTCCGTAGTTCTTTATCTACCACGTCCATATTATGTCTAATTTTTAAACTAAGAAAAAAATGGCTATAGCAAATGGAATTTTACAAGTGTTTCTTTACAGCAGTCACAAAAGGTCTCTATAAAATGAATGATTCACATATTTGAGTAGCAAATATATTATTTGGTCCATCGCACGATACTTTTGCTTATGTGGTGCTTGAATGAGTGGTTGTAACAACTAAACCAGTCAAAATGAACAAATAAAAATCAGTGAACCAATTATCATACAAATATCAAAAGCCGTATTTGGTCAAATAAAAAGTAGGTGATGTGCAGCACGATGGCAGCGCAAAATAATGTTTATGACAAGGGAAATGTGCTTGCTTTCAATTAATGCTCTATTCATGATTATTACAAGCATAAAAGCTAATTATATTCATACCGATAATATATAAAAGGATATATTTTACGCGCAAGAAATATCAATTTGAGCAGCAAGGTAGTGCAATTGATGTGTGGAGATAGGCTTCGACGGTAAAAGTTGACGAGAATATAGCTTTGGGAGACTTCAGAGTGTATAGATGAACTTGAAAGCGAGACAAAAGCTACTAGTTCAACAAAGGAACTTTATACAATGACAAAACTTCGTAATTTACCATAGTTAAATTATTTAGAGACCGGTTTCAGCATGATTAAATATCTTTCGAGGTGAAATCGGCCGGAGAAATTAAAATTGTTAAGGTATTTAGTTTTTCATGGATACATTTCTCTTCCAAGAATTTTTTCCCGAAATCATCAACTTAATATAGTAAAAGACGGACGGAGACGGATCACTCAGTATTAAGTCTAAGTTGCGGTATAGGTGTCAAGGGATATGGCGGTGCTCGCGAGTGAAGAGATTCAGGTTAGAAAGGATGAACCGAGGGAGGGTAGAAATGGCATCGGAACTGAGGGCCTTCCGGTTGGGGATATATCGAGGCACGGCAGCCCCTTACACTCAACTCCGCCACTCAAGCACAAAGATTTCCCCTCTCCGACTTCACATTCCGCTCAAGCCAGTGCCACCAAGTTTCGTGATGACCATGAACACGTTGCAAAGTAAAGAATTATGAACCATTTTTTCCCAAACCAGCCACGTCAATATTTGTGTACCATCACTATGACTGCGAAAGATGTAGAGCCTACTACACGAAACTTTCCAGCGTCATATATTCGTCGCGTCGCATTTCAAATTCTTTGCTCTGCCTTTTTGTTGTGCAGTTAGAAAAATACAGTGTAAATTAGTGTGAATATTTGCAGACGGTACCTAAAGCATAAACTCAAATGTAGTATGCTCAAAAGCTTTATAGTAATGCTTCCGTAATTATTGCATCACTAAAACTTTTAGTGCACCTGTGCCTTATTGGCACTGTCACTCCTGGCTTATCTAGAAAATTACTCAGTATTTCGAAAACCGGAGTGCATATCTTTAACATTAAAGTCAACCTCACCAGTACATGAGACTATAAACAAAAAACTTGACAAAAATAGTCGTGGGCATCGACGGATGAACTAAGCGAACAATAAATGAGCAGGATATTACGGAACATAAACAGTCGTTCCAGAGCTGACGCAACGGCAGCACATGTTGGGAATCGAAAAAAGATTACCGTTGAGAGAGGTGAACGGGATGAAAATGACCGAAATTAAACAAAAAAGAGAGATTCAGAGCGATAATGACCGATTCGACGATCCACTTCGCACCGTCCACGGCCACCTCACCACGGCGACACTTTCCCTAGGCATTGTTTTTCGGCCAAAATGTATGCGATAAGATAAATAAAAGCGGATTGTGGGAGGATAGGGACCAATCATTGGCGGTTTTTTATACATCCCGCGAGAGGAAGGCCATTCTTTTATTTAGGGGAGAGTGAGGGATGAAGAGGGAACGGAACACGGCGAAAAAAAAATTACCCTGCCTTTTTAGTTTTTTTGAAAACGGTCACCGATATTGCGCATCCTTCTCAGTATTTATGGAAAACGGCAACCTACTATTCATCCTCTGAAAAACCTTCATGCTCACCGCCTGAAACCCCAGATGCCTCGTAAAAGTCCTTCTTTCCTAATAAGTTTGCGCGGCTCCCTCATTGCTCAACTCCCCCCACTGTTCCGCGCCAATCCCCCCCCCCCTCGCACCCGACGGCCCGACCACTCCCTCTGCCCTCTGGCGATCCCCCACCCCCGCATCCTGCGGCTCGTAAATAAAAATTCGTAAGCACACGGGAGGAGGCGGGTGCAGGGGGGTGCAGCAGAGGAGGATAGACAATCAAAATCCGGCGATATTGCCTGGTCCGGGAGCTCGTCGTACCGACCAGGCATACCGACCCCCTGCCACCCACCCATTCCGTCCCATTCATTCCATCTTCCCCGCCCGAGATGAGAGGAGGCCTCTTCGTCGGAAATTTCAATTATGCTCCTCGACTGCGCATCATATCCCTCGGGGAAGGAAGTGTGGATCGGGAGGGGTGGAGCGGGGGGACGGGTCAAACGAGAGGAGATGCAGATAAGATTAGTCGCCTTCGACGGTTCAGTGGAGACGGTTCGGAGGGAATGGGCTTCTCGTTCCGAGGACCTTGGTTCGAATCCCTGGAAGGAGAAGATCGAGAAGACGGAATGTGGATGGGAGCCATTTTCACGGGGCAGTGGTGGATCGGATTTTGTACGACCGGTGATGTCTTGTCCATTAGACACTTGTTGCAGATCTCCTTTGGACCGAAGGAGAAATACAAACCAAAGAATCAAAAGTAAACGTAATATAAATAAGTTTTACCGTTATAGATATCAAATGTCTTTTTATAATTATATTTTGCCTAATTAATAAATAGATAAACCTGCAATATGTCTCATGTAAACAACAAATCCTTTCTTCTTGCTATTTTTTGTAAATTGAAAATGAAACCGCATTACCTTAAATAAGAATGGTTGGAATATGGGGAAAATAATGTGTCCATCTTATACAAATGCATAGTTTGTAAAAGAGCTGTCTATCAGAAGTATTTTCAATGGTAGTTACATTCAGGTACCGTCACCTAAAATATTTTTATTTTTGAGCCAAACTACAGCAATACTGCATTATATATGAATTAAACCAATGAAAATGACGCTGTAGTTCGCTAACCATTATGAAAATTATTCAGTAAACATATAATCACTGATTAAACTTCATGTCTGAGACCTTATTTCATTTAAAGCAAAGATTAAAATTCTAGAGGGCATCTTATGCACCTTTAACCGTTGGATTGCCTTGAGAAACATTGAAATAAGGCGTGTCATCAGGAAAAGCAATATTTTTTGCAATACATAAAAAAGGTGAAAATTATTATTTTTATTCCTGCAGTCGCGGTGATGTCTCCTTAACATAAGACGTATCTGAAGGACTCACGCGTATGCACTTCTCACCTAGCCCAGTCATCGCCGATTCATTCTAGGCATATGCTCCACGAGAACATAAAACTACTTGGTACCTCATAGAACATCAATCAATATTTTGCATCTACTTTCGCATGGAGTTTTGTTCTGCTCTTTCCGTCGAAGCCTCTGACAATCCTCCTCCTATAGGGACTTTTTGACCGTCCATTATTCTTATTCATTATTCACTGTCCCTCGACATATTATGATGAAATTGTTGTCCTAAATTTTTTGCCACCATTGAAAACAACAAAACAATGGTGACGACAATGAGAGCGGCTAGTAACAAAGTAAACGAAACTCCGAAGCATGACTGCGTCTCTTCGCGGGCGCTCACTTGTATCGATGAACGAACAGGCTTCCTACGAGTGATTCATTCACAGTAACCGTCATACTGTGTCACTATCGTGCATGAACTACATGGAACAGCGGGCAAGCCGGACGAGGTTTTTGTTTTCCAGAAAATGCTTCCCTTGAGGCTCCCGAGAAAACCTATCACTTTTGAACACCCGAGCTTCAAAGATGTAAACGATTAAAATGAAGATGCATGCACTATTGTTGCACCTCGATATCGCAAGGCATGGCCATGTGGCCGCATTATCAAACAACATCCGTAAAAAAGAAATATGAATGTAAAGTGGATGCGTGCTTCAATATATTACTGCTTTTATTTCGGTTTTCCAGCCAAAGGATTGATGGATAACGAACCCATGTATCACACTCAACAACGCGGTACTTTGACTTATTCCCTCGATGTTGAATGGGACTGGGATCATACATTTAATGAGAAAGCAGCCTTACGTGGCCGATGCAAGTTTCATCTCACAACCCCTCATGTCCACTGAGGCTCATATCCTAGTAAATGAGGAATTTCCGGAAATATATCCGAGACATTTTACACAAAGCAGGCGGTTTTTCTCCGCACCTTCATTTTAAAAGCACTATCTTAAAACATATAGGTGAGCATGTTCTCATATGGCAGGGAAATCTGGGCAAACAGCTGCGGGGCGAATGAGAACGGATACGATGGGGATGTGGTGTTATCGAAGAATGAAGACGATATAATGAACCGATTGACTCAACAACGAAGATATCCCATAAGTTTGAGAGAAATGAAGCATAATGCAAACTCTGAGGAGAACGAGGGACAAACTTCTTGGACGCATTTTACTACAAAATAGCCTAATAAAAATAATAACGGAAAATGATATGATTTGGAAGATTTACATAGGAAAGGAATACATTCATCATGGTATGAAGAGTGCCAAATGAAGAACTAGGTGGGAACAAAATGCTGAGGAAAACGAAATACTGAAATGAGGATTGCTGATGATGGTATTTCAAATCGGAATGAATATCTGCACTAAATGCAAGGAGCAATAAAATCATTTGAAATCACAACAACACGGGAAATATCCAATTGCCAGATCTCGGATCATGACGAAACCTTGCACGCAGACTTTTGTAATATATTGATTTTTAGAATCATCTACCTTTCACAGTAATACTCACAATCTTTCACGTGGAACACGAATTTAAATGTTTTAATCTAATAGAAAAATATAAAATTTTGCCTTTTAAACTATGAAGAAGTGATGTAGAGATAAGTAGTCGACAGACAGGGCAATGGTTCACTTTGGAGTCCAACGACTACATGTTGTAACTTTCAACTGGAATTTTGTTGATTCAAATCCCCAAGTGACAGCTTCCTAAATGTTAATATTCTAAATGCATTAACAAGGAGTGATAACTCTAAACAATATACATCCACTTTGCACATATTTTCCTTTCCTTTAACGCCTGTCTATTGAGGATGCTACCACGATACATTGCGTGTCATATCCAGGTACCAATAGAGTGCATATATCTTTTACATTTACACATTGAACCCATAGGTGTTTTAAAACGATAGCTTCAAGAGGAAACGTCGGAATAAAGCGTTCCCTAGGCAACAAAAACCTCGTCAGACCGGTACACTTCGCCATGCTGTTCAGTCACAATGGTGGCACAATCTGACGCCCGTTGTAAAGAGAGCACCAATAGGAAACCGGTTCGTTAAACTAAACAAGTCAACTTGTAAGGAAACACATCCATGGACCGGTGCATCCTTTACTTGCTAACTAGCCGTTTTCCTAATTATAACGGTTAATTCGCACAGTTTTCAATTATAGAAAGCAAATCGAGGACAACCTTGGTAGTCAAGTATTAGTCAAGCTAAAATTAACCAGTAGTTACTGATTGGTTTACGTACTTCTCTCTTCACAAAATATACCATCATGGGGAAGGTTCAACGTTGATATCGATCGGTTAGTGCATGAAATGTCTAATTTTTTTCATTATATCATATTCATTAATATATCATGTATCATTTCATTTATCATATTCATTAATAATACTAACCAGTAGTTGTATCCTGAGTAGTGTATTGCATGGTAGTATGTACTTCTACGTACCACTCTCTTAGTTCCTGGTCTGCCTGCGTACTGTTGTCCTGACTGCTTTTGGCATGCGCCAAAGGCATCCGGGGGAACGTGCGCGGTTCTGATTTGAACTGGGATGAGTGCTGCATGTCTGGTGTGGAATCACCCCGTGCCACACACCCTAACGATGGCTTGCACGGTATTTTCGTAGATGTAGATATCTAGAGTCTCTGTGCTGACCAATTTCCTCCCTTTCCTCTCATCCCTTCAACTCTTCCGAGCCGAGCAAACAAAGGGTACATTCATTATATAAACGGGATTTATGCTACATCACACTAATTAATAGTTGCTATTTCCATCCACGCCATATATATGTGCATCTATCTACATTTCTCTACGGTATTTATTTCTTTTTGCTGCGTTCCACCGTTCGCGCACTTTCCCTCAAAGCGACTGCCACGGATATAAGTGAGCAGATGATGGAACGTTGATGCGAATCGGGAGTTTAACTTATCAAAGGAAACTTAATTTGGAACGTATCAAAAAATTGCACAACCTCCATTCCTCTTCTAATTCCAAATATAGAAGGCGAAACAAATATTTTCACGAATTCAGTCGGGTCACGATTGTAATTTTTCGGAGCGGAAGGGGGGAATATGGTAAGTCTGAAGGTGGGGGTCGAGTGGGAAAAGGGTATAAAGAAGGGATTAGAGCAAAGGGTCAACGCCACGCTCGGTCGCGTATTTACGTTCTACTTTGCTGGGCATCGGATTTGATTGCGTCCAATGCCAATACACGCCACACACTCGGTTCCAGTCGATAGGGTCACCCGGAGGACTGAGGAGGTGGGTTACGTGGAGCTCGAATCCTTTCTCTCATCCTCGAGAGAACTCCGGCAATTAACGATAGAGTGATATTCATTTTGTTGACTCTAGTAGTTGACAGCGCGTTCCCCTATTACCGTAAAATCATGCATGGGTGCCATGCCGACTCGACTTTCACTTCAGTAACCCCTTTTTACTTCAATTCGGGATGGCACGCACCCCGAGACAACAAATGTACCGGGAGAGGATTGGTTCATTAAATCGAGTTTTTACCACACTAAAAAGTCATTAACATTATCATACAGTACATATCGATGAGTTTTTAAGTGATTTCATTTATCTTGTAAACTCCTATTAATCTGCTACCAAAGATTACTCGTCGTTAAGTGTAACATCGGTAAATGATTTAACACTTTCCCGACGAATAACATTTGTTTACAGTTCTCGGGCTCGCCCACTTACCCGGTGGCGAGCCCGACAAATGAACACAAATCGGTAAATGAATTTAAATATAATTAATAGAATTTATAACTACTAAAAATAATTCTAGAAGGGCGTTAGAGCAAATTATTTAAAAATATCATAACCATAATGGATAAAAAAATGTTTACCAACTGAAGAAATTTTCATACTAAATAAATTTTATGTGTGATTATTAAAGTCATACGAATATTATATTTTTCAATCTGCTGATATTGATATGGTGTATTTTCTGTACGTAACTGATTTATATTACATGTTGTTGAATTACAATAAAGAACTTTATTTTATGTATTTTTATTTCACTACTTATAGTTATATTTCTAAATTCCTGAATTCCCACTGTTACTGCAAAAGGGATTTTGAAAATGTAATGCATCATGTCTTGCCCTGTACGAGGAAAGACTCCAGAACAGTTAATATTCTGAAGTAAATATGGCACATTATTTTAGAAGTACTTAGGTTGGAAAATAATACCGGTATTCCTGACCTCAAATATACGGAAACTATTTTTTCCAGAGATTCCACCTAACACACAGGAACCTCTAAGCTAGTCAAAAAAAAGCTTGAGAGCCTGAGGTGAAAAAGCCCCGGTGAATTTTTCTGAGAACGAGATGCTTACAGAGCCCTCTGAAGAGAGCCCACGATCACCACCGCACAATCTACCAAGACCAAACGCCACATGTACTCCCTAATGCTGAAGAAATAACATCTAAAATTCTAGCAACCATTCTTTCAACCAAATCTTAGCATTTTCATGGCTATTAAAATTAATTTGGTTTTTCCTCATAAAAAATAATAAAAAAAACGAAAAAGCATCCACGATAAAAATATGACTGAGATATGGTGGTCTGCCTTTTATCCTCGGGTTTTGTTTAAATTTTAATTTTATGTTGTGTTACATGCTGTGAACATGCGTGTATTAGTAATCATCAATAGCCAACTTCATCAAGGAATGCCTCAATCTGCAAATTCTTTCACTATCAAATGCTATTTTCGTTTTTCTCGATAATGGCAAAGTAACACATGAATAATTTAAAATCATATTGCACTAATTTATTATTAGTTTAAAACAACTATGCAAATTAAAAAGACATGACGCTAAAAATACACAAAATGAACCTCTTCGCTTTTTCTGTAACGTCAATATTCAATATTAATTAGAGTAGCGATTTCTCCACTCATCATTTCACATGAAACTTAGACTAAATATCTCTAGAGATGTAAATACCCATTCATTTGAAACATCCTTGAGGTATTTTCCGAGGGCCGCTAATGGAGGTCAACGGTCGGAAACACGTCATTCGCTTGGCATGAACCATTACCCAACAATTTGCCAAGTAACTTGCAACAGGAACGTCTTGTTCTTATTACCAATATTATCTGCAAAATAAGGGCGACTATAGTGTTTTATTCGAGTGTAAAATCAGCATCGACGAATTTCCGTTATTAATCGCCACGCTCTTTGCCGATCATTGTTTTTTCTTGTAGCAGACAGGATCATAATGGAATCCTAGATCACTCACCGAGATGTTTTGGGAATTGAACTTCCAAATAGGCACGGACAGTGCCAAAAATATACCAGTATCTAACCAACGAGTATTTTAAAGCAGCACTTCAAAATTTCTTAAAAAGAGTGAATACCTATTCAGTTAAAATTTTGGCTTTATCCTCGCGAACTTCGGCGCTTAGGGCACGCCTTGGAATGCTGGTTCATTCAAACATAGTACTATATCCGGAAGTCTTGAAAACCATGCTCCTTAAAAGTTCATGAAAAGTCGATGGGGGAGGAGGACGCTCCGAGGTAGCTAACTGGCTAAAGCACTCGGCCGAATCTCGAGGAATGCAGTCGGGCGGAATCAAGGCAGATGATTTTTCATCCATGGATTGGATTGGATTTTTGGGGAGGCGACCGACAGCTTAGGTCGTTTGCACCATAGGGGACAGGTAATGGAGGAAGGGTGTGAAGTGTAAGTGTAAACTGAAGAGTAAGGAAGGTGGATAGAAACCTGGCGTCGGCATTAGCCTGCTCTTAATGTAAGGTGCCAAGGGGACCACGGTTTAACGTCTCATCCAACAGACGGAGTACCGCACTTAAGGTAGTCCGAGCGAGATAGTTCCCTAGTCGTAATAGATACCATATTCGAATTACACGTTTGAATTTCACCAGCTGTATGGCACATCAAGTAAATATTGCATTATTAATGGTGCAATCACATAGTTTTATACAACAGAAATTATAGGTAATTAAAGGAAAGTAACTAATTAAGTCTTTAAGTTGACTAATTTTTTTCGCGCGGTGCGTTTGAAACTCCTTCAAAACGGACGGTTTTTTGTGATGCCCAAGAACCTACTGCGGTGACAGTATGGCTAATTAAAAAAAAAAAGTGGAGAAAACATGTAAACTACACATTGCTAGTTTTTTTACAACATCTAAGTGTGAGAAAAACATCATTTTGTAAATAATGTGTCTCTGGAGTGATACTCGTACCATTTCCCATGCATAAGGGCTGATATTTTTTGGCAAATATCTCCAAAAGTAATGTAGTAAGTGGTTAAATTTTTGGTGTCATTAGGATGGTGAGATATTTTTCTTTAAAATAAGACCAAATTCATTGATTTCTAAGTAAAATGATATTTCGCACAAACTACCTTAAGCGTCCTCCACAAGACGCTAACGTAGGGATCGATTTTCCTCTGAAAAACATTCTCCCCTGCAGTTTATCTATGGAATTTTCAACACTTGTACCACCCTGGTAGTACCGTCGTGATAATCCCAGAATACGGATATATTTCACCGATTGCTCGAGTTAATCATTTAAAAATGAGCGTAAACGTCATTGGATTTGTCCGAAATTTCTTTGAATTGGACCGCGATATTTCCACTATTGTATATATTTACCCAAAAAATGTTTCGGATCTAAGACGTATTCTCTAATGCAGGGGTGGCCAACCAAAATGATCTTGCGGGCCACTTTGGAAATGCATCATATCTCCGCGGGCCCACTATAGACATTTAGACCCACTATAGACATTTTTTGGAGTGAAAAATTGAAACATAATGAGTTATTATTATTGTGTTAAAGTTATTGTATTAAAATGTGATGAATCTCGCGGGCAGATATCATGTTCAAAGCGGGCCGCGGGTTAGCCACCCCTGCTCTAATGGTAATCAATTATTATTTTCAGCATTTCTTGTTTAATAATCTATACATATTCTTGAGAAATGTTCTTTCGAGCTAACATAATAAGTTATTTTAATATGGATAAAATACGCAAAGCTACTTAAAAATGTATGAACGGAGCGCATGAGGTAGAGCCACATACACTACGGCGCTACGCATTAATTTTTATGTCAATGACATGCCGTCTTGCACATTTCTGGTCAACTGGCACAGTGGCACTTAGTTATGGCACAGGTAATTTGGGATGAGCTCATCGCAGTCCACCAAACTAAACATTTTACGAATCAGCTGCAATAAGTTTGATGATAAAATAATCATGAGTAGTTCATAACGAAAGAAACTGTTAATCACGGGATCCGTGGCAGTATGCACCGGAAAAGTCAGATTTTTAACGGAACTAAGGCCGAAATCTGACATGGTCATCTTGTAATGTTTTCTTAAGGCTATTTGTTTCAAGAAATTAGTATAGCAGTACGTTGAACACGTTTAAATTTTCGTACCTCTGAAAATTGGAAGAACTCAAAAATTAATTATTACTACCTCAGAAACGATATCATTTATATAGGAAACCGTTTCATTTCGCACTTTTCGAAAGTCATGCTGATAGCTATATGAGTCAAATCACTGTCAAGTAATATCACATTTTTTGTCAGCAAGTCATCAACTCATTTTTTTCACCTATGTATTCTCGAATGGTAAAAGTCAAATTTGTGGGATAGCTGCATCTCATTGTACAACTTTGGTATATTTAAAAGTTGCAGCAATTATTAATTAGTAAAAAAGCAAAATAAATAATTGATTATATTAATCAAGTGTGCTATTCTTCATAAGTTGCCAGGAGATATTTATCGTTCACCATTAGTGTTTAGTCTCTTGATCTAGCATCAGTAGAGCTCTTTCCCAAGGAAATTTAAGCTTTTCTAAAAATATTTACTCGGGTACATGGTATTGAGCAAATCAAATTATTTTTCAATATATAAATCGTTTCTCCAATTTGGGTCCAGCCACACAGTATTAGGCTATGAAATATACAAATACCAAAGCCAGTATTTTTTAAGCAACACTCTTTAAAAAACATACAAAATCTAGGAATAAGGAGCAATAGCGTCTCACCTAGTCATAAATTAATTTAGTATAGAGTTGCAAGAAAAATTACTATTACAGTGATACATTTTATCCTAAATAGTTACACATTTTCAAATAAAATAAATGAGGCCAATTCTCCTTACTACGTCCACTAATATCCATTAGCCCCGAGAAAACAGATTTCCCAATAGCACAAGAAGAAAATTAAAGATATGTGTTTTTTAAGTGTTTAAAACTAGTATTGAATAGCGTTGTAATCAGATACGTTTAAAAGTAAAACAATTGCTCCTCGAAGGCTTCACACAAAATTCACTGGGCATTTTTGAGTTCCTGGGTTTCAGGAGTGTACTAGTTGGACTTCCTTGACGCATTATTCGTGTAGTGTCGTCGTAGCATTTCTTAATACATCGTTGTTTTGAAGAAGTCACTCCATTTCTTTTTATCACAAAAGACCAATATGTTTCCATACTTTAAAAGAGCAATACAATTCTTCCAAACTGCCGTTATCCACAAGGAACTTAATAACAAAATTTGATGCCCAGAACCTGAGAGCACGAGGTCATGGAGTTACAGTAGGGGTCATTTTCCTTTTTTTTGTTCAAGCAAAGTTATTCTTACGAGTCTTCGCTGAACGCGATGCAACTTTCACTGCTCATCCAACCATGTATCAGGAGGAGAAGTAAGAGCCCCGCGTAAAATTGCGCCAAATCACGATTTGCCATAGTGCAAATGCCTCTATTGAAATGTACTGTGATAGTACTGGATTCCCTTTACTATAAGCATTCTCACGTAGAAAATATTAAAACTTAGAAATGTTTTGAAATCAAGCTTATGGTTTTTTGAATTAAAATATACGCTTGATAAATGCTAACTGCCATTTTATTCCTTACTTTTCCCTTTAAAGTCAACTTCTCAGTTAGGGAAATCACGATTCGAAACATTTAGTATGAGTATAGTTTGGCAAACACATATATACTAATTGTGGTTATTGTCCTTCACATTGTTTCAATTCCTTACGCATCTCCATTAATCGGACGTGAGTAACGGATCCAAAGATCAGACCAATGGCAGAGAGTTTTGCTGAAAAAGAATTTGTCATTCGGATGAATGGGCGTTCAAATTATTACGATATCTGAATATCTAGTCATAATATAATTATTTAAAGGGAACATGGATTAATTACTATCGAGGGTGCTCAATGAGTACATGCAAGCTGCTTTAGATTTCAAGGAAAATTGTAAAAGAAACATTATGTCGCAATTCGCAGTAGGTGTGATGGGCAAAGTTAATTTTCTATTGCTAAAAAATTGCTTATAATGATAAAAACTCCAACGATGAACACCAATGAATATATTACTGGTCTGAGATTAAGCATTCAGTTTCTATTGTCAGCACTAAAGGGCAAAGATGGGGTAAGACTGTACTGTGATTGTACCGGATCCCCTTTACTTAAAACATCGCCATTTACTATTTTTTGGTTGTTTCAAACAATACTTTTTGTTCAAAATTCACGCTGATACCAGAATTTATGATTCTTTACTCTGCTTATGTCATATTTTGCCCGTTCGTTTCATCTGTAACCGTGAGTCTAACATTTTTCTGAGGGACAATCACCTGTTGCTTTACGTGCGTTATATATTGAACAATGATAGTCAAATGATATCGTACTGTCTACCAAATTTATTTCAAACTCTTACAACACGTGTTTCAACTGTCTAGCAGTCATCATCAGGTAAGACTGAGTACGTTTGAGTATCATTATTCTATATCCTGTTCTACAACATCTTGCCGGAGAAAGTGGAGTTTATACGTTATGTATTGCCCAATGTAATGAAATTAATAAACTGTCATCATAGAGGCCATTTTGATACTTTAGATTACCTTTAAACTTCCGTTTAATTAAACATTTTCTAAGTACGCATCACTGATTTTCTATTGCTTAACTTAAGCAGTTGAGCACTTTATCTCCAGATGGCAGTACTGTGCGAGTAACAGTACTTTCAACAATTGCTCTTCCGGTTCAACCGATTCCAAATATTACCCGGTAGTGCTAGAGGAGAAAAACATTTTCCGTTAGCATCAAATTCCTGAATTTTTCCATCCCTTCGGTGTTATCTCTCTTATTTTGTCACCTCCGTCAGCTCTGGAGACATGAAATGGTGTTAAAGTAACATATTCCCTGTCTTCTAAAAACTCGTTTGACATAATTTTTTATTAACCTTTGCCTAACATGTAGCCACTGGGTCTCTATAAGATACTAAACCAGTTCGTCTAATTATGTTAGACAACTTTCCTATTCGGTAAAATGTCTAAAATGTGCAGTTAAATGGGTGAATATGGTACTGCAAAATTTTATGTTTTTCTCATTTTTAGTCATTCTATAAACTTTTTCTGGATACCACAGACTTACTACAGAAAATATAGTGTAGCATATGGGAAGATACCTTCTAGAAGTAAAGTATTGAAATTTTATTTAAAATTAATACAAAAACGAAAGATACTTTTTAATTTTTACACATCTTTATTACATCGACCTAGGTTTCGACAAACTGATGGCATCATTCAGTGTATTTTTGAGAGTTTACACATGTTTAAGCGAAACGGTCCATATTCAAACATAAATAAGCTCTCAAAAATGAAACCTGATAATGGCATAAGTTTAACAAAACCGACGTGGGTATAGCACAACTGGGTGGACCTTTACAAATTACCTTTCATTTTGTGATAACTTTATTACTTAAGAAAACATGGGAACAGAAAATTTTGAGAGAACGATCAATGTGATCATAAAAAAAGATGCAATAAATATTTCAGTGACATTGTGAAGTAGTAACACTTTCCATTTGTAAATCTAATAAGCACAGAGGTTTGGTAAGGCGCTTCCCAGGTGCGCAGAGTCTGTTGGAGCCCGAGTATGAAACCAATCCGGTGTAGAGCTGTGCGCCGATGGAAAAACTATCGGCGGCGGACGCCGACTGGAAATGGGTCGGCGGCCGGCGCAATATTAGCCTTCATATGTTCATTAGTATAGTAGCCCTTTGGCAAATTATGGGATGAAGTATTATTTTTTTCTCATTAATTAATACATAATTTATATAATGTCATGTAAAACTAATTTTATGAAATTCCTACTTAGGTATGCGACAAAAATGTCTCACAATTTTAAGCGTTTAGAAAAATGACGTATTTAATAGCTTTAATCAGAACTATTACTATAGCTCGAAAATGATGTATATTTCCATATTTGGCAAGGCCAGATTTATCAGCCATGGCACTCGTAAAAGGGACGCGCGGGGAAGTTCCCGTCGACAATGGCAAAGGATTTTTCTCTTGTTCGCTTTCCCCTTACGCAACTTGAATGAATAGACACCTTTCGCTAAGTCTTCACCAGCAGATCCGTCTGACTATACACTTGAAAATATTCCCCGGCGATTTTTCCCCTCCCTCGCCCCTGCGTAGTGCTTCTCTCAGCTCCTCGGCAAAGCGATTTAACCCCATACTAGAGCTGTGCGCCGATGGAAAAACTATCGGCGGCGGACGGCGGACGGCGACTGGAAATGGGTCGGCGCGCCGATCCGATGGTTTTTACCGGCGGCGGCGGCGTGACCGGCGGCGTAATATTAGCCTTCATATTTTCACTAGTATTGTAGCACTTTAGCAAATTATAGGATGAAGTATTAATTTTTTTTCATTAATTTATATAATGTCATGTATAAACTTATTTGATGAAATTCCTACTAACGTATACGACAAAAATGTCTCATAGTTTATAGCGTTTAGAAAAATGATGTATTTAACAGCTTTAACCAGAACTATCACTATAACCGTGCCTCACTATGTTTCCTTTTATCTCAAATGCGAGCGAAATCCACATTATAGTATTTGAGCTTTGGGTGTGCGTAGACTTGAGATGAGCGAAAGTGTCAATGCAAATAATAATTTTATTTATGATAAGTTTTGAGCCGTAGGGTGCATGATTTTTGGAATTTCACATACAAATTTGCAGATGGATAAACGGATAATAGGATGCGTTATGGATACTATTTGCATGATGTTAATAGTATTTGATGAAAAATTATGCCTCATCAATGCCGGGGGATATAAAAACTTCCTATGAAATTTATTCCTTCTCTTATTCCGATTCCTTCTCCTATCCTCATGCGAGGAGAGGTTTTTAATATCCTCATAGATACTTACTCTCAGACTGCACTGTAGATTTACTTCCTTGAACTTCACTTACCATTACCAATGATCAAATGCAAAAGAAATATCTTTCAAATATTCTCCAAATATTTTTATTTTGAATTTAGAAGCATTAGAAACTCATCAGGATGTAGATAAACCCATTGGTTAACTAATTCCCGTTTTCCATTGCATTGTAAGGCTGAAAGACAGTGAACATTGCAAGGAAAAGAAAGAAGAGATAGATTGATAGTTAGCTGAATTGTCCTAGAGAACGTGGATGTCTTGCAGCGGTGCGAGGAGAGATGGAAGGACAGCAGAGACTATTGCAGTGATGGTTACAGGGTAATCTATAGTGTTGAGGATGAGAGTCAACGTGGGGTAGGTATAGTATTGAACGCAAAATTGGGGATGAGAGTGGCAAGTATTGAACAGAGCGACAGCATACTAGTGGTTGAAATAAAAGTACGCTCAACAACTTTCGTTATGGTCCAGGTGTACATGCCCACATGCAACCATAGGTAGTTAGAGGTGGATGGGATGTATAAACAGCTAGAGGAGATAACCAGAGAGTTCCCGGATAAGAGAAACCTAATAGTAATGGGTGTCTGGAACGCAGTAGTGGGGGAAGGGAGAGATGGGTATGAAGTGGTAGGGTATGGATTAGGAACTGGAAATGATCGCGACCGGAAGGCAGTTGAATTTTGTTTGAATGCAGACTTGAATATTAACTTAATAATGATGATATATGATCGTAGTTTCAAAAAGGTAGGAGAATAGTAAAAGTAGGAGGATAAAAAGATGGAACTTTGAAGCTTTGGTAGGGGAAGAAAGAAGGGATTACCAAGAGCAAGTGGAATGGAACATAAGCGAAGTAAAGGAAATCGAGAAAACATGGGAGAATATAAAAACAGGCATAGTAAGAGCGGCGGAAAAAAACGAAAGGATAAGGGAAAACGAGGGGGTTAAGGAGCAGTGGGTTACGCAAGAAATGATTGGGAAAATGGAGGAGAGAAGGAGGTGAAAAAACGGCAACACTGAACTAGGTAAGACGAAGCACAATGAGTATAATCATCAACTCCGGTGAATAACCAATAGGGCGAAGGAAAACTGGTGGTAAAGATACCTCATGGTAATGGATAAGCTGCAATAAGATGGGAAAAAGGGTGCGTTTTACGATAAAATAAAATTGCAATCGGGTGGGAAGAAAGGGAAAACGGTACCAAATATTAAGAGCAGAGCAGGTAGGACATTAATCGAGCAAGAAGATGTTCAAGGTGGGTAGAGAGAATACGTGGAAGGGCTATATGACAGCGATAGTAGACAATCTAATTTAGATGTGAAGGATGAGGGAACACTAGATGAGGATAACCTCGGTCCAATGATTCTCTACGGTGAAAAAGAGAAAGTATTGAAAGAGATGAAGGAGAGAAAAGCTGAAGGAGTGGAGAACATACTTTCGGAGTTGCTAATTCATTTAAGTCAAAATGGTAGGCAAACTTTTTCAAAACTAATTTGGTGGATCTACGAGGAAGGAATATGACTACAGTGCTTATTCCTATCCTGAAAATTAAGAAAGCGCTAGATTGGGAGGAATATAGAACAATCAGTTTGATTTCGTATGAAGCCAAAGTTGCACTTAGAATAATCAATAAAAGGTTGGAGAGTAAGACAAATTTCTACTTTGGTGATGACCAGTTTGGGTACCGGAAAGGAAGGTCAACTCGGGATGGATTTGCGGTGATGAGAACACTTATTGAATGAAACAGAGTATAACCAGGATGTTTCCTCATGTCTCGTGGATTTCGAAAAGGTTTTTGACAGAGTGAAGGCAACTATAGGTCGCGGGGTAGACCAAGGCTGCCCTTTGTCGCCTTTGTTTGGTGACATTTATGCTGAGGAAATAGTCTGACAGGCAAGTGGAAAACTTCGTTGATGTGGGAATCAAGGTAAGAGGGCAGCTAATACAGTTAGTTAAGATCACGGACGACCAGGCGCTGACTAGTCAACCTTCGAAGGGATTTCAAACTTTAGTAGATACTTGAGAAATTCAGTACGGAAATTCAAAATGAAGACAACATAAGAAAACAAAAGAAATGGGATTATCTAGGATAAAGAAAGCAAGGGTGGTCATTAAATTTGGAGGGTACAAACACGAGCAAGCAGAACATTTTAATTACTAGGGCAGCACGCTTTTAGAAAATGGGCATAGTAGCAAAGAAATGAGGAAGGGAATAGCCTTAGCTAAAGAGGCGTGTAGTAACTCAAGGGAGCTGATGCCGGTGACCTTAGGCAAGGATATGAAGAGGAGACTGGTGAAGGGCTCGATATGGGGTGGTAGCATTTTATGGAGCAGGAACGTGGACCCTCGGAAAGGATCAATTGACGAGATCTGGACGAGAATAGGCTACAGGCATTTAAGATGTAGATATAGAGAAAGTTAGGTGGACGAAATGGTAGGCAAACGAGGAAGTGCTTAAGTGCCCACCGCGAGGAAAGGAAACTTCCGAATGAAATCCGGGATAGGCAGAGTTGGTGTCTTGTGGAAGTAAGTTGCACAACAGCGTGGTAGAGGGAAGAATTTTGAGCAAGTAGGGAAAGGTAAAAAAGGAGAATTGGTTTCATGGACGGATAGAGAACGGTATATCGTTTGCTGAGGCAAAAACGGTGGTACTAGAGTGAGATAGAACCCTGAAAGTGTAGAAAATCAGGAGGAGATTCTCTGGCTGTCACCTAAACCTATCTTTTACCGGTAGAATATTTAAAAGAAATTACTTTTAAAAGTCACATAAAATGCTGAAACATAGCCACGAGCAGGAATCTCTATTGCTCTAGCTCGTTCCATACCTTCACCCACCTGATGGGTGGGATCGAACTAGAGGTTCTTAGGGCGACATAAGGTCCAAAACTCCGAGCTCGGAGACATTCAAAATGAGGGCCCACGCTGGCGCATGGCCGTCAATGAGCACGTAACAGATATAGAGTTTCTGCGGTCTCCACTCTTTACCCTCAAGCCTCAACTTTGGCTGAATTAAAGGCGCGTAATACTATAAAACATGGAGTAGAACATAGGTATTTTACTGTGTATAATTAACATTTTGATATAACCTACAAATTTTACAATTCCAATGAGAGAGAATGCTTGAAAATGCTTGAAAAAATAATAAAATATGAATTTTTTTTCTTTTAATACACTTATTCTATCTGCCCTAGCGAGAAATCAAGCCGATAAGCTTAAAAAGATATCTCGAAGTCTTTGAAGATGGTTCCCTTCCTAAAGGCACGGACAACTGTCGCTTTTAAGGAAAGACTGTTAATACTGCTGCACGGATATCAGAGTAACTGTAGTGAGTAATGTTTGACAAAGTTATAAAATATAATAATAATGAGTCAGCAAAAATAAGTGTACAAATATACAGAAGCCAAAAATAAGTGTACAAATATACAGAAGCCATGCTGTAAAGGCAATGATTCGTAAATGGCCGCATATGACGGCGCGCGCCGCCGCGCCGGCATGGAGAACCAGCGGCGTTATCGGCGGCGCGCCGCACAAAATCCATCGGCGGCGGCGGCGCGGCGGCGCATCGGTCTAATCTGGTGTATTTGTAATAGAAACCAATTTCTACGAGTTTTAATCAAAATATTAGCTTCCTATCTTGACAACACTTCCATGATGAAGGTAGTACACATTTTTCTATGTTTTCGGAGCTCAAGGTGGTTGATGGATAAAATTCAAACTTTGAACCATTAGTTGATATATGAAATTTCCTCCACTTCATTGAAGAAATAAAAATAGGTGAGTGCAGGAGACCTGGTCACCTCAACAACTGTGCCAGTATCACCCCGGTTTATGGTAGATAGTCTTTCTACGCAGAGTTCCAAACCATATTAAAATAATATATCGCACCTTTTACACTTAGGGCCTTGCTACTCTACGCTAGATAAATTCAAGGTGTCTTGGATTCAGCATTGTAAACGTTTCATGTGTACTACCTACTCCTTCCTCCAAGGTTCATCACTTCATCTTAACCTACCTACGTTAAGTAATCATCGCATGTTACTTGTTTTATCGCTTCGGTCAGTCCTAGAAAAAAAGAGCGCGGTTAAATTAGTAGTCTCCGTTTTATCCCGCTACTCAACTGATATGAAATCTTCAAACAACATAAGTCAAACTATCTTGTAGCCACCGCATCTCTAGCGGTTTGTAACTTTGCTAGTCAGCTGTGTTACACCCTTAGTTCGTTGGTCATAGTTTTTACGAAGCGTTCGACTTTCCTTTGTCTTCTATCTTTTATTGTCCTTCAAATCAGTCCGAAGCTTTCCTGCTCTGTCTTCGCACTTCTGCTCGACGTCTGCTTCCTACTTCTGATACTTATTCGACAGTAAGGTTGTCACGCCATATTTTTAGTCCTCCTACACTTTTCTCAACTTATCCTACACTTAGCACAACAACTTATCCCTTGTTGCTTCTACTGTTCTCTCTTCACCCACGTGATTCGTGGAATCATTCCACTCGCGCTTTCTGTTTCAGATATCAGTTATCTATCTTTGCGTCAGCTCTTCCATATAATTACAATCAAGTATCCAACTATCCTTCGGGATTTTAACGTTCAATGCTTTCCATTGCATATTTTTCATTTTTCAAATTCAACCTTTCTTTGTAGAGGCCTCATTCGTGGGGCCGGAAAGGCAAAAGTTAGCGATTAGCACATATTGTCGTCTTGCACCGGCTTCCGAAGTCCGCTCAACCTCAAAAACTTCTCCACTGCACGCGCCGTCGAAAATCCGCGTCCACGGGTGAAGTGGGCGAGCGGAGTATTGAGTGTTTCAAGTAGGGCGGGATCGGTGCAGGTGGGTCGGCGGCCCTGAGAAGGGGGTCGCTGCGGTGCTGGGCGAGTGGTGCACGGAAGCGGCCCGAGTGGACGAGGGTAACGAGTGGACCAGAAGGGCAGGGATCGCTCGGCGCTGAGCCGCAATGCGAATTCACTGACCAGAATTGCGTGCCCTGCTCGAATGCGACTTCCTACCGTGGAATAAAGAAGAGAGGAGATGGCGCTTGTATGCACTAGAGTGAGGCCTATTGTATTTGATATTTTTGAAGCCGCGCTTTAAGGAAATCCATTATCACTTTAGTAAAAAATTTATATTTCGTCCAATATTAGCGTAAATATACATTGTTCTTTAACTTCGGTATGAAGCCTGTTTTTGAGTGATTCACCTTCCACAATCGCAAGCTACTTATTCGTACTTAAAAAAAGAAATCGATATTTAGTTGGCGGCTTATCCCACTATGTAATTTATATATACTGCTACAGTGCCGCGGAAATTCCGCTACTAATAATAATTAGAGAAATTTGGCCGTATCATAAAAATCATGACATTCTTTCTTCGTTGGTTTACGGTTGTTAGTGATTCTGGTGCTTGTTTGCTCTATTTATTAGCACATAGAGTTGTGGGCGGAAGGCTTGGTGATGGCTCCAGTCCAGAAACCGCAGTCGTATACGTAAAAAGCTATGATGGAGCAGTACAAAGTGACTTGAAATACTCAACGCTTGACAAAAGTATTCCACTAATCGAAAGTATAAAATTCTCTCTTACTAAATTCATAAATACTGTTATAGGCCTAAGGGAAAAATAAGGAAAGTGTGGACGAGATGCCATTTATTTCGGATCACTAAGGAAAAAACATCCCTTTCGGTAGTACTAAAGTGCAAAAATCCTTTCATCTTTCGGCGACTACTATAGGAACAATGGAAGTTAGGTGTTTCTCCCGTGATGGAGCAGACTAGATCAATTGAGATGCCTAACTTTCCTAATATTTCGAACATTATGTCTGTGATAAAAAAGGGACGAATAAAAGAAGTCTATAAAATCTGACAGCTGAGTTGGATCACCTTGACGTCAGCTTCAGCTGTGAGCGAGCAGAACATAGACCAAAAAGCATGAGTGCATCGAATTTGTCCCTTATTCGACGCGAGAGATGATCTGTTTTGATGTTTGTTGGGGCTCACTCTGGCTAAACCAATAGATCTAGGCTAACTATTCCGCTCATGATGTGAATAGTGTGTTGCGCCATCCGATTTTCGTTGTAGGAATGATTACCGACCGATTCTGTCGGACTGGCTATAAAACAAATACATCCAGCTGAACGCATATCACGCAGGACGCTAATTGCATGAGTATACGCTTACGTTGCCCAGGATTACTTCGTCATTTCCGTAAAATAACACCGTCATAATACTGCTTATCCTTTTAAATACAGATTATTCCATTATATTTCAAAGCTATGACTTAAAATACTGTTGTCTTCATACCAATAAATTGTGACGGTTGCCGTTAGACTTCTAGTCTCAATGTGATTTCTAGTGATCAATGACACATTATTTAGTATGCATGGATGGTGTAAATAAAAATATGTATACGTTTTTAAACAAGAAATGCGTTCTGGAAGTGCTTAATAGATTGAGAAAGAGTGGATGGCGTCATTTTGCTGGAATCTTCACTTTTTTCACTTAAATTACATTCAATGGGCGTTATATAGGATGATTATTATGGTTCTGCGACGATTCCATCACCAATATCTATGTTTCAAGTGCTGATTCTGAAACCTTTGGACCTGAACTGAACCATTCTATAGGAGTCATTGCTTATTTTTATGGTTTCAATTTCCCCCTCTGCCATCGTACCGCATCTTACCATCTATTTAAATCTCTATTCAATGGATCTAAGTAATCTTTATAGGTCTGACTAACTAACATTGAAGATGCATATTCTTTATTTCTGATCTATTTATTAGTGTGAGTTTCAAGTGAGGGCCTCTATTCACTCGGGTCGGTGGGGCAACCTGATGTACGAGGGAGGATAAAGTTAGAGTGTTAGTGGAGAAGGATTGGCTTGCAGTGGTGACTTGAGCACTGAGGTCTCCAGCAGAGGCAGAGTTTTTAGAATGGAATTTCAGTTCCTAATTGGGTGTCATATAGTAAGGGTAAATAATTTAACTTGTTATCACCCGATCGGACAAAATCTTCATTATTTCAATCTGCAATCTCAAATCTATCATATTTTACATGCTCGATTCCCAAATGAGCCTTCTTCCCCAGTTGCATGATTATGGAAATATAGCAAATAAGTGCTAAATAACTGTTTACTGAGACAAAAAATATCAGAGCGATGAAAAAAATCGACGTCTTTAATAAAAATCTGAATTAGTAATAAGAATTGGGTAGGGCTTAGGAAGTGGAGGATAAAGATCAGAACGAAACGAACAAATCATTTCCCCTTAACGAAACAGAGCAGAGAAGGCTGTGTTATCATGTAGTTAATAGATTGAGGATTGAATTCACTATCAAATTGTATTTTAATGCGCAATTCCTGGGTAATTTAGAGATTTATTACTTCTCCAAAGGCGTACACACCATGCTAAAAGCTCCCTCTACTGTAGTAGGCTCGATTACAGTCAAATATACATATCGGGAAATCGTCGGAAAACTGAACACCACAGTCCATTTCTGTCATGTCAGAAAGCGTCGATCATCATCCTGCCTCAGCATCAGTTTTTATGCCAGAAAATACCTACATACGTCCATAGACACCTATCACGCCATTTCCCTTCAAGAAGGCAAAGTCAATCACTATAGCTATAGCCGTTAGTCCTTGAAAATGGGTCTCTATTTATGATTTCCTCCATAGTGCCCTATACTTACATACCACTTTCGCTTCTCTTACGCTCATTTATTTATTTATTTTCTGACACAACTAATATGGCACAGTGGCTAATTACTTTAGGGGGTTAATTTTTCAAAGAGTTAAAATAAATAACATATAACAACAGTAAATAATTGATTGAAGAGTGAAATAAAATAAAGAATAATAAAAATGTGGGGTTCAATAACCCAAATACTGCTTGGTACAAGACTGGAATTATCTAGTAGAGTAAAAGAGTTTAGGGGAAGGAAACCTGGAGGCAAATGTGTAAAATTTAGAGGGGATTCGGTAAAATAGAGAACGCCGTGAAAGGGGAAGATGGAATTTTTGGATATGTAGGAGAGTTTCGTTAGTGGGTAAGTTTCATGTGGCGCGTTGAAGATCACCAATTGGAAAGAGAGAGAATGTCCAAGGTACGAAGTAGTTTATTCATCACATTGTCCAAGAATTTCCGGTCGGATAGTTCTCGGCGGTAAGAGAGGAGAAGAATTCCCGGGGAGGACGAATGGGATTCACGGATTGAATTACTGAGGGAAGGATTGCGATGATGCGCAACAGCTGGGAAAAAATTGACGGGCGGTTTGGGATTTCCAAGTAGAAGGGCGAGCAGTTGAGCGATTTGGCGATCAGTATTCAAGAAATGGGACGACACCGCCAAAAATAACAGCTCGAAAGGCTAGAGGATCGCGATTAACCGTGTGACGGCACACTAATCCAATCACCACCGTCGTCTTTCCCCCAAAATCATTTAATGTGGTCATTGAAATCCTTCCGATTGTCAAAAACGACGCAGTGGAACCCAACAGAGGGAATTAGGTTACTTATGAGTGTTTGCTAATGATACATTGCTTCATACTTTCTCTCCTGTTCTTAACGCTCACAACATTTCTCCTCTTTAGGAGTATCTTCCACCCATGATATTCTGAGTATAGCCATTTCTCTCTCGCCATTCACTCCACTATCATAGGTGTGTTTCCTTATTCATTTCTCGCCCAAGCTCGTGATATGGCCAAACCAACAAGGCAACCTCCTTTCATTCATGTTCGTAACTGGAACAGAGGGACTATGTACTTAACCAGGAATTATTAAACCGAGATCTAGTGTTCTCTTTCCAAGTAGCGTGGAACACTACCAAAAGATTTGCCGTCTCGACCCCGCAAAAAATGGCAGTAACACCAGCATTTGTTTCAGGGGAGGTGGGTGAATCCAACAGTAGTTTAGTGGGATGGGACTGAGCAAGGGGTGATAAAGGAGAACGCCCATCACTGAACCCTTGCTTTCGCAAGTCGAAGGAACGGCAGCCGGGCGGGGAACTCGATGACACTCTCCCAAATGAAAGGGCCCTCTGTCTGAATGAATGGAGGTGTTTTATTCGAGAGAGAGGCGCCTCGTCCGATACTCGTCGTAGTCTCCCATCCAATACCCCTCTCCCCCACATCCGAAAGGACTTCCCTCCCATCTGCTGCCCCTCCCCCCTCCCATCATCTCCCATTCTCCTTCCTCACGTGTTTCGCTGCGTTTCACGAATGCCAAAACAGCCGCGATAAGATCGAGTTTGATCAGCGAAGTGGTTACCAATAGGCCACCCCAACCCGGCGATAGGTTGAAGATGACGAGAAAAGCCGATAGATAAGGCGTCATTAGGCATGTGATCGAATAGGACCTGATCTCTTAATCATTACTATTAGGCAAATCTACCGGAGGAGATAGGTTTATCTGGAAGGGAACAAAAATCCTCACAAGCTTCATAGCAAAATGCTTTTTTTGGCGCAAGCTCTAAACTAACAAAACAACTGATTGCATATTGTCAGCATACGTGTCACTTCCCATCATTCCTTCGATAAAAACCATTCATTCTTCCATTTTCACGCTTACAAAACATGTTCCCCTCAATATCGGCATTCAACATTCCTTCGCCCATCCTCATCACCTCCTCCAAGCGCACTCTCTGCCACGTTCCAATCTCATACAAGATTTTCCTTTCCTTGCTCATCATACCAATCATTTCCTCCCTTGTCTTCCTCTCCGCCCACCTTCTCCACCTTCACTACACCTACGTCTCGTATGTCTACAGCCTATTCTCATCTTCCACCCTTCGAGTCCACGTTTCTGCCCCATATTTTACTGCCCTACATTTCCTATTCAGGTGTTATGAGCGGTTTTTGGCTTTTGCAGAGATTTTCGTGCAGCTTTGCATACGTGGTTATGCCGTGATTTCCACACGTGATTTCTTTCATGCATGATACTCTAAGTGGTACCGATGGATAAGTTAAATGGATGCATGCAATGCATGATACTCAAAGTGGATAAGATAAAATTACATCACACCGATTTAGCTTTTTGGCAACTCTATGCTATTTTAATGCGCAGCCTTATGAAATTGGGCGTGCGATTCGTAATAATTCGGCTATATATGTGAATATTTCCTTCTAAATGTAAGATAAATTCTACCTTATTATTCTAATTGAGTCAATGTCTCACGTCGTAATCAATTTATAAAATTAAATAAACTCCAAGCACTTTCGTCTTACTTTCGAATGCCGCGCCGAAAACAAAAGTCATATCATACGAAAATTAAGAAAAAGTTTTAAAATATAATTCCATAACTAGTATACTACATTACAACGCGTAAATAGATGCATATAAATGAAATGTGGTCAAAGAATTCATTTTGACTTGTTTAAAATATTATTGAAAGGTGTACTCAATTACCACTCCAGAGATACTTTATTTCGACCTCAGCCTTTTTTACATGCTCATCCCGCACTCAACTCCCTCCTGAACGCTTCTTTCGGAACCGCGATTCTCCTTTTTATATATTCGCTATCAAGCGCATTTTCAGCTAACGTACATACAACCCAAGCACGTGGCCCTAGAAGGAGTCTCAAATGAAGATCCGCGTGGCGTTGTTGGTTCTCATCCCGGCCGAGCGGGCAACGGCCAAGTAAAGACTCTTTGCCCCCCTCAGAGGCGTTTTCCACGCCCTCACTCTCTTAAGGACTATCAGGATTCGAAGATCAGGAGTGCTTGGTAGTTCATAAGAAAGGAGGAATTAACCCCGTGAGGTGTTCAAATGTATCCATCAAGTTCAGTCAACTATTGTTATTGTCGTTGAAAAGAGCCACGAGTGTCGAGTGGTAGCAAAACGGAGGGGCATTTTCGCAGAATGCCCTCTTCGTTGAAACAGGCCAACGACAACAAACTGGCTCTTCGAGGGGAAGTAAGATAGTCTTCGCGTTTGACTACCAACGTTGTCATGGTAGCAAACCTTTGAGTTACCGTTTTGTATAATATATCTCCATTATAAAGAACCACATTTATCATTATTTCTACATGGAATTGCCACATATGGGCAAAGATTGCGGTGGTAAAGCATTAAAAAATGCTCAAATGTGATAAAAGTGTTACTAAGAAACAAAATATGATATATAAAAATCATAATTTAGCACTTTTTGCACCTCCTCTCGAAATCTTCACATTCATAGAGACCTCTCGAAAATATTTACGTCCATTTTGTTTTGCTGCCAGATTGTCACAGTTAAATCAAGTTTTAAGTATGAATACTTACCGACGTTTGACCTAAGTGAATAGCACTTGATCTTGCAGCGGTTATTACTCTAACCTAAGAAATTATATTTTTTCCACGTCCTTTCTCAATGTTTCCCTCGCTGTTATACGTATTTAAATGGATTTTGTATTCACAGAATCATTCAGATTTATAAAAAAGACCGTTAATTGCACTCGATTATTTGCCGCAATGAATCCATTAAAAAAGTGAGTACATCATCAAGTAATGTCTCCTATGTGAAAAATCCAATAATTATCCATGCATTTAATTAAGTAAGTGAAAGTATGTATAGTAAATTTATTTTTGACCGTGAATTTTCGCAAATCTGGGTCGAAAATCTCGAATTTAATTGACAGCAGAGGAGAATAAATTTTGGATGCTGAAATACAGGGAAAGCAACTAAAATATGATTTCGACAGATAAAAATCAATGATTTTGAAAGCGCACATTCTCGAAAACAAAGAAGAAATTTACCACGTGCACAACTCGTCGGTGTTAATTTACAAGGAGTTCCAACACCATGCATGCCAATCGCTCATTCTCCCGGCGCGAAGTTAATGGAAAATCCGAAGCGTTCTCTACTTCCTCCATCCACAGTTGCTTCTCGTGTGCCTGTCATATCATCACTTCCCCAGAGAGAGCCCCCACGTTTACCAACCGAGTAATTGAAAATGACGCCTAAGAGAAACAGAAGAGGATCCACGCCACTTGGACGGTAAGAGGATCCCACTAGCCCGCCCGTCGGCGTCCAGAGAAAACCCCGTTCCCTCATTCTTCAACAACCCCCGTAACATACCCTCAAAAACCCTCGCCACAACCTCTGACCATCCCGACCCAAAAACACTTGAAAACCTCCCGGCCCTGCCGCCGCCTCCTCTCCCCGTACACACCTTCCCACGCCCGAATTACGCATGCAAATTGCTCGTGAGCTTGTTTTACGACGGCCAGAACGGCGATATAAGGTCAAGGCTCGGAAGCGGGGAAGCGCTTGATGACTAGGGCCGTTATTTTGGTTTCAATATTCAGTGTACTGGACGCGGGGAACGGTAAACAATCCTTCTCTCGGTTTTTCTTTCCCTCTCAAGAGAAGGATGGAGCGAGTCTTTTGCGGGCCGTGGCGAGGGAAGATACCTCCTTGCCCCGAAGGCGGACGCTGACTGCAAACCCAACCTAAACTCTAGTTAGAATAGTACAGACAACATTTTTCCTCGACCGATACCGACAACCGAGGCATTGGAATTGGGGAATAAAGGTGGTACCAAATCATTGTAGTATTATTGTGTAAAACATCATAAATGACTGAATTACTAGGCTCGAACTGCCTTCAATGCCTGGCGGTAGCTTTTTTCCGTAGAAACGTTATTACTCACTATCTTCCCATGTACTGGGTAGGTCTGTATTGGTTGCGTCGACAATACATTTCAATATAGAGCTTAGGGTCGGGTTTACCCGCGCAGAAGTTAGAACCATGTTGGAGTTACTCTCGTCGACGAGCTCTACGAATTCTGGGCATTTCGACCCTAAGCGTACTTTGGCATGGTTTGAAAGCGACCAAAACAACAAATTGTTATTGGATTGTTTAAATTGTTCTCCAAACATACTGGATCTATAAATTCTCTTGGAAAAGACACAGACAATAATTGCCCTCTGAATGTACGTCAACCGTACACTATAATGAACTTTAAAAAATTAGGTGGGTGAAGACTTTTTGACTGTGGACATGTCTTGCGGAACATAGGGCAGCGAGAAGAGAAAGATCACACAAGAAAATGAACAGACACTATCAATCTAAAGACCGGCTTCCTGTAAACGAATGGAGAGCAAAACAATTATGGATATTAGGTGAGAATTCGGTGTTTGAAGCATAAACAAAGCAATAAGGGAACACAGATTTAAATGGAGAGAACACGTACGAATAGCGGATGAGGGAAATCTTCAAACAGTTATGGGAATAACTTTTAAAAGAGTAAATTTGGAGACGTATTTGGTTTAAATGCGGATAATCTGACATAAACATAGGATTAGTATGCGGAACATTTGAGAAATGAAAAGTTTATAGAGAAAGCCAAAAAGTGCTGTTGTATTTCACTAGTCGGGCTTCTCCTAGAATACGCGTAAAGTATTTTAGCCCCTTGCGAAGCAGTCTTGATTTCGGAAATATATCGTGTACAGCAACGACTAACTGTGCTAGCAAATAGTGGCCAAAGTTGTTCCGATACGTTTAGCTGGGTGGCAAATCTACTAAAATAACCGCGTTGGAAATTGCTCTCGCAGCGCGAACTGAAAAATAGGCCAAGCCTTATGCTGACTACCTCTCCCAAGTTATAGAGAGCATTTTACAAACTACATGCTACTATAATAAGTTCGATAACAAGAAATTGACTGCGAGAGCTTGCATATCCGACAGTTTTATAATGCAATTCATTCTGCACTAAATTTTGAGATCGCAATTACAATATGATAGAAGTCTTCGATAATGCTGATGATAAGAATAGCTTTGTTTTTGAAAGTTTATATTTGCCACCATTTTTTGTTTTCAATGTCTGTATGGGATGTTAATTTATTTTATACTAGCTGTACCACAATGGGTCAAGCTTTGCTGTGGCATATTGTGGATGCATGGATAAGAAATGAGGAATAAAACTAAGCATACGTTTCATATAAGTTTAATTTTGCAATACATCTGCATTACGTCATACCCTGCAAGCCACCCAGAGGGTGTGTGGCAGGGGGTGCGTCCACACCAGGCATGCATGAATGATACGGTAGAACACCGAAATTACATTGAAACCAGCGTACCACAAAGGCAAAGTGCCAATTAAAAGTCTAATAACCAAGACACATTCTATCGTCAATCGTTCCAACATGCAAGGGATACAAAGACTACTACTACATATTCAAAATATCATGCATAAATAAGAACATCAATATTTACATCATGCATATATAAGAAAGTAAAGAATATAAAGAAAAAGATTTACTGTATGCCTATTGTCACAATTCGAACTATTCATGACGACGATCACAGCTGTTATGGTCCCGAATGGTACGCGGAAAAAAATGACATGTTATACCTATCGGTTCTACAATGTAGCTCTCTAATTTTATTGGCGCGATCTCATCTGCCGTAGTACGAGGGGATTCATAGTATGTTTTTTACGTCGTTAGAGAAATGATTTTCCTGAAATTTAGTTAGGAGGTTAAGCCTATAATTTAATCTACGCAGTGATAGCGATTCCCATCCTAGTTCTTTCTAACAGTCCAGACACACTAGCCAACTTATCGTAGCATCGTTTCACAAACCTAGCTCCTCTTCGCTGCACGCGATCTAACTCTGATATCAACCCCGCTTCGTTTGGATACACTAACAGCATACTCCAGATGAGGCCTAACGATTGAAAAATAACGACGTTCTTTCACTTTCTCATCACATTTTCCCAGTACTCTCTTGATAAAGCGTGTGAAGTGAAGCGGGTAAGACGCGACGAGGGGGTTGACATGACGCTTGCAATTTGTTCTCTTGTCCCGAGGATCGATCGTGGACCCCTGGTTTGGAGCCGAGTGGAGGGCATAAACCAGAGGCTGCGTCACTTCTGCACGGACATTGGAGCCTCCTTCGTCGACCTTCGGCCGGCAATCCGATCATGTCGGACCCCTCTGAACCGTTCTGGTGTCCATTACACGGCCGAGGCAGCTAGCTGTGTAGCGAGTAGCGTACTCAATCACTAGACATTTTTTAGGATAGAGGGTAGGGCAGAGAGTAGGGCAGCTAGTGGGTCGAATCAAGTACCATCGCGAAAAAAATTTAATAGAAATAATATCTAAGAAAGTGTGAAGTTTAACGAGAACAGTAAGAGGCCGGTATAAAAAATAGCATTAATTTCACTTGGAATATACCTAAGAAAGCTAGTTGTAATGAGAATACACTTTCCGGGAATACGCTCAGTGATAAATCCTTTTCTTTTGTGGCAGTAAACTGCCGTAGCTTAAGAAATAAGGTGGCTGACTTCTACCATCTAATTGAAACAACTGCCGCAGACTTAATTATAGGGACGGAAAGTTGGTTGTGTAACGAAATCGCGGATAATGAAGTATTCCCGAATAATTTCACAGTTCATAGAATAGATAGACTCGAAAGAACCGGGGGAGGAGTTTTTATTGCAGCGAAGGATTGTTATATTAGTAGGAGGGAGTCATTTTCCGACGACCAGGTTGAAAGCGTATGGTGCTCCATTCAAATTCCCAAAGCAAAAACAATCTATGTGTGCGCATATTTGAGCCCACCAGACACCCATATAAACTCAATATTAGGACTGGAAAGTCAACTCAGAAAGTTAACCACTCAAGAAAACGGCTGTCATATTATAATAGGTGGGAATTTCAATCTTCCGTCCATAGACTGGGACACGTACAGTTTTATCACTGGGGGGAAAGACAAAGACCTTTGTGAGTCACTTCTGTATACATTCACATCTCACTCACTGCATCAATTAGTCACTGCTCCAACTGGAGGGAAAAATACACTTGATCTTTTAGCGACAAATATTCCACACATACTTGTAAACATAGGTGCGGATAAGGGAATAAGCGACTACAAGATAGTTAAAGCTAATTTTTCTGTGAGCATGATCAAGAAACATAATCCACAAAGAAAAATCTACTTGTATAATAAGGCGGACTACGAAGGTATGAAACGAGAGTAGCAAAGATCATTTACTAATTTTTAAAAAATAAGTATCAACAGTAATACTGAGGTTTTGTAGAATACTTTCCTCAACGTTACACAATCAGTAGTTAGCAAATACATACCAAGTAAATGGAAAAGAGCCAATGCAGAGCCTAGGTGGTATAACGCGGAGGTTAGAAAAACATTAAAGCACCAGAGAACATGTCATTCTAGGTTAAAAAGGGCAAAAATTAACAAATCCTCCGAAGAACTATACACAGTCACCGAAAATTACAAAATATCTAAATTCTTAGCAAAAAAAGCGTGCCGAAGGGCGTTAGCTGATTTCAAAAGTAAATTACTGGGTGAACAATTGAACGATAATCCCAAGGCATTTTGGTCGTATGTTAAGGACACTCAAGGAAATAAATCAACAGTACACACGCTTAAGAATATCAAAGGGGGAAAGCTAACCAACAGTCTACAAAAAGCCAATTCGTTAGACTCACTGTTCCAAAGCATTTTCAATACTTGTACACCACATCTTTTCGATCCGCAGCCTGTTCGATCCCAAACATTTATGCCTAAAATTATTATAAATTGTCACGGCATAGAACATCAGCTAAAAAATATCAACCCCAACAAATCCCCCGGTTCAGATCAAATACCTGCTCGCGTATATAAAACATTGGCATCAGATAGCGCCTTACTTAGAATTGATATTTACCAAATCGTTAGTGGATCACGTAGTGCCTAAGGACTGGAGAGTAGCAAATGTCAAACCTATATTCAAAAGCGGCGACAGGGAAGACCCTAGTAACTATAGACCTATTTCTCTCACATTCATTTGGTGTAAGGTATTTGAACACATAATCGTAAACTCCCGTATGAGTCATTTAGATAGGGAGGAATTATTAATAAATAACCAACACGGATTTCGAAAGGGTAGATCTTGCGAAATCCAATTGGCCTCCTTCGTTCATGACATCTTGCTCTCGGGTGAAAATAATGTTCAAGTTGACGCGATATTCCTCGATTTTATGAAAGCTTTCGATAAGGTACCTCACATTAAGTTACTCTCAAAACTAGAAGCATATGGAATAGATAAAAACATTATTAGTTGGATTAATCAATTCTTACATGGGTGGGAACAAAGGGTTGTCATAGACGGTATCATGTCAAACACAGCGTTACATCGGGTGTTCCTCAGGGAAGTGTCATTGGTCCACTTTTATTCCTCTTGTACATAAATAATATTAGAAACGTCGTTAAAAGTAAGCTTAGACTCTTCGCAGATGACGCGGTTGTGTATAGGGATATTAACTATTCCGAAGATAGCGACTCGTTAACAATCGACCTACTTGCTATTCATGCTTGGTACGAAAAGTGGCAAATGGAATGGAACAAACATAAAAAAGTGCGTAGCAGTCAACTTTTGGAATAAGGAAAATAGGCCAGGTAGGGCTTACAGAATTAATAATACGGAAATTATTCATGCCGAGTCTTTTAAGTACTTAGGGGTCACAATTACTCACGATCTATCTTGGGGAAAACATATTCGGGAAATATGCGGTAAAGCATACAGGAAGCTAGGCTTTATCAAGGGAGTACTCGGAAAATGTGATGAGAAAGTGAAAGAACGTTATTATTTTTCAATCGTTAGGCCTCATCTGGAATATGCTGTTAGTGTATGGGATCCATACGAAGCGGGGTTGATATCAGAGTTAGATCGCGTGCAGCGAAGAGGAGCTAGGTTTGTGAAACGATACTACGATAAGTTGGCTAGTGTGTCTGGACTGTTAAAAGAATTAGGATGAGAATCTCTATCACAGCGTAGATTAAATTATAGGCTTAATCTCCTAATTAAATTTCGGGAAAATCATTTCTCTGACGACGTAAAAAATATACTATTAACCCCTTCGTACTACGGCAGACTAGATCACGCCAATAAAATTAGAGAGCTAGATTGTAGAACCGATAGGTATAAAATGTCTTCGCGTACCATTCGGGACCATAACAGCTGTGATCGTCGTCATGAATAGTTCGAATTGTGACAGTAGGCAGACAGTAAATCTTTCTCTTTATATTCTCTACGTTCTTATTTCTGCATGATGTAAATATTGATGTTCTTATTTATGCATGATATTTTGAATATGTAGTAGTAGTCCTTGTACCCCTTGCACGTTGGAACGATTGACGATAGAATGTTTCTTGGTTATTAGATTGTTAATTGGCGTGTTGCATGTGTGGTACGCGGGTTTTAACGTAATTTCGGTGTTCCACCGTATCATTCATGCATGCCTGGTGTGGAAGCACCCCCTGCCACATACCCTTTGGGTGGCTTGCTGACGTAGCTGCAGATGTAGATGTAAAGCCTAGCTTCCTGTATGCTTGACCGCATATTTCCCGAATATGTTTTCCCATGTCCAGTAACCCGTCGTAACCCGAATACCTCGGCTGATGGATCGTTCTGCAGCTGGACACGCATATTCGTAGTCAACTGCAATGTACGTACGTGTCGCCATAATGTTGAATATTTCAGGCAAGCATTTATTTCGTCCGATGGTGTCGATCGAGAAATTATTGGCAATGTTTGCCTAAAATTTCTTGCGAGCAATATCAATGCATTCCCGAATGATTGAACGTTTCCACGCAAATCTCGCAACGAACGATCAAGAGCCTCAAGCAATATTTTGTGGGCTATCATGCATTCATTCCAAACAATGAGTTTACATTTTTGTAATACTATTCCCATACCGGATGCTCTGGAAATATTGTGCGTGGGAGTCTCGATGATTTGCATGTTCAATGGCAACTTCCGAGCTGAATGAGCAGTCCATCCACCTAGTAACAATGTCGCAGCTATTCCTGACGAAGCGAGAGCTAAGGCTGTCATTTTTTGATCAAACCGTTGCCAGAATCAACTGCGATTGTCGTTGGCTAGAATGGCGAGTGTTCCCCTCGCTTCCGGCAGATGGCGCGGTTGCTGATACACAGCTGACCGTTAAAAAAGCTGTTTTCTTGCGGTCGCGGGTATGTTACTGACGCGAGAAATAGATAAAAACAATCCTTGAAGCGGATTGTATTGTGTCAAAATTTGAGCTCAATCGGTGCAGAACTTTTCGAGTTTTTGAAGCGTACAAAAACCAACTTAACATTTATATATATATATATATATATATATATATATATATATATATATATAAGATATAACGAGTCAATAATTTTGTACTTAGGTATACGTTCCCCCATAACTGCCAAAATTAGACGATGAGACCGAATTTCATACAATAAATTTTGAAATTTTTATTGGATTTTGGAATTAAAAGGACTTTGGACTTATTATTATTATAAAGCCATTATTTCCAAAACTTCTATCCCTTGAACATCTTCCACATGAATTAGTGTCTGTTTGAATAATAATGGATTAAGATAATTATTAATACTAATCAGTAGAGGAATCATAAACTTGGTGCTGCATGTTAGTGCAATTGCCAACATAACACTCGTTTCTGGTGAAGTCGTGAATTGTTCTCCTAAATGCTTTTGGTCACCGTGCCACCGTGCGAGTCTCGACCTTGAACTTGGATGACTAATGCATGCCAAGTGTGGAATCACCCCCCTCTTACACAGCTTCTTGGTTGCTCGCACAGAGGTCCGTAGATGTATTGTATCAATGCCGGTATTCTCGTATAATCTACGGATATGAGTTTCAAAAAACGGGGCTGAATATTGGCTTATTGAGTACTGAATATTTTATATAATTAAATATTGGTTTTTGCGCATTACATTTTATGGGAACGTTCTAGTCAGGGAGTTGAAAGTAAATGGCAACAACAGTTTTATTGGAGCAAGTCCTTTTTACATACTCTGCGGAGATATGTCGAATAATTATGGATGGATCATTTTCCATTAAAAGTGTCAAATTGACGAAGGAATTGAATTGCATCGCCTCTAGTTTTGGAATCAAATTTTAGAAAGAAGACAGTTTATATAGTAAAAGTTCTGTTACAAAAAACAAACATATTTACTTGCTGTTTAGTGCACGTGTGAAAATAATTGAAAGCAGCAGTTCAATCGAAATACGAACCTGTATCAAAAATAGTACTGTATAGGATGAAATAGGTTTTGTAGGATTGTTTTTATTCTACTATCTTCTTTTAATCTATTTTATTTGGTTTTTAATTTTATCTGCTTTCTTAAATTTATACCATATAATTGATTCCTCCAATCTCCCATCCTTAAGTCAAGTATGCTCACAGATTTCCCGTGTTTTACTAGGAGAAAGTAAGTGCGAATACACATCAAAATATGCCCCCGCACAAGACGGAAAGGCAGTAGAAAAATGGTATATTACTGAAGGGTAACTATTACAATATCAACTGCCTTATAATTATACTACAAAAATTAAGGCCTTCACACCATAAAATTGCTCATCCATTAAATTGATACAATATAGCTAAACTATTTGAAATATATCCAACTAATAATATGGATTACATATTTTCAGTTATTGCATACCTAGTCGTAAACATTTAACAGGAGGATATAACTGTTTGCAAAAGGGCCTTGAGCATTTGGAATAAGAAAAGAGAGGACTGAGTTTTTACATCACATAGAATTTTGCTTCATTTTAATGAAAAATATTTCGCCTATCTCAAGCAACCAAAATATTACCCACTCACCGCAATACTTATCAAGTTATCCACAAAAATTGAGTCCGTTTCCATGGGATACGATACGCGTGTATACTTTAGAGGGAATTGAAGAATTTTTTTTTTACATAGATATTTTTAACCTCTAGGTCTCGTGATAAATTCAAATGTATGTGGATAGTATGTTTTCTAAAATATTTTCATTCGTAAATTACAAACTCATATCTGTTATTTTTTTTAGAATCACAAAAACCTTCCTTTGCGAAGGCGTACTAAAAGTACCGCGGTACAAAATAGTCAAACTAAAGACTTACATGAAATCATTTATTGAAATACTGAGAATATTCAATTACACGAAAATATTTTTGCTATATAAATTTAATAAATTATTTACTTCACCCTCCTTAGAGCTGCTGAAATTTATAAATAAAATTCGGAACTGGTCCCCAATATAACTACGAAAAAAATCTCACTCCCAATGCCTCAGCTCATGGTCTTCAATGCCTTCCAAAGCACGAATTCGAGGGGCTTTACCTGTTAACACTAGAAATAAACGCAAGCATCCCGTTCCTCACAAATGCCGATAAAATTGAGGGAAAGTCGGTTGGAAATGAAATACGCTAAGATACGGTGTTTTGAATGCAAAGCGAGAGCGCGGAAGGCAAAAGCGAGGCTCACTTTCCCGTGGGCAAAGTCCTCCTTTGACGTTTCTGAATTTTAAACATGCACGCATGAAAAGGGTGCGACGTCACGTACCCGAATATTCATGTAGAACACACTTCGTTCCACTTCGAGAGCATCGCGCCCGCAATCGAATTCCGGCAAATGAATTCCGGCCTTTGGAATGAGTCCGCGTGCACCTCGTTCCGGTGAAGCGAATGAAGTGAAAATGGAAAAAAAATAAAATAAAACAAAAACCGCATGTCATGCGTTCTAGTTGAGATGCTAGTACGCCACGCGGCCGGAGAAATCATTTCATGCGGTTTTTTATAAAAATGCAGATTACTGAACTAATTAGCCCTACAAAATATGTATGCTTAACATGGAGTAAACAGGTACATTTTACTGCTAAAATTAGCGTAAAGAGGGATGAAAACGAGGGAATGATTATTCTTCTCTCTGAAAGATTCAGATTTTTAAGCAATTATTAAGACGCATCTTTTATGTGTAATCTGCCGAATATAAGATTGGGCAAGGTATTGTACACATATGTGTGTCCTCGTGTACATATATGTATTTCTGTAAATATTTTTGTCTTCATATGGTAACACTTATATGTTGGATGTAATTACGATAATTTTCAACTCAATGCTACTTAATCAATATCAAGTATTATATAAAAGTGATCATAGATGTTTTTGGTCAGCGCATCTTTTTGTCAGTACTTATTACTTTTAAATGGCGGTTTTTCTTAAATATTTCTGAATTTCATCATCTACATCTATTTCTTATCCTACAAGCCACCACGAGGGTGCTCGGCAGGGGATACTTATCACAAACATGAACTACAGTGAAGAGATTTACTTTTACCGACATGAACCACATAATGGGTATGCTAAAAATGATCAGAAATCACTAAATTAATGTATAATGTAACAACGTAAACGAGTCACAAGAGTCATCCAGAGAACAAGCAAAGCATGGTGTTAGCACTAATCGGCAGATTTAGAATCAAGCATTAGGGGGAATAAAAATTAATCAGCTACACTGCCTGTCAACTAACCTACTTTAAAGTCTCAACGCGGTCGTTATGGTCTCTTATTCATCGCGGGGAAAAAGACATTTTAGACCTATCTGTTCTAAAATCTATTTCCCTTATTTTACTCTCATAATCTGATCTACCGTAGTATGTTGGAGTTGGTAAGATATTGAAAACTTCTTCTGAAAATAAATTGGTTTTGTATTTACACAAAAGATTGAGTCTAATTTTCAATCGACGGTCTGCAAGCGATTCCCATCCTAGTTTTTGCCAGAGATCAGTAACATAACGATACTACCATAACGAAATTGTGGTTAAATTTATGGTAGTTCTAAAAGAAATATACATTAAGGGCTATTGAATGCTTTACTTTAATTCAATATGATCCTCATTTTATGACACATTTAAGGAATTTAGTTACTGTCATTATTCACGAGCATTATTTTCTTGGATTTCTTGAAAATACTTTCATGGAAGGAAAGTATCTAAATACGGACATCTACGAGGAATGAATGAAGAAGAGTCGCCCTTGAACATATAGACTACGGAATCTACACGCAGTAGGAAGAAAGGATGGCTGAGAAGAACATGCGGCAAATGGTGAAGGAAGCCATGATTTGGATAAAATTAAATGAGAACGGCATTCATTACAAATTGATATTGCGTTAAGGTTTTCGCGAAACAATATTCAGATAGAAGTGTAAAAATCTGTTATAAAATATGTACTGAAAATCGGTTCTTAATTTGGAATTATTTTCAAATCCAATCCAAAATAAACTAAAAGGAACAATGAAGTTTAGAATATCTGGCGATATTCTGTGGAAATGGAGTACAGATATCATGCTCTCATAATAAAAGTTATTGTTCGCTTTTCACAGAATTTTATTCGCCGACCACGGTTTTGACGTGAGCTATGTCATTTTTAAGGTAGTGTTTACGTAATCCAAGCTTTTATATTTGTTTTTGTACGGGTCAGGGGGCGAGGGGGATGGTGGAGTATAGGGATGGAACGACGTAAAGGTATAGAAAAGTAACGTGGCCAGAGGGGAGGAGGGGTCAAGGTTTGATTGGAACAGGCTGTCACTCAATGGATGAATCACATAACTTAAAAAACAACTGCGATGATGTTCAGGATACAAACAATCATTAATAATGGGTATATTTTTCTTTCTACATGCTAAAGAAATTCCATACTGCTCCATGAAGTTGAGTTTATTCCCTTTACATTGATTGTGTAGAACGGTGGTATTAAATTTACTGTAGTGGCGTTTATCTATGAGGTGTTTAGCAAAATTTGAATTGGAATCGCCTTTGTGCCAGCATTTTATGTGTTCATTTATCCGGGCCAATTGACATTGATTGCCCGTCCACTTTGTCCAATTTACAAAGCACTACAGCTAGGTAGCAGTACGACTATCACAGAATTATTTGTACACCTTGCTCTGATCTTGTTGTCATATTTATATTTTGAGTTAAAGAGTATCTTCCCAATTGTAACGTGGTTGTAAAAATAAATATTCAACTTATCCTTTGGGAAACATTTGATATTCTATATGACAATGGGCTGACAAATGATATTTCACCACGATTTACCTGTCCTCTTCAACTCTGAAGACACTGTCGTAATCGAATTTAACGTACCATGTTTCAACTTTTTTTGAAGAATCTTATGAATTACATCTATTTTATAACCATTTCGGATGGAATTCATTAATCATAATTCTTTCTCAAAATTGCTTTTAGTCATGGAAACAGAGACCAGGTAGTGTATTAGTGAATTAGTGTATTATCCGACATTTTATGTGCGTGATGGTGACAAGAATCATTTGGGAATATTGTATCAGCAAAATATTTTTCGTAAATATTGAGAAATAATGCATACCAGATGAAACGTCAATGATCAGATCGAGGAAATTTAAATCGGAACAACCAACTTCGACGGTAAAGTTAATTGATTCATGAAGACTTTTTAGCTAGGTAATAAAACTATCGAGCTGTTGGTAGCTACCAGGCCACAAGCATAAAATGTCGCCTACATAACGATATAAATTAAAAACATTTCTAACGACCAAGCGATTGAATTTAAACAATTTTTCCATAAAATAAAAAAGTATCAGATTACAGTTGTGATAAGGGCGAGTCCACGGCTAATCCATGGGTTTGTTTGTAAATCATGCTGTTAAATACAAAGTAATTTTGTAAAACACAGGTTTAAAAGTGTATTCAATTCCACAGACATTCTTGAATCACCAGAAGAACCTTTAACAAATGTCATTGCACCACTTAAAGCTTCAAAAGCTGGCACTGAAGTCAATAAATTAGTGACATCTAATGACTCTAGGTTAGCATTTGGGGGAACAACTAAGCAAGAAAATTATTAAGCAAGGTCAACTAAACGGCCATTTTATGAGATGGAGCAGTAAAAAGAGAGACAATACATCGTATAGGTACAGTTTCTTTGTGAATATTTGGTAACCCATATAATCTGGGGGCTGATTCATATTGATAAATTTTCATTTATCAGTTGCACTAACCAAGTTACAGCATTTTGACAGTGTTTCTCTAAATTTATTTTGGAACTTGTTCATCGGGTCACTTTGCAACTGCTCAAAATTATTGTTTATTAAAAATTAGTTAAATTTACTGTCATAGTCGGTTTTCCTTAAAATTAAAAGGCTTTGTTCGCATTTGTTAAAATAAGATTTATGTCGTTGAGAGACCTTTGTATTTGTTTAACTGCTTTCTAGTGTTGAGGAGTTTCTGATGGGCATTCCAATGATCTGCACATGAACGAGGAAATAGGTTCGCTACCTGATGCTTGCTCCCGTTGTCTTCTTTCTTCAGGGCAACATTGCAGCCAGCTGCAAAATTGACCAGCGGCTTTTTCTGAAGGGGACGAAAAGGTGCAGATTTACACCCTTCGTTAAGAATGTTTAACTGCATTTCGGAGAAGAGGTGATCGGAGAGGTTGGCCACTCTCGAGCCAAAGGGAGACTTTGGTGCCCCAATTTGCATCAATGTCTGAAAGTCGTGAGTCTTAGGGTCTCAGATGGTGATATTTGATGAGAAAATTAGGTGTGAAATAAATTCTGAAATCGGATTATATATAGGGGTCGCGCACGCAGCTTTCCGTTTAACATGGGAGCTCCTATAAGCGCGCACCAACCGTTTGAAAAGTCCGCGCTCCCGGGACTCCGCGCCGCCCCCCACCTCCCTCACCTATCAAAGGTTCTGATATGTAGGCTTAAATTGGTTACTACTTTGAGAAGGGGGTTGTTAAGACCTTGCGGAGCTTCTCTCTGTTTCTCTCATCAAGGAGTATTCTCAGGCTGGATTGACCAAAAATGAGTAGCAAATGCATCATCTACTCCAAGTAGTCTCCAGGTACCGAAAAGTTATGCCAAAGATGACCAAAAAGGCACTCACAGTCTTCAATGCAAATACATTGTGAGCAAAATATAATAAAAATTTTCAAAAAGAGTGATACAAGAATTTAGTTCTAGTCACGGCCATGGAGCTTCTTATTTCCATTATATTAGCAAAAGCTAAATGCAAGGCTTTGTTCTTTGCAAACAAATCTCACCCAACACGGTGCCCTAGACAAAGACTATTCCCACAGTTTCATTGATGCATACCCATTGATAATAATTATTTGTATCTGAACATTTATCGCCGTTGTTATCTATGTAACTTGACTCATCCATTGTGAGACAGCCTCTTTCAAACACATCTTCACCCCTCCTCCCTTCTGATTACGTCACTTTTTTATACCTTGACGTCATTCCATCACTACCCTCCACCAAACCCCCCCTCAATTCGTACAAAAACAAATATATAAGCTTGTATTACGTGAACACTGTACCTTGAAAATGACATTGTTCATTTCGAAACCTTGGTCGGTGAATAAAATTCTGTGAAAAGTGAACAAAAGCTTTTATTTTGAGATCATGGCATCAGAGGAACAACTTACTTGAAGAGGCTCATGTGATGCATCAGCAGTACATTACTTTACAGTCATTAGCAATTGTTGCACTTGAATCTTGAACGATCATATTTGAGGAATAATTTAAGTTAGACTGCTCGTTATGTAGACTTAAACAGGAACCAAGTCAAGCTTGCAAGGAGAATATGGGGAAGACGTGTTTTCTTCGCTGTTTTCTCGGATATCTTAGTCACAATTCCACCATCTTTTGATATTTTACGATCATCTCATAGAATATTAATATAAATAAAGAAAAATAAAAAAACTTTTTTAAGCATGCTTTTCTGAAAGAAATAAAATGTTACTAAAAATCTAAAAGGAAAGTAATAACTTAGAATCGGACTAAAAACGAAAAAACATAATATTAGCTCGAGTGAATGAAAGTTTACCCTATCACTGGAAAAAATTAAAATCAATTCAAGGAAATTAGCCATACAATAGATTACCTACAAACATAAATAGAAAAAAATTATTTTTCTTAACAATGTAACTTATTTGAAGCTGTCTATTAATGCAAAATCACTACGAAAAGCATGGGGCACAACCTCATTTATATATTGCACCTTACCTTTAGTTCATTTTAAGATTTTCTAGAAATAGTACAGTGGCGGAAAAAATTAACGCAAAATTTTTCGCGCGCCAGAATGCGGCATTTTTGGGAACTTCTAGGAGCTGTACACACTCCAAAGACTGGCAACACTGAGGAAAACATCGTCTACCGCAAATATTTGAAATCCGCAATGGAGCTCACATTTGTCGGAGCCTAGAACTAAGTTATCAATCGCCTTATTTTTGAGCTTTCGTCTCATATCATTCGCACATTCAGTCACGGTGCATCGCTGTGTTTGCTTCAGCATGGTTATTACGTCGAATAATATCATTTATACTGAAAGAATGATTATAAAAAATATTCACTATCCCACCCAATTCCCAAGGGATATTTATTGTAGTCGACTTTCCGAGGACCTTTTTGAATGACGCGTACTGCGTCTGTTTCACCGAAATGATATAAATCGAGATTTATCAGTACCAAATGTCGATACAAAAAAGATTTAATTGAAATAAGTATAGTCTACGTGATGTAATTTGTCACGATTTTCCATTTGTAGATTGACTAAGTTCCTTTAACGGATATTTATTAAATTCAAAACGGATATTTATTAATGAATCGTTCTTGACCCAATATAAATATCGTCTTTAGTTCGTCAGAATGGGATTAAACTATGAAAACATACGTTAAATATAATTTCACGAAATAAAAATAAATGTGCTCGCATCGATACGGAATAATATAGGCATATTTTCCCGATATTTCTTTCATCTTATCACAGGAAGCTTGGTGACGAGCTGTCCAATGTTACGCTTTGTCTTGTAAATGCAGAATATACGAATAAACATTCAGAAAAGTTTGCCCAAATTAGGTGTAGTGATGGATAACATATGTATGATTGCATAATATCTTATGTGCTTAGCTATAAATTCACCGCGCATATGAAATTAACAAAAAGCCTTTTAAAAGACTTCGGTTTGGAGTAGAGTATCATTAATGAAATACATTAATAGTTAACGTTAATGTTGTAGCTGTCAGAAGTATTTGGCTAGCTAAAGAGTGGTCCGTGTTCGATTTTTAATGAATGCAAATGAGCTTTTATATAAATTTTCTCATATTGCTAATATGAATGAATGTAATGTGTAGCAGCAATGACTGGCTGATAGTATGTAATTTTTTAAATACAAAAGAGATAAAATTTGCCGAATAAAAATAATTTTAATTGACCAGAAATTGAATGAAAAACTCAAAAATGTCTCGACCAGGGGTGGGATCACGGTTTTTTTCTTCTTATGGTCATAATTGTCATCCAAATGGCAAGCCGCATTGGTAGGGCAATGCACAAGGTCCTGGGAGCGCACTCCACTGCTATGTAGTACTCGATCTTTCTTGATGATGATCACGTTTTCGAAATCATGAGCGTACTCCAACAATGTTAATATGAAGAACCATAATTGCGATTCAGGTTTGCAACCCAGTAACAACTACTGAGCTTTCTTATGTCAAGGCGAATTTATGATGATGTTTCGTATCCTTTCGGTGAATTTATTTGCGTCCGTATGCGTTACTGTGAACTAAGTTACCTTTAAAATGAGTGGTGGTATTGTCTACGAACGTTAAAAATAACTAAAGGATAGGAAAAAGCATACTACTCTCCCGGGAATACAAACAGAAAGAAGTAGTTCTCAGATTTCACCTCATCAGCCCAGACCATTCCAATCAAATGCCATTAGTTCCCATTATGCATGGGTTTGGAGGCCAGCCACCTTTAGTCTGAGTTAAAGCAACGAGCAATTTTGGAGGACTCTTGAGGATCCCTAGAGGTTTCCCCGTGTCGATACAAAGCTCCACCAATACTAATCCATTCAATATCGGAATGTATGAAGGGCGCATTATATTGATTTGGGAAATAGTATGCCTTTAATGAGAGCTTACTTTCCCCTTGTATTGCGGGAAATACCTTTTCTGCCATAGATAATGTTTCGGACGCCAGGCGTTTAACTTACAGGAAAGAAGTGGTATTTGACTTCTCTTACGCCATTAAAAGTATTCGACGGGGACTTCCAATTTTTTCGAAGCGCGACGAGCCTTTTCTTTCTGGTGCAGCAAGTATTTGAAACCTGTGCGTTATTCACAACAACAAACCACCCCGACCATCACCACCCGGAACTTGGCCAAGGTTTACTGATGACTACTTCATTGAGACGAGCGTCGATAGACGAACAAGCAGAGCGGACAGCGCAAGCCGATATATTTTTCAAAGTTTTAGCGGCCTCTCCCAAAATTCTTGGAGGAAAAAAAGATCTTATTAGCATTTAAGTATGCCTCATTTTTCTCCCAGGCGGAGGAATTGGATAGTAGGTTTGTAAAAGGCAAAAACATCTGTCGAAAAATTACCCGAAGAGGTGTTGCGCCGTCAACTTTCACCCACTGAACTTTTATTTGGTGTTTAAAAGTAAAACTCCATGACACAGAGACTTGGTTAGGAAATCGAGAATGGTGGGGGATGGATCGATTATAAGGCTAATAAACATCCACATTCTTTAAGTAAATATCAGCATATTTCTCAATGATCAATTGCTGTGATCATGTGCGCACATTACACAAATTGAGAGAATTACGCATACATTTTAACCTTTTCCACTCGTTCTAAATAGAGCAGTATAGTGTCCCTTTTCAACATCCGTTAAAATAAATTACCACTAAAAGATGAAATTTATGATCCTGTAAAAACTCTGTTAATATCTTCATGTGGGGGCACTCACAACTTTTACTTCCATTGAAGCAATAATATTACGACACATTAGAAGAGGAATAGATTCTTTAGGAACGTAGCAATCGTATAATCTTTGATGGTGCACATTCCTAATTTGCACTCCATTGACTACTCTGCGGATTTATGAGGAGTATACAAATGACCATCGGGAAAATATCTAATCACTGCTTATTTGCCACATGAAAAAGATGATTTTTAGTATTTTATCACTTTCATTGGGGAATATACTCGATGCATTTTTGTCGTAGTATTACTTACGCATGGGTAAAAAAATGCTCCTCATAAAATTTAACTCCGGCATTTTAGCAAATATTTTTCAATGCGAATATGTCAAAAGGTATTTAAGTGATTCATTAATCTACGTTATCCTTTAAGTATTATATTCCATCTTATAAGTTGAACTGTTGAACTACACGCTTAATGCATTGCTCTTAGCAAACCTATAAAACAATGCTGGAAAAGCTACAAATACCGTTTTAAAGATATTTTGAAGAAAATTCCACCCTTCTTTGGTCTCTCACTCACATAAGTAATCGGTATTTACAAGTTCGGCAGATAGAACCAAACTCTAATTCCTAATAAAAATAATTGCCCTCTTTACTAAATCATTCCAAAGTAATTTAAAGGTGAATGTAGCACCAGGTAAGTTCACTAAATCGAGTAACTGACACAATCAGAGATCCGGTCTATTCCCTCCTTCATGAATAGCTTTTCATTGAGTGGTGAATTGCCGAATGAGTGGATATGAGCATCGTACGACAGACAGGACGTAGAAATCAAGTGGGGCCGAGTACCCGAGAATGGGAAGTAAATATCTCATTCGACGACCAAGGAGACCGCTGTGATTCTTTTGCAAGGTCCGAATATATGTAAAACTTACACACTCATGGTTGAGGTCAATATCCATTCCCTGGGCCTTCCGCGGATTCCTGCGAAGTTTTGGTTGCAATAAAGTCACATCGCGTAGATTAATTATAAAGATACTAAAAGAGGCCACGCCAGGATTTGAACCCCAGGCATTCTTGGCCGCAGACGAACGCTCTCCCTCTAGGCTACTTCATCGATCAAGAGGAATCCGCGTCCAGTGGTTCTTACTACAAAACGAAAAAAGGGAATTTAATGTTTCCTATAAAAACTGGACCAAATAGAATGTTCTGGATATTTGAAAGTAGTTTTCATACATAAAATAATATTACGTGAGGAGGAATTTAGAAATTTAAGTGTTTGAGACGACCTGTATGCACGAGGGCGGAAAGTTACGTAGGGTTTTAAGTTATTGGGAATACTTTTAAAGAAAAATTTTCCCCACATGGAAACCATTCTATTCAACCAGATTTCCCATTCTTTAACTTGAAATTCACAGGATATTACGCCAAAATGTTAATTGTAATGCATCATATTTATCGGAAGTAGTTTGAGGCCTATTAAAACGATGTTCATCCACAGCTCTTCCCTGCACGCGGAAATACGTTTTATAGTAAGTGAATTTGATCTGGAGAATAAAAAATTTTTATGTTCCAACAAATCATGCGTTCATCGTATTGCTTCTTAAGTTTCAATCAAGAAAATCTTTTTAAACGGTCCAAAGCTCTAAAAAAATATGGTAATAATCTCTACATAATCAACTACGAATTTGGAACCTCGACTGAGTGCGGGTTGAAGCAAGGTCATCACGTTTATAGCTCCTAGACGATCTCGCGAACGTAAACTTTATTAGTATGACTATTTACATGACGCGTAAAATCGATATCTAATCATAGAGAGTTTGAATCTTCCCGGTTTCCATATCTTGTCTCATTGTTGTCAAGTTGTCGAAGGAAAAGCGATTTCAATTAGTTCCCGTGTACGCCGCATTCAGACGCCAAAGAGTTTTGCGTTAATTTTTTCCGCCACTGTACATTGAAACTCTCTATTCCATTGAATACCAAAATATTCATATTTAATGAATTTATGTTGATATCGAATATAGAAGAGCGCCCCATGCTTTTCGTAGTGATTTGAAAGAAGTGGTAACCATATAACGTGAAATTAAGCGGTAACCATGGAAAAGCGAGATAAAGAAAAGCATGTAAAAACTCTACCATCACAGCTCCCAACTTTTTTTGCATCTCGTAACTTGTCTCCCACGCGTGTAGCTCCAATTGCTTAGATGGCCGCAAATCAGCTGTTCGCCAAACTGTGAGATTGATATTCCTGCCATCAAGTTATAATGGGAATGTTAGACAGTTGAAGCTGCCGAAACCTCCTGATGAAGTCTTCTTGAGTTTCTCACAGGATCAGAATACCTAGTTTCAACACTTAGCTCTGTCATCATTATCAGGGCTGACCGTCAGTGGCTGCCAAGTTTCTGACGCGGGGATAACCCGATGAAACTCATTTAGCATCACCATCAGGGGATATGATTTGGCTGACGGGATTTAGCTGCCCCAGCCCCCACTAGCTGTCACAAGCCTATGGAGCCCAGTTCCAACTGCCAGTCGTTTAGTCAATTGATATGGAGAAACTATTATTTATTTGTACGCACACCTTTTTCCCATCATCATCATGATAGTTTACCACTAATTTGAAATTGATACGATAAATATATTATTAGTTACAATCGTTTAGTTAAACCCCCCCTCAAGTGAATATTGTGGATGCGTGTATTTTCGCCACTTGCCACCCTTGGTTCGCCGAGAAAGCACCAAATCCTTCATCAGGCCAGCCAACATCTTGTGAATTCGACTACTTATTTTTCATATAACCACCAGTCATTCCATTTGAAAAACTTGGTTCTTGAGTTTACTGCAATTTTGATTCTTTCCATTTGATTTCCATTTAAAGATCCAAAGATTTAAAGATCCTTTGGCATAAAAAATAAGGCACTTTGAACGAGATCAAATTTCGCACAAAATCGATTATTTTGGCCGAACCATAAAGATACGTATTTCATCTTTCCATAGGCAATAAAATATTAGCCATTTATTAGAATACTTTACCAGAAATTTGCCGAAAAATATTAGTCATTCTCCATGGATAATAGAACGAGTACATTCCTTAGAGACTTTATTTACAAAATATTTCTGACGCATTTATATCTCGTCAAAAATAAAAGTTTTTACTCTGAAATATTTTAAAAGTAAATAAACAGCTCACCGCTGCAGGTTTTGCAAAATAGCTGAATAATATCCGTTCATCTAAGGCGTTTCCAGCCTACGGGACGAAAAATTTGATAGATTTCGTATGTATGATGATGATGTAAAAATATGTTGGTGTAATCTACATCTACATACTACCCCACGATCCGTCCCATGGGCATGTGGCAGGGGGTGGTAGGTCACCAGTCGTGTAAATATGTAAAAGTTTTGGAGGTGAAATGGTGACATGTCCTATGAGAGTGTATTTGGATGAGCTCAGTTTTTATTGTGGTCACTCATTGTTCGCGGAAAGAACGAGGTTTTGTACCTATTTGTTCGGCAGAGTATCTCTCTTATTTTATTGCATCGGTCAGACCTAGAAATGTAGTGAGGCGTCATGATAATAAATGATGTAAATGATGTAATGATGTAAATGAATGTAATGATGAAATAAATGATGTATTGATATATGTTGGATGATGTAAAAAGTTGGTTAATTAACGAGAATTAGAGTAATTGAAAAGAAATATTTGCGTCATTAACGTTTCAAAGTTTACTTTATGCGTTTCTTATTTCTAACGGTAGCCTTAATTTAAGAATAAAAGTTCAATATGGTCTCTATGATGACAATGGAAAAATCTCGCTCAAACTACCCAAAATGATGCAGCAATGAACGTTTGGACTTTTTAAGTTCATTTGCTTCATTTTGAAACTTTGAACGATTGAAATAAAAGAGCTCACATCTTTAAACCAACTCATCTAAGGTTGCTACTACCCTCCATGGGTTGTGGCCATTTCCGCAGTAAGCGACCTTTCAGATTTACCTGCTTCTTCTATTTGAAAATATCTATTACGTCTAAACCTTTGGTGACATCATCTCCACATATTTTCCTCCGCACCTAACCTTTATCAGTCAGGAGCGTATGAGTTCAATTTTTTCTCGGTCGCTCTTGAGTTCACCATGTGGGTTTTGTGACAAAATCTTCGGATTTTTTGCCGTTATATGAAGCGTTGCATGGTTTATATCTTAATTTACATATTGAAAACTGCGTTTTTATAGTTCTACATACATTTCCTCCCTCAAGTATTGGTCCAGATATTATTTCGTAGTATCTTTCAACTTTTCAAATTTGTCTTAGTTTTTCTGTGTTTACGTTCGTTTCTGGCGACCGTATGTCACAACTGGTCTCACTATAGTTAAAATCCAGCTAAAAATATCCTTTATTTTAATCTGTTTCAAAAACTTCCATCACTAGGTGTCCCAATGCATTTCTCCATACATTTTAACTAATCTTCAATTCCAATTATTCTTAACTATTTTTATAGATAGCTGCGAACAGAAAATAATTCTGAGTATAGGGCAAATATATTTTACTTTAAATAAACCAAAGAGATTTCCACCATGAAATATTAGAAAATACAGATCCACAAATAACAAAGAAAGTTTTTTCATGAGATGGCAAAGAAACTCGTCCGTAACGATCAGTGATATCCCATCTGTGGTGTTTAATAATAACGGAACACAAACTTTGCATGCATATTTTATAGTAGATGCATTACATTCTAACTATTTTCTCCATGAAAAGGTTGGACTCGCTAATTATGTGTTTAATTTCGTCAATACACAGTTCACTTTACTCTACACCGGCAGGTTATTTGGATGCTGAGGTTCTCTAAATTCACTCACCGCAAAAATAGGTAACAAAAATTTTCGGTAGTTCCCATAAATCTTAGGTGAGATGTGATCACCTTGGCAAGTATCGTTGTCCTATATGAGCCTAAAATGTCCTAAAATCAGTAAAATGCGACCTCAACACTAACCTGGGGAATCTTAAAATGGGAAAACAAAAAGCCATTCGTTTCCTAGACGCTTTGCGGAACACAAAATAAGTTCATTAGACGCACGCATTTTGGGCTGCAATGACGACAATTATGACCGCTGTAATAGTGGCGAGGGCATTCAGTTCGCGAGTCATTTTGCGCCAGCAGGCTCGAATAAACCACGATATTGATGCGTGGCGATCGGAAGTTTCAACAGCGGCATCGCTCCGAACCGAATCCCATGATTACGAAGAGGGAGTCACACCTCGATCCCGGCACGTGCTAAAGGCGCTCGTTGGATCAAGCCTCATTTTATTCCCCCAGAAATGTGTCCGCCATCCACACGCGATGGCGCCCCCCGCCTGGCTAAGCCAACTGCCCAGGCCATTCATCCCCCTCAGCGCGCATAACGAAGCCTCCGGAAGGCAGACCATTGACCCTATCGACCACGAGTTATCCCGAGCGGTCTTTGAACCCAAACCTCAGCAGCGGCGGCATTTTAACTCCGCAAGATCCCTGATTATTGGGAGGGGATGAACCGAGAAAGGGCACTCGTTGAACGCTCAATTTATTGTTATTAATTTGCGACCATTTTCAGGGATATTTTTTATCGTATAATGCCACTACTAAGAGTTTACTCGACGGTTGACTATCAAACACTAGACGCCACACAACCCTTGATTAACATTTCATTGGCCTCTTAGCTACCGCATAAAATGAACCCGTAAAATGATATTCGCGGAGATCCTTCGCTCTAAAGATCGAGAGGAATTCGCGGAAGTAGTTTAAGCCTGAGCACGGGCCTTCGGCATCACGCTCCAAGGTAGGTGTGGTCGCGCTATTTTAATCGCACAGCTGGTCGTCGAAAGAGCAAGGACAACCTCTCTTAGAGCAAGAAGAGGTGTGGTGCCGCGGGCTGAAGGCTGAGGGACTCGTTTCAATGCCAACGTGTGCTGATTATTGGGGAAAATGAAAATCCACTTCAGAGCAGAGATAAGCAGTTGGCACGATACTTCGTGCCAATACATTCGTATCGATCATTTTTGAAGATACGAAAATCAAGCTATGGAGGCGCAGATTTGACTGCAATTCGAACAGGTTTGACTGGTTTAGTTACTCAATTATGTCCAGTCTTGATGATGCTTCCCGTGCATTTTCTGTTCCTTGAGGCAGATTCCATGAGGAACGCGAAATGAACTTGAGAGGTTTTTAGACGCAGTAAATAGTACTTTTGAAATAGGGACGGAATAATACAGGAACTTTTACACTGGCCGGTGAACGATCGCTCTCCTGGCTGTATACACCGGTAAACGAAATTCTTTAAGCTAAATAGAGGAAATTAAATCTTCCTTTACGCTCTGAAATACCTATGCATGCAAAATAGAATTTTTAGAAGAAAATTTAACCACCAATCAAACACGTTTGACTGGTAGTGTTATTTAGTTCAAGGCTAGCCTTACAACAATTGTCGATACATGTTGTGCGCTCTAAGATTAGTGAAATAGCAAATCAACGCGGATACTTGGATTTTAAGGATCCAAAACAAGTCTAAAGTAAAAATCGGTTTCCATGTAGTAATTCTATGGTCAATACACAAAAGTTGCAGTTTTCCATTTGAATACACGTTTCTGCTAACAATGGTAATCTGTAAAAACATAATTTTGACATCATCTTTGGCACTAATTACTGGCTTCTGTAACTGGTGGAGCTGTTGCAAGTTTAAAAAATGGTAGAAATAAAATAGCATTTTAAGAATTGAAAGAGACACTTAAGTCAGAAATACAGTAAGGAATGGAAATTCAATATAATTGTTGCATATGCTATTAAAAATGTGATTAGAGGCTAAAATAAAAAATCTGCCTATCCTCAATGCTTCTCTTTCTTTGTTTTAGCAAATTCTTTTCTGCCATCGGAAGACACCAACTTTTTAAAATGGCTTGTGGGGCTCGAGAGAACGCAAACTAATGAAGTCTGCCGAATGAACTTATCTAACATATAAAATTGAATGATCGTCCTCTATGCATTTCAATAACATTAATCAGATTACGATGAAACTTTGGTGAGTTGTCGTACGCGAGCCCGCGGAGGTATCTGAATTATTATATCCATTGCACAATAGGTGGAGCGCGAGTTGTTTCAACAAATGAGTGTTGGCACGCGAGCTTGTCCAAACAAGCAAGTAGAGACAAGCAAGCATCGAAGAGTTAAAGACATCTTTTGAAAAATTCGTAAACATTAGCAAAAATAGTGATACAGGCAATACATGGAAAGAGTTCCTCCAAATTACACGGTCACTTGTCAACAGATATATACCTCATAAGTATAAGAGCGAGAACAGTGAACCAAGTTGGTACAACGAGGAGGTTCGAAAATGTTTAAAACGCCAACGAGTTAGTCACGCGAAACTAAGAAAAATGAAGAAAAATGTAGCTAATAGCGACCTAAAAAATAATATCGAGCATTATAACATTTGAAAACCAGCCGCAAAAACAGCCCTTAGAAAAGCGTTTAGCGAATTCAAGAGAAAAGTACTTGGAGAACAAGTAGAAGGAAATCCGAAAGCATTTTGGTCATATGTTAGGGAAGTACAGGGAAATAAAAAGTCAACGGTTAATTCTTTGACAAACGATAGAGGCGAAATAGTAACTTCCAGTTTAGATAAGACTAATTTTTTTAATTACCTTTTTCAGTATTTTTAATCAATCTATGCATAGTTTCCGCGAAACCATACCAGACCGATTTCAACAACCAATGCCCCCAATCGATATATATTGTAGCGGAACCGTATCCTTACTAAGTAACATTAGCCCGAACAAGTCCTCGGATCCTGATGAAATTCCAGCTCGTGTTTATAAAGAATTAGCTCTCGAAATGGCTCCGTATCTTAAAGTAATATTTAACATATCCCTCTAAGAACACGCGGTTCCCAAAGACTGGAAGATAGCAAACGTGACCCCAATTTATAAAAGCGGAGATAGGGAACAGCCATGTAATTATAGACCAATATCATTAACGTCACTATCTTGTACAATTATAGAGCATATAATAGTTACATCAATAATGGGCCACCTCGACAGCCAGGATTTATTATTAACAAACCAGCATGGGTTCAGAAAAGGACGGTCTTGCGAAACTCAATTAGGTCTTTTTGTTCAGGATATTTTATTTTCCGGAGAAGGTAACGTTCAGGTAGATGCAGCGTTTCTTGACTTTAGAAAAGCTTTTGACAAGGTTCCCCACTGTAAGTTACTCGCGAAGTTAGCATCATACGGAATAGACAGTAATATAGTAGGCTGGATAGGAGACTTCTTACATGAACGCATTCGAAGGGTGGTATTGGATGGTGTCAGCTCCGGCGAAGTAAAAGTTATATCAGGTGTTCCCCAGAGAAGCGTGATAGGCCCAAGTTTATATCTTCTGTACGTAAACGACTTCAATACTGTAGTAAAAAATAGCAAGCTCCGTCTTTTTGCCGATGATGCAGTAGTGTATAAGGAAATTAGAAATGAAGAGGACAGTCAGTCTTTAGGCAAGGATTTAGATGCGATTGATGATTGGTGTGATAGATGGCAACTAGAATTAAATTTGAAGAAATGGGCGATTATGAATTTTTGAAAAAGAATGGCTTTCCCCGGAATAATTATTGCATCAAAGAAAACAAAATATGTACCGTAGATTCAATTAAATACTCAGGCGTCACCATCACTGAAGAAATGTAATGGGGGAAACACATCAGGGGAATAACTAGTGTAGCAAACCGTAGATTAGGATTCGTAAAAAGGGTTCTAGGCAAATGCGATGAGAGAGTACGAGAGAGAAGCTATTTTACACTTGTCAGGCCTCATTTAGAATATGCCGCTAATATATGGGATCCGTACGATGAAGGTATGATTAAAGAATTAAAATGCGTGCAAAGGAGATCTGCTAGGTTTGTTAAAGGCCGTTATGATAATTGTATAAGTGTTACGAGCTTAATAGAAGAACTAGGATGGGGATTACTATCAGAACGCAGGTTCAAATTTAGGTTAAAACTTTTAAGTAAATTCGAAACAGAGTTGTTCACAGATGACGTTAGATATATATTGAGAACCCCTGCGTTTTATGCTAGGTTTGATCATATTAACAAGATTAGAGAGATAGATTGTCGTACCGATAGATTTAAAATGTCATTTTTCCCTCGTACTATAAGAGAGAACAATAGGTAGCGAAGGGATAGGTAGGTGATATATAGTTAGAGTAGTCTGTAGTGCATGATGCATGTAATAACAACCATTGATCCCTTTCTTATTATGTAGATACTAACCATGTGGCCCTATTATCTAGCATGCCTTCATAAAATATCCTAGTTGCATGTCAATAGTACAAGTCTGGTGATCTTCACCCCCTGCTATACACCCTCTTGGTGGCTCGCAGGATATTACGTAGATGTAATCCCTTTCTTTTTATGTAGATACTAACCACCTAGCTGCATGTGACTCTGTTCTCTAGCATGCCTCCCTCAAATATCCTACTTGCATGGCAATAGTTCATGTTTGGTGATCTTCACCCCCTGCCACACACCCTCGTGGTGTCTCGCAGGGTATTACGTAGATGTAAATGCAAATGTAATCTGTGTTTAAAGGTACGTAATTTATTGGTACGTAGAATAAGATTGGGTGCAGGGGTGGATTTTTTTTACCCTTGCATTCAATTTACGTATACGCTTCGCTTTTTCCTAAAATTGGATTTCTAAGCTCGTAATTCTTAAATTATTGCACTACTTCAACTATAATATATATTGTTTACTTGGAAAACGCAGCATTGACATGGAATGGAAACTCATGTCACCATTTGTGCGTAACGAATTCCTGTGTACGAGGGATTCATTGGACTGCAAAAAATCATTTTCTTTCATTCATTTTGTACATGTTACCGTGCCTGCTTTGAATATATGTGTGCCTGCTTAGAAAGAAAAGAGGCATTGCAACCAACGCCGGGCACAGCTAGTATTTAACATAATTTTGGTGAGGGATCAGGTTACTGAGGTGTTTAGAATATCGGCTTTCCATACTGGAGAATTGGTTTCCCAGGGTCTCGGTTCATCTGTTAACCTACATTCGTTTTGGAGTGAAACTAGTGATCGAACTCGGAAAGAGGACAGTCGTAGCAATGGGAATAAAGGATTCAATCTTATGTGCATGCAGCACGAGCCGAAGGCTTAAATCATGCTCACACGTGCGTGAATAGGACGTATGGTGCAACAACAGAGTTCCCATAAGCGTTCTCTCTGCCCGCCATGAGTGGGCCCGTGAAGGTCAACTCTGCAGAGCCGCGTCAAAAAATAAAACACCGTCGGCATGGATTCGGTTTTTTAAATATAAGTATTTTTCATCACATCGCCCATTGCGAGAGCACATAGCGTGCATTATTTGCTCGTTTTCGATACAAGACAGGTAAGTCATCAAGTGCTTGGTGATTGTACCTCTAATGAATGCATTGCGTGGGGGATTATGTACCGCAGAATAAAAAACAATTGTAACTTAGTGTTTTCCGACAATGGGTAAGAAGTGAAACAAAACAATGAAACGGGTAACTCTACATCAGTGCAATAAATGAACACTCAACTACTAAAATATATACTGCAATACAGCATTAAACAGGTTATTATAGCCGAAATGAAATTTATCAAAGCATGAGACAACCTACTACCATAGTTTGGTGTTTTTGATACAATTTAACCGTCATTGGCACAGCTCTTGTCATTGGATGCGAGATTTAGCTCTAGCCTTCATGATGATACCTTTTAAAATCGATACAATCAGACAAATTTGACCATTCCGCGTTCTCACATTCTCCGATTTGAACCTTGAAAAACAAAGTTCATCAACAATATTCGAAATATCAGATAATATCTTTTCATATCCTAATCCGTGGATAAAGAATGTCTTGAAACTAAATATTTATGGACTCCTTGCAGCTAAGAGAGCTTCTCCAATCGGGGAGAAAATATTTTGACTCCATCACATCATGTAAACCATAGTGCCGCATAATTTTATATCATTTGGGAATATTACTTTACTTTTGATAAATTACAAATGCCAGTCAAAAGCGATTTTGTGTTATAAATAGGTCAGAGATCCGTGTAATAAATGAATTGACAAATTATGTTTCTGATTTTGAGAGGCATTATTGATCGACTCTCATCTCTGACTGCATCCCACGGCCACAATTGCAGTAGTTTATACTGGGTATTCCAACGCTTCCAAACGAAATAAACATGGGTGGAGGAAACATGTATTTTCAGTGCCATTTTAAAGGCGAAGGTCTCTTAAAGCGGAAGCGCTCGTCATTCCGCCAAAGTAACTACGACAAAAGAAACACCACATTGTTCCTAACCACATGAGCTCCATAAGTCTGACTTTTCTTCAAACTTTTTTATTCAGAAACGGCGAAGTGACGAAAAAAACGTACCCCGCATGAATGATTTGCCGTTTATTATGAAGATTGGGTCGAAGGGTCTTCCACGATTGGAACGGGCACAGTTGGCACGGAGGAGACGCGGTCACGAGAAGTCCACAGCATTAACTTAACGAAGCAACCGAAAGCGAGTAACATGGCCTTGCGCACCAATGCTCTCCACTCACCCGATTTAAAACCGCGCAGTTTTAGCATCCGAGAGCATAAATATTAATAATAGGGGGTGGGGGGGAAGAAGAGGTGTGAAGATGTGGGCCCAGAATTCAGTTGGAGGGAGGTCGGTGGGTGCGGGGGGAGGAGGAAGAGAGGATGGGGCGGAGAAAAACAAATGCATGAGCACCCCCGGGGCTAATGGGCATTTAGTCCGCGTCGAGAACGATTATGTTCGTGCAGACAAAATAACACACTTTCACACACAGGCGGGCACTTGAGGAACTGAAGGCTGCTTTCTATGAATGAGCGCAGAATGCCGCATTCCCGCGGAGTGCGCATTCTCTCTCGGAATGTAATGCACCACTCAAAAGTCGAAACCATTTCCGCATTCCCGACCGATTCCGCGGTGCACCGAGGGATGATGCCCCGTCAGTCATCTACATCTACGTGATACCCTGCGAGCCACCACGAGGGTGTGTGGCAGGGGGTGAAGATCACCAGACATGCAATATTGACATGCAACTAGGATATTTTATGAAGGCATGCTAGATAATAGGGCCACATGGTTAGTATCTACATAACAAGAAAGGGATTATTGGTTGTTATTACATGCATCATGCACTACAGACAACTCTAACTATATTTCACCTACCTATCCCTTTGCTACGCTGCCTATTGCCATCGGACGAGCGATCCACGAATGATCAAAATACCTATTTCAATTAAATTTCACTGGCTGAAAACTAACTCTAGCGAACTGAAAGTGCAATAAAAGAATAATGACTGGGTTGGGAGCAACTAAAACGTCGGAGATTATAGTGTTAGTGACACATGGTGGAGATATTTCGAGCCGTTCCCACGAGATGGGTGGTGAAAACTCTACCCAACACAAAAACTTTATTTCATATTTCACTCAAATTACAATATAGTGGTGGTAAGATATGTTGGCATTTGTGAGACTCCGATCCATACTCTATGGATGGGAAATGAAATCTCTAGCCAATACGCAAACTTTATCTCACGAATCACTTGCATTAACTATGGTGGTTGCGAAACAAGGTAGCGGTCGACCGAGCGAAACCTGTGGTTAAAGACGGCTAGGCACGCATGGGAGTAGCAGACTAAGAATCGTAGGGGAGAGCGCAGTACATGGTAGACAGCGCAGCCAAAATAACAGCATTCAACTTGAAAGGGCAATTAAATTCCAGTAACAAGTTTAACGCCAATTTTTAAAAGTCAAACAAAACTGCTTTAAAGCACAATGAAATTATTAGCAACACTTAAGAGCTAAGAGAAGCTCATCTAAAGTTAAACTAACTAATGATCTCTCTTGAAGCAAACATTTGGGAAATAACAGTTCAGGCTAATCGTAAATTGGGATTTGTTAAAAGAGTACTTGGAAAGTGCGAGTATAAAGTTAGAGAAATCACCTACTTCTCGCTTGTTAGACCCCACTTAGAATACGCTGCCAGTGTTCGGGATCCACATAAAGTTGGCTTAAAGACAGTGTTAGAACGCGTGCAGAGAAGATCAGCAAGATACGTGAAAGGCCATTATAATAGTCTCGAACAGACCTCTTGCAAAAACTAGGATGGGAATCGCTTGCAGACCGTCGATTGAAAATTAGAAGAATCTTTTAAGTCAATACAAAACCCATTTCCATCTACATCTACATCTACGTAATACCCTGCAAGCCATCAAAAGGGCGTGTGGCAGGGAGTGCTTCCACACCAGACACGCATGAATTATACGGTAAAACACGGAAACTACAATGAATCCAGCGTACCACATATGCAACGCGCCAATTAAAAATCTACTAACCAAGATAAATTCCATCGTCAATCATCGCAATATGAAAGGGATACAAAGACTACTACTACATATTCAAAATATCATACATAAATAAGAACATAAATATTTACATCATGCATAAATAAGAACGTAGAGAATATAAAGAGAATGATCTACAGTCTAGCTAATGTCACTATTCTCACAATTCATGACGACGATCACAGCTGTTGTGGTCCCGAATGGTACGCGGAAAAAATGACATTTTATACCTATTGGTTTTATAATCTATCTCTCTAATTTCATTGGCGCGATCTAATCTGCCGTAGTACGAGGGGGTTAATAGTATGTTTTTTGCGTCGTCAGAGGAATGAAAATTTATTTTCAGAAGAAGTTTTGAATATCTTACGAACTCCAACACCCTACGGTAGATCAGATCATGAGAATAAGATAAGGGAAATAGATTGTAGAACAGAAAGGTTTAAAATATAGTTTTTCCCACGATCGATATGAGACCATAATGGTTGCGTAAAGACTTCGATGTAGGTTCCTTGACAGGTAGTGTGGCTGATTAATTTATGTGGTCCCTAATGCATGTTTCTAAATCTGCCGAGTAGTGCTAACACCGTGCTTTGCCTGTGCCTTGCATCACTTTTGTGTCTCGTTTTCATTGTTACATAATGGACCATTATAGTAGTTTCTGCAGCATTTGTAGCATACGGATAGTGTGGTGCTTATTAGTGAAAGTAAATTTATTTTCTCTCGTTCATGTTGGTGATAAGTCGCCCCCTGCCAAACACCCTTGTGTCGACTTGCTGGGTAATGAGTAGATGTAAACAGTTAATGTAATAACTGAAGGAAGCTATGAAGTTATGGAGTACAAGATATTTAGGATTTCAAATCTGTCAATGAAAACTTGTGACATGAAGAACCCATGATGTCAAATGCGAATATATTTAATGCAGTAATATCAATGGTATTACTGGGGATGTACTTTACGTAAACTATCGTATTATGGAAAGGAAACATGAAGTTTTGGGATCACGAGAACCTTCGTAGCCAAGCACTGAGATTAGCTTTCTCACTCGCATACAGCCAGCTGGTAGGCAATGTACTCCTTCACTGAAAAGGGAGTTCTGCGCAACCGCCACTATGTATTGCTGCAGCTAAAATGACTACAGTTCCTGGAAAATTCCATCCCTAAAAAGTTTCAAGTTTACACGGTAGACACGTATTTTTTTAATGCCCACCTCATCTCAAGAATAAACAAACAGTAGGAGAATTATGAACACCGCCAAACATAAAGGTGTCGAGAATAGCCTGTATACTCACACACAATTATTTGCACCCAGTTCTATTTACCCGCGCCTTCCCATTCCACGAATGGTGTCTCTAACTCCCCTTCCACATGCTCTTGGGACGTCTGTCAAGGTATTCTGTTTATGGAGAAGGAGATTTTCAAGAAGTAGGGAGACTACTTTGCGCTATGACGTGTGTGGGGTTCTAATTCTGTTGAAAAATATATTTTTTCCTGTTTGTGCGATACGTAAACCGAAAAATTCCACAGACCAGAGAAAAAAATATGGACGCCGACGGTGCTTTTAACACTGGCGTTGAGGCACAGGGAATCACCACGCATTCACATGTGTATCCACTTGAGGGCGGTTGGCAGAGGGTGGGATGTGTTCAAGTGGGCATTTAGGCCACTACGGCTGCACTCACGGACATCGCTGACGGACAAGGGAAGCGAGAGCTGCTTTAAAAAGCCCTCCCAGACGAGGGACGGAGGGGAATCCAGAGTGCCACGGCCAATAAACATGTCACCATGCGGCCATATTACTCAGGAGAGCTCAAAAAGCAGAGGGTGTGGCAGCGGACAATAGTTTCAGTGCCGGCACGGCGGCGGCGGTGGTCGGGGAAAATGTTTGCCGGTCTTTTCCCACGGATTCCCGGCGTGGAATGCCAATTCATCAGACACCCCTGTGATTCCACAATAATTTTTACATCCCAGCATGGCTGTAAAGGCATACAGATAGACTGGTCGCTGTTCGGTAGACTAGATTTTGTACTTGTTGCATGACTTCTCATTATTACTATCGCCTCACCCCTTTCAAATGTCCTGCTTGTTCTTTTTCTGCGCGAATTTTATTACGCCTCCTGATTTCCATGAATAAATTGTTTAATTGATATTTATAAGTAGTAAAATGTTCATTTGTGCACTGCATTGTTGGCCCGTTTTCCCCTTCGTTTGTGGTTTGAGCCGACATTTGCCCTCGGCTTGAATTGCCTCGGCATGACCGATTAACGGCCTCGCAATGGGACGAGTAATGCATGTCACGGTTTGGGATCATCCCGTGCCACACATCTCTCACGGTATTTCGTAAATGATTCCACACTCTAATCCCATTTCGCCCACCGTGTCATTTGAGATAGCAAAGCGACCTATGTTTGGCAATAAATGGCTCCCTTGTGTGAGGTTAATTGTTTAAATCATAGGGTCGACCGGCGAGTTCGGTATTTTACGCCAAAAATGGATGGCTGTTTTTTAATTTCGATTCAATTAGAAAAGTTTTTGCTTACCTAGTCACTTATTCAATTTCCTCAAAGCCATCACAAGAGTATTATGCATGAAGTACATTGATGGAGAGTTGCTAAACAGTGCCTAATTTGAACAGTCGCGACCCAGTCGTGAGAGGAGAAAAATTTTCCCAGGAGAGACCCTATCCGGCGATACAGTGGTATCAATTTACAAATTTTCATATAATTCTATTATTAAAAAAATTAAATTATATTTATTAGAAGTTGTTTCAGAGAGTTGACCGATGATTGAAGCCATTTTGGCCAAAAAAGACTATAAAATGAGTATCATCGACAATTAGTCTTTATTTGTACTATATTAATTACATTTCCCTAGAAACAGTCGGTTAAACCTTACACACTTAGTATGACATAACTATGTAACAAGGAACTAAAAGCATCGATAACGTCCTGGGTTGAAAAGTATCACTCCCTGTGGGTTTTCTATACGCTTGGTTTCTTCATAAAGGCGACAGTATCAAAAGTGGAATTCTGAAGCAGTTTGGTGGAGGTTTCCGTCCATTCATAAAAAATTCCTCACACCATCCTCCATTCACCAATGTCTGCCTCGGAGGCGCCAACCTTGGGTCCACGGAAATGCCTCATCGATGCAACGGTCCTGCACCAAATCACTTCACAATTATATTTTGAATATGTCGTTTTTGCGATGAAACTGGACCTATATGAAATTTATCCACAAAAAATGTATGGTTTACATAGTGACCACGATTTTTCACAAAGTTGGACCAGAAATAATAGAACTCACTAAATGAACAAAAAATGAAGAAAAACTAAGGTGCTGTGTTTAGACGCTGAAAATGGACTATGCTCTCTTTATTCCATTTCATCCGTATGAATGTGGGAATTTTTCATTCATTTTTGAGTAAATGACAGCTTTAAATTAATTAAATACGGAATACCTGGTTGAATTCGCACCGTGCGCCACACTTGGAGTTTCTGAAAAGCCTCATGCATAGTCCTATTGCTTTAGCAGTGAGAGGACTGCCTCCCGCTTGCAAAGGATGAACAGTGATGAGTGAAATACGTAAAAGGAATACGCTCACTGAGTTGACCATGCGAAAGTATATCGATCACGCCTCGTCGACCATGTGAGCAGTGCACTGCTAGCGCGGTAAAGTGCACAGACGAGGAAATATGTGTCATGGCGTGAAAATTAATTTTCATGCTTATTGCGTTAAGTTGCTAAATCATCGAGGTGATTAAATATAAAGACACCACTGGAATTTTTGTACCAACCGCAATGTGTCGCTTAAATTTCCTGAAAAAAAACTCGAGCCAGTCAACAGCACACGGCGGGGGACGAATTATCCGGCATAAAAGCTGATGGCGGTGGACAGAGAGAGAGAGTTTGACAGTATTTGCATCCTATTTTCATTCGAGCGAAGCAAACTTTTAATTGACGAAATGGGAACAAGGAGTAGCAAGGCATGGAAAAGTGAGACCGTTTTAGAGCAAACAAAAAGAAATACCATGACGAATTATGCAGGGGTGGAAAACAAGGGGAAACATGACAGAGTCTCTGCCACAATGAGCACAGTGCACACACTCACTCTCCTACTAATTGGCGCCGGCAATGCACGCGCGAATGCCTCAGTCAAGTCCAATCAGACTCAATAAACGCGCTCCGAGCTGCGTCCATTTCTCGCTCGACCCCGTTGCCTTTGCTTGGGGGAGAAGGGAGGCGAGAGTGCACTTCCGGATCACTATTAAACATGACCGAGAATCGTATTACAAAAGATACTCCAATAACTGAGCCGAAACCCAACTTGCTCAATTCCCAAATAATAGCCAAAGCTCTAAGAGCAAACATCAACTAAGTATGTAAAAATGATGACATCTCAAAACGATAGGGGGCAATATGCCTATATTCGAAATACAGCAATACATATTGTTCCGGCCTCCAGTCACAACTGAGGAGTGATAGGATTGGTGTTCATGGTTTAAAAAGACTTTCCAAATTCTCATGGATTAGTGAATGTGTTTGTCAAATGCCTCAAAGATGATACCTTCTTCTGGTATGAAAAATATTTATTCTTCCAATGGCAAAGTAGAGTTGAAAAAATTAATTCAGGCATGTACTCTACACTATATCAAACCAATATCTTTTAAAAATACAATTTTCAATGTAATTTACCTTCTATCATATAAAAACGCTTCAAAGTCTGATGAAGATACAAAATGACACTTTGATATCCGTCTCGCTGAAATAATAAAATGGAAGTCACCGTTATCGGCAAAATAAAAATATGCTTAAAAAATGTACCATACGCAATGATTTTTCACTTATTCTGGAAGTTCCCCACAAATAATGCAGCAAATATTTTCGCAATTATGAATAACTCTGAGCACTTCCATGTTGAACTTAGTAATTACCAGCATCATAAAATACACAGCTAACTCAAATTGATTCCCATCATTATAGAGAGAGTAAAAAATGGGGATGTCTACAAACTTGACGATGGTTGCGGGAAAAAATATTTTGTATCAATAGCAAGATGAGATCTAATTTTGCGGAAGCATTTGTAGGCGTTATAAATTAAATCTTATCAATGAAACTTATGCCAGTTGCAAGGTAAGTTTTGTTAGGATAATGAAGCGCTTGCTATAGTGAATTATTATTCTGTCCACGGAGCAAATATTAAGCCAGCAACTGGGTATTTGTGCAAACAACAAAAATATCTCATCCCGTGAAGAGCTTCTCTCTACCCGAATGGATCGAATCGATTTCATCATATCCAATATCATTTCTTGGCAGAAAAAAAACCAATGGAACAGATTGCGAAAATCTGTGAGTCAATGAAACGAGATTTAACCCCGCGAGACAGTTGGCAGAAATCACTGCGATGAAAACAGCTGGCAGGGTAATTCACTTCATGCTAATCGTTGGAGGCAGTCATCGGGCGATAAGCTACATTATTTTCCCATTATGGTTGGGATCCAGGAGAAAACAAATATCATCGAAAGCTGGAAACGTTTTTTTTTTAAAGAGAAAATGCTTGATCTTCCCTCCTCCCCTTTTTCACCGAAGCCCAATCACAGCAACCGGCTTGGCAATTACCGCGGATAAAGCACGTTAAAACCAAAATTCGTCGCCCGACGTGCGTGAACATAGTATGAAAACCCCTATAAAATGAAAGTGGGAGTTAAATACAAGAGTGCGAGATAAACCCGGAGATGTGTGAGCGAATAAAAATGATTTCTTTCTTTTGCCGGCGCAAATTAAAAAAATAATTAAAGTGGAAACGGTGGGGGGGGCGAGAAATGACATATCCCACGCGCTCCCCTCTGAATATCTACTCCGAGTGTTCACGTTTTTACTTTTTTATATATTTTAATTCGGATGGATAGGGTGGCCGGAGGGGACGGGAGGTAATTTACATGTAAAGAACACTCTGCATGTTCGCGCGCGTATTATGAGAGGAAAACATTTCCACTTTTTCCTTTTTCTCTAATGCGAGCATCGAATGAAAGTTGTTAATGAAGATAAAAAATGTTCGGGGAGGGGGAATAATTGCGAGGACGGTAGGGTTGAAAGGGGTGGTGGCGGGGGGGTGATTTCAAAACTGTAACTGCGACCAAGGGGATGGGGAGCATCTGTTGGGGTGGAAGGCCAAGTGTGGGAAGATGTATGGTAGAGGGTGGGAGGGGGGAGAGAAAAATGGGCGCATTGAAAAGACGAGAGGGAGGGGAGAGTAGGAGGAGAGAGGAGTTGTTCCGCGATATTTCGATAGATCGAGGGCAAAATACGATACATCGCCTTTACAAATGTTAGTTGACTTATACGGAAGTAGTGAACGTAGTGATGCCGCGATATGTATCGCTAATTGCAGGGTATCGTTCTGTTTACTCAATACTTTTAGTTTTGCGGAAAGAAATAATTATCGAAAGTAAAAACTTTGAAAATTACGTAATTTTGATAACGAATGCATTTTTTGCCACATTCTTTGAATTCCACAGGCATTCATGGATTATAAATTTGTGTAAATTACATAAAATATGCCTATGTTCATCTCTAAAGCGTATCAAGCATTAAAATCGTTATATTTCACCATTACATTCCACCCTAGAACTTACACAAGGCTTACCTTTGAGAAATCTTTCAATTTATAATCCTTTCCAGGAAAAAATAATCATGTCCATTTGTAACAATAAGTCTTCCCCAGAAAAATTAATTGATCTAAATTAAGTGATCAAGATTTCACCGGATGCAATACAATTTATCATAGAATAGACATGGTAAACTCTCTGTCAAAATAGAATCCAGCCTATTTTCCGAGCAAATGAGAACTGTGGCTGATTTTTTCCCGCTATCGACCCCTGCTGCAATATAAACCAGTATTGTTACGATGAAAGACACTCGTGGAAAGACTCGTCAATCTGATACTGAAGCAGCTTACACTCATCCAGGTAGACGCGATATTTTTAGATTTCAAAAAAGCTTTCGAACAAACTTTGGGCTCGGGGCATCAACTTTTGATCCAAGCACGGTCGTGATCTATCAAATGCACCCAGTTCCTAATGATAAAAAATGTGAACACCACAATATTTACGATTTCAAAAGTAAAGTTCCACATTCAATTAATTATTAAGCTAAAATCCTATGGAATACGTCACGATATCATATGCTGGATTAAAGATTTCTTAAGTAACCGTGAACAGAAGGTAGTTGTAGATCGTGTTAGTTCAGATACAATTAAAGTCACATGCGGTGTACTCCAGGGAAGAGCCATTGGTCCCTTATTATTCCTTTTGTATATTAATGATATCACCATAGTCGTTACAAGTAAAATTCGTCTTTTCGTAGACGACGTAGTATTGTACAGGGATATTAACACAGTCTGAGAGAATTGCGTTGAAAAAATAGCTAGAAGATATAAGCGAATTGTGCGACACTTGGCAATTAGAATTAAATTTTAATAAGTGCGTTCTAATGAATTTTTGGAGGAAGAGTAGCTTAACCAAAGAGACGTACACAATTTAATCAAGCCGAACTAATAAATGTAGAGTCAGTTTTACTCAGGACTTGTCGTGGGGGGAGCATATACAAGAAACTTGTGGACAGGCAAGTAGTAAATTAGGATTTATTAAACAAATACTAGGAAATTGTGACGAGAAGGTAAAGGAGCGTTGTTATTTTTCTCTCGTGATACCCCACTTGGAGTACGCCGCTAGTATATGGGACCCTTACGAAGTAGGACTAGTTTCAGATGTAAAGAGAATACAACGGAAGGCAGCTAGATTTGTTAAAAATTGTTATGATAAACACAGTAGTGTTACAAAATTGTTGAGGGAATTAGGGTGAGAACCTCTATCCAAATGAAGGGAGAAATATAGGTTAAATCTATTGCGAAAGTTTAATGTAGACTTTTTTTGCCAGACATTCAAAATATTTTGCTAGAGCCAAACTATTATGGTAGGAACGATCACAGGGATAATATTTAGGAAATAGACTGCAGAACCGATAGATTCAAAATGTCATTTTTTCCACGCACAATAAGGGACCATAATAGTTATGATAGATCAGTTCCAGGATGCTGACGAGGTTAAATAGGTTTTTTCAGTAGTGCTAAATATCTTAATATAAATTTTAGCTACTAAACTCGCACGCTATCTCCGGCATTACGTACCCTTGCATGTTTTAGTATCTTGAAGCACTATTCATTTGTCACATTAATAATACTAACCAGTACTTGTAGCTTGAGTAGTGTGCTGCATGGTAGCATGTTCTTCTACGCATCACTCTCCTGGTTTCTGGTTTTACGTCGTACCGTTGTCCCAACTGCTTTTGGCCTGCACCTGGCATTCGGGGGAGCGTGGGCGGTTCTGCTTTGAACTGGAATGAATTCTGCATGCCTGGTGTGGAATCACCCCGTGCCACACACCGTAGTGGTGGCTTGCTTGGTATTTCGTAGATCTAGATGTACACATGTAGAGGCGTTTAATCGTCTGAAATACTGCCCCTTGACATTGATCGACCGGACAATCTGATACTGAGATATGTTAGTCGACGTCACAAAATTGTAGGTAATAGAAGGCGATACGCGATGTAAAGTGATATAATGCAATATGCATCATAATGCCGTGAGGAGCAATTGGCGCCCTAATTTTTTGCGGAGCGATCGTAGATATAATGCAATGCAATATGCTTCAGGGTATAGCCACTAAATAAAACTCATCTAATGCTTGAAGATGTTTGGCTAGATACTCAAAATAAGGCTACGAGAAACTTGGCAGAGAGACCGAATTCTCAAACGATAAGGGAATCTTCTAAGAAAGGAAGGAAAAGTATAAGCTACGTCATTTGCCTCAGTTAAAAGCAGAGTCTTTTGATGAAGACTCTCTAAGTATTTTTTTAAATCCAAAGTATTATGATAGAGATTATCACAAGTATTAGGCAAAGGAAATAGATAGTAGCATCGAAAGATTTGAGATACCACTTTGCACGGGCATTAGTGAACTTCACAAGCTGCATTGGATATTTTCAAAGCTGTTGCCTCTTTATGGGTGAAATACTCTCTGAAGTAGAGTGTAGTAACCTATAATTTCTACGAACATCTCATTCCAATGGAAATGTCGAAATAAATATCTGGTAGTATCCATAACTGTCAATATTGATTATGCCAATCGGTAGGACTACCTTTTCCCATGTCCTTTATCTTAGCATGCTCGACAACGTGACATTCACGGAGTTTGATCCTCCAGGTTGCCAAATGGAGGTCATATTCAAATTTTACTTTTAGATTTAAACAATTGAAAACGCATAAAGTAAATATATTAATATATTAAAGTTATTCGGGGTATCCCGCTGCATATTGAGCACTTTAAATTTACTCAACGTTTCGTTCTTCATACTGAGAACGTCGTCAGGAGAATGTAAGAGTTTGTTTGTTTCGCCCCTATCTATAGGTTCTTCGTTGAGACGGTTGACCATTGTTAAGGGTTTTAAATTTAAAAAATGATGCGTGCCGTTAAAGATCTTTGGTGGTTAGGTTTCTTTTCCATACACTGCTCAGGCGATAGCCGTCTTCCCTATTCAAATTGGATGGTCGTTTGGCTATTTCGATTGCTTCCCTAATTAGTCGAGGATAATAAAGACTAATTTTGGCCAGAACTTTAGCCTCATCGAAGAGTATCTTGTGTCCCGGATCTGACATAATATGCTCTGCGACGGCTGAAGTCATCCACTGCCTTGTCTCTAGCGCTCTTTTAGCCTGATCTTAATTGACCGTTTGGTTTTCCCCACATAGCTTGAGCCACAGGTACATGGAATCTCATACACACCCTCCGTGTTGAGAGGCGGAATAGCATCCTTCGCAGAAGGCAGCATATTCCTAATTTTCTTTACAGTACCAAATCTGGTCTCAATCCTAGCTCTTCGTAGGATGCGAGCTATGTGGTCCGTTGTACCTGAAATGTATGATAGCTTGGCGAAGGCTAGAGGCTTGGTCTTTTCGTTCTTCTCGTTATCCTCACCTTTTAAATTCAACGCTCTTTTTATGAATGAGTGACAGTACCCGTTTTCTTTTAAAATCGAAAGAAGGTGTTCTAATTCCTTTTTATAATTCTCGCTGTCCGATACTATGCTGGCTCGATGATATAAATTTTTAATAATACAGGACTTCTGGCAAGGGAGATGATGGGAAGCCGCATTTAAATATCGGTCTGTGTGAGTCTTCTTCCGATAAACTGAGTGCCCGAGGATTCCGTCTTGCTATTAAAACCCTTAACAATGGTCAACCGTCTCGACAAAGAACCTATGTATAGAGACGAAACAAACAAACTCTTTCATTCTCCTGCCGACGTTCTCAGTATGCAGAGCGAAACTTCCGAGTCAATTTAAAATGCTCAATGTGTAGCGGGATACCCCGAATAACTTTAATTAGTAAAGAGTCGCTGCAAAAACCTTCAAACAAAGATAAAATATATTAATATTATTGAGGCGAAAAATTTATATTGATTGTAAACATTCTCAGTGTTTATCTTAATAGTGACATTTTATTCTCGAACTCGACTCACATTTCACGCCGCACGCCGAAGACTCATTTTCATTCATTCAAGAAGATCATTAAAGGCCAACATTTTTGACTTCTGTAAAAACGACTACAGTAAACAATGGGTAATTTTTAACGATTAGTTGAGATAGTATTATAACTACACACTGTTTATTTACTAATCATATCTATGCGTCATAAATTCCTCATTTTTCAAATTAAGTTTCTCTAGAGTGAACACCCATGCCATTTCCCATGGAGAATGGCCGTAGATATTTTTTGACAAATTGAATTTAAGTGTCTTAGTAAGTCGTTGGTATTATTTTTTATCATGGAAAAGATTAGGTATCTTTCTTTACAATGAAAGGAAATCCACCAAACTTTATGCGAAGCGATATCAGCTCAAACTAACTTCAGCCTCACATTGTCCTCCAAATAGCAATGTTCTCCATGTCATATGGTAAGGAGAGGGGTTGGACGTTTATCCTTGAACAGGGACGAGCAATGTATCCCAGCTGAGGAATCATTCCAAGCCACACACCATGACAGTGTCCTGCATGGCACTCAGACGATAAATATGCTATGTTTTATGCCATGTAATGCGTATTGTGACATTAAACTGTGCAATAAATAGCATTCCCCAGTGTAAAAGTATCGTGTTTTGTGATGTAAAATGAATATTGTCATACGAAATTGAAATCCAAGCGTCGTGCAGTCCTAGGGGAAACTGTAAGATGGCAGGAGAGAGGTTTGGATGGGTGGCAGGGGATGCACGAGGGGAGGACGGGTGGAAATGAGGGTGGAGAAAATGTGGAACGAGAGTTTTCGCATTGAGGAATCGAGTGCAGATGAGCGGCATGGACGAAAGACCGCGTAATTATAAAAGCCGAGGGGAGAGATGGGGGTTTTCGATAGGGTGCGGCCGAGCAGGGGTGAGCGGAAACGGAGAGGGCGGATGAAATGATCAAAAACTTCAGCGAGCGGGGTTTACGGAGGGAGAGGCATAAATGGGAGAGTAATGGCTGGCCGGATCGAGGCTGCAAGATATTAAGCGTGGTGGTGTTCACATTTTTTACCATTAGGAACCGCGTGCATTTGATAGATCACGACCGTGCTTGGATTAAAAGTTTATGCCCCGAGCCCAAAGCCGCTCGCGGAATTAATTTCACAAGCATCGGGTTCATGCTGGGGGAAAATATGGGGAATTTTAGCGCGCATCTTCGGCTGCGGCACATTAATTGGTTAGCGTTTAGAACAAAACGCGGGATTTTGCCTGTCTAGAGGCTTTTGAATACGTGATATTGAGCATGCTATATGAGCCATATCGGAGAGTTAGAGATGGCGGGCGGAACAAAATTTTAGAAAGCTTGATAGCAGATTTCGGTAAGCGCTCTCTCTACCATTAACACTTCCCTCTCACTGACAAGGGCAATGATATTTCACTAAGCTACTAATTAGCTTCCCATTGAGTGCATTCATCGTTTCAGTTATCGTAATTAGTCAAATTTTAAAGCAGCAGATTTAATGAATTTTGTTCATGCTTTCCCTGCTAAATCTATTTTCAATCAAAGGTTTTGCCATAGAAGATTACTTTGTGAAGAGGAGATCTGTCACCATATAAACTATCCAGTTAATTTCGGCATTGACAGGGGATTCCAACACAAATATTTGATCAACTCATTGAGCTCATAAAAGAACTGTAAAACTGTCTTCTTTCATCTGAGCATGGCTTTTAGATTTTCCAGCCAATGCTTTCATCATAAAAGCTTTCCAGATTCATAGGCGTCAATTTTCCTCTGACACATGCGAGATAATTTTCAGACTTTATCCACGATGCCTCTAAAAACCTTGCACATTTAGACAAGGCATTAGTCTCAAGAAATATGCTTAATTTTTAAGTTTATGCGAGGTGAAATTTTTATCTAGCCTAAATTAATTGAAGGGCCTGGATAACTTCACTTTCATCCCACAAATGAGCTATACATTCTCAGTAAAGCTACCGGTATGCTGCTTTCAATCTGGTAAATTGACGTGAAGCTAATGCATGATAAATACCATGCATAATAGATATATTTCATGAATTTAATGTAATTCCCTCGATGATTAAGGCATTTTGGCACGTCATTCCATTATAGGCATCCAATAAGACATTTTATAATAATTAAGTTTCTAATATTCTCATATTACACCATACATATATGCTGAAAAAAATGGGCAGCATGAAAACGGTAAAATCTGATCATAAAAGGGTAGTAAAACTCCCTTTAGTACTTTTCACAGTGGAATAAAATGTGCAAAATACACCTGACCAATGGGGAACTAGAAGAAATTCAAATATATGTAGTCAACAAATGAATATTACGAACTTCGGTCATTCCAATGGCTATTAAACATTCTTGTTAGGTGAATAAAACTAGAAATTTTTAGGGAAATAATTCGTGGGAAAATAAATAGACCAAATTGATAAAGTCATTTATCCCCTTCCCAAGGCCTCCACAATAAATCGCTAATGTCATACTATACACTCCAAAACAAATGATATTTTTACTGAATAACCACCATTTACGCACGGGTTAAAGTAGTATTATCGCTTGCAGTTGCAACGGCCAATTATGAATGCCTTCCCACGCGCTAATATACCATGAATATTCCTCTGAATACCAGCCAAATAATTTCTCACGCATAGCATCTCCAAAAATACGCATCAAAAATATCGAGGATTCGCACCGTTTGACGTGCGCAGCAATGCAGACAGGCGGAAATGTGACGTTTTGCATCGCGTGAAATGCCGCGGAATTCCACTCGGCAAAACTGATACCCCCGGCTACTTTTTATAATGACCCTCATTATCAATCACGGTCGCACACCCTCGTGGTGTTCCGGATTCATCCTCACCCGCCACTGTCTCTTTACACTCACTTGCCCAAAGCTCTTTAGCACAATGCACTTCTTTCAGTGCCCATAATTGAACTGAATTCAGTATTTTTGAATTCGTAACGCACAGAGGGTGTCATCGAATCCGATGAAGAAATCTAATTCCACTGTCAGGACCGAAACAGCCATGAGTGCGATGCTTATTTTTCCGTCCCAGTTTTAATTTCAGCGACGAACCATTGTCAAACAGACGAGTCAAGTATTTCGAAAGAATACCCGAGGTGGAGCTGGAATTGCCAATATAAATTCCATTGTCTCGGGCGTGACTTCATGGAATTTGCTTAACATTGTAAATGATAAGTATAACTTAGTTTTTCCACATGATAGGAGATCATTTGATGATGACGAGCTTCGTTGAAACCTAGATCGTCTTGTTGCATCAAATCTATGCGGAAAAACTAAGATATACTCATCATCTATATGCTGCCAAAAAGATTCTTCTACGATACGAACTTCCGAAGAAATTCGTAATCTTTTTGGAGATTGTGTTCTTGAAACTTGCAGAACTCATTTACTCAGAGTTTATTTTAAATATTTAGTAAGGTAGCGTGTAAACACAGGATCCGAGTCATTGAACTCTATTTAAGTACCAAAATTTGGTTCCGAGTTTCCGGCGCAAATCTCAGTATTGACTTCAATGCTGATCTAAGTGACGCGGAAAACAAACAGCCTTTAAACATCGAGGTCATACACAAAAATTGTTAAAAAATCTCTCATCATACGAATGTCAAGCTTACATTGCGGTTGCTCTGCTCATAGGATTCAGCAACGTGGGGAAAAGAATGGCTTTCGGAGAGTTTTGACCCGGGGAATACAACACGGAGAGCGTTAAAGGTCGGGCGATCTGATGACGTCGGTGGTCACGTGATCGCACTCGCTTCGGGAAATTGGGCAAAAAATAACACGCGTGTGCGTTTTGCTCTCCCAACTGCTTTTTGGTGAGCGACAAGCGGCCAGGGGAACTTAAGACCCTCTCATTTGAAATGGGTCGAGAGCTGCACGCCCGGTGTGGAATCACACCGCACCACACACCCTGGCGCCAGTGGCTTGAACGCTATTTCGCAGATGTAAATGGAGGAAGGAGACACTCATAGAATACAGAAACCATGATTTTTAACAGAATAATATCAATTCACCAACACCAATAGTCATCGATCCCATGGCTGACTTTCCGCAGCTCTCCACACAACTCCTCTGCCGGCCAACCTCTTCATTCTTCGTGATCACGACGAAACTTGTCATCCGCGCTGATTGCCTGAGTATTCAACCTTTGGTCTTTCTTTTTAATTCTCCACATTTATTTCATCTTTCGTTTTTGTTTTTATTAGATTACTGAGCCACAAAGTGTGCCCAATATGTTGGTCTCATTTCATTTTCGGCGTTTTCATTTCAGAGTTCTCTCCCGCTCCTCGTAGACCTTATTTGTTTGTGATCCTCCCCGCCCGTTTGACATTAATCCTGCAAAGGCAACATCACATCTCTCTTGCCTCAAATCTCATCCACTCTGAAGCTTATATTTCCAAGGCTTCTCTGCCTTAAAAGCAGATGCTAAAAATATGTGTTCATGTCGTGCCTCCTTTTTTCGAGGCTTTTGCTACGGCCAGTTACGACCCTTCTGGAATTCTGTTCTGGAGATCTGAAGACTTAGTACAACTCCAAAGTGCCAAACAAAAAATCCTTTAGGCCCCAAAATTGTCCTTGAGTTATTAATTAAACCAATTTGAAATTCATACTCCTAATTCCTAATCACTCGCAAAGTTAGTCACCGACCTATATTTCCGAACAGTGGATGGTGTTGTCCATTGTTTCTCTGGAAAAATGAACGTAGTGATAAGAATATTCCTAAAGAAATCGAAGTTTTTCATTTGAATTTAGGAGTATATGATGTGCGATATGATCTGTATGCATTGTATGATCTGTATGAACACTTGCATTCACATCCACAGCATCTATTGATAGGGGTACTCGCGGTTGTAGAGGCTTACACTATACCTGTCAGATAGGCTTAGAGGTAGCGAAACTGCGTGACAGCTGCATGCACGTAGCACGACGTAAATTATTTGGAGGCGCGAGTGAAGGTGGTCGGCTAATGAACGGAAGGGGGAGGACAGAGCACGGTAGGAAACGCTACCAGCATCGATGAATTTCTCTTCAAAAGGCGGTAAATATTCAGCAATGCGTTTCACGACAGTGTGTACGTACAAAATAGCTGAATCATAATATGCTCATGCCAACACACCGATGAAAGAAATCTAAGCATTGGACCAAGAGATCTGGAGAGATAGCGATGCCAAATTCCACAAAGGAAAATCATCTGCCTTGACCGAGACTCGAGCCCACGATATCGCGCCAAATGTGCGCAATACCACACCAGTTAAACTACCAAGGCGTCCTTCTCCCATGCGGATTTTTTAGGGCTTTAAAGGAAATCGTTTTTCTGGATCTCCGGCCATATGATATCAAAGAAGCAGTAGAAAGCGTGCGCTAGAGTAACCGTTCGATAGATTGAAGCCGAGCATGGAAGTGAGTGATTCGCTATTTGGGCGAATAATAAGAACACCTGGACTAACAACGGTATTACCTTTACTAAGTATTAAATTATGCTTTTCTACCTTAAGAACCCCAGTAGTCAAACGCGGAGAATATTTTGCTGTGCGGTGCCAGTTCGCAAGCAATGAACACTTAAACATAAGGATCTTCGGCCTAAGGGTCACCATGTTTCGCTACCTCTATACTCCCAGCAGCTGCTCAAAACAGCATTACCCATTCACCCACCATGCCTCTTTCCCCGGCTCAAAATGGCATTTCCTTGGAAGCAGCGAGCGAACAGCGATACGCACTCTGGGCAAAACAGCGACCCTTCCGCCGGCTTCCAAGATTATCTCATGTGCCCATGGATGTCAGTCAACGTTTCCACAACCTCTCCCCCTCCCCCACTCCCTTGCGACTCAACTTCATTTTTCTCATATTTCAAGTTTTAATCACCTTTCGGTTGAATTATATTACAAGTAATAAATATGAACAGATTTCTCACAAGTAAGCAAGATACACAAATTCCCTTTAGAGTTTCATATGCCTATACGCACTACTAGAACTACCCTCGACGAATTCAAATCCAAGAAGCCTCTTGGTTTGCTACAATGTCATAAGAATAGAATTTCAACTTAGTTGAGCTGTCTTAAAATTCGTAATGATCCAAGTAAATGATGCATACACAATACCAAGAAATATTTACAATCTCATTTCACAGAGTTAGAGAACATATATTTCAGCACACGATGTAGGAATCTTTCCATTCGAATTACGTAAATTAATTACGTACAAAATTAATTGGAACTAACTCGGGAGGCATACTTCCCGACGCATTTCAGTTCTCAATTTCGTGGGGGAGCGAGCTCCCTTCCGTCCCTTGGCCTTTTTCGCTACTCTGTCAATACTGATTAGCGATTCAAATGAAAAGTTGCTTCCGGGGCCTCTCGGGACCAAAAGAACGGATCTTTCACCTCTACTCCATAAGACAATCCCATCTCCGATTGCCAACCACTCACGTTCCCGGGATCAATTTAGACCACGCGTATCTTGGGCCGCCCAAGGTTTCTGCGCTCAAACGCAATGCGTTGCGAAAGCATCCCCAGTTCCCTCGTCTGGTCGAACGACCCTCCCCCGCCTCCCGCTCCGCATATCTATTTCCCTCAGAGCCCGCAACACCTAACAACAAGTGTGAGCAAATTCTAATTTGGACGCTCCTGAAAAAGAATACATCTACCTATATAGGATACAGACAATGAGGAGTGTATTAAAGATACAGGGCGAATGATATGGGATGAAGATAAACCACATGAAGACGAATGTGATGAGATTTCCTGGAAGCGAGTGGGTGGGGCTGAATATAAGAGTGGAGTGACAGAAAAAGAGCAGCTCCGGCAGTTAGCGTATCTAGGTAGAATTCTATAGGAGAATGGATTTGGTAGAAGGGGCATAAAATGCTGAGTTGCATTGGCAAAAGACGCATTTTCAAAGAGAAGGGAGTCGATCCACTTCTACATACTACCCTGCGAGCCACCGCATGGGCGTGTGGCAGGGGGTGGTAGGACACCGGCCGTGTAAAGATATAAAGGATAAGGCTTTAGGAGGAGAAATGGTGACATGTATTATGGGAGTGTATTTAGAGGAGCTCAGTTTTTATTGTGGTCCCTTATTGTGCGCGAAAAGAACGAGTTTTTGTAACAATCTGTTCGGCAGAGTATGTCAGACCTAGAGATCTACATCTACATAATACTCCGCGAGCCACCGCATGGGAATGTTGCAGGGGGTGTTAGGTCACCAGCCGTGTAAAGGTGTAAGTTTTTTGGAGATGAAATGATGACATCGATTATAGGAGTGAATATAGTGGAGAGTATTTAGGAGAATGTCTTTGGTGGTAGGGATATAAAATGTAGAGTTCCTATGGCTAAAGATGCATTTTTAAAGAAAATGGAATTGATCTACAACTACATACTACCCTGCGGGCCGCCACATGGACGTGTGGCAAGAATTGTTAGGTCACCATCCGTGTAAAGGTGTAAGTTTTTCGGAGGTGAAATGGTTACATGTATTATGGGAATGTATTTAGTGGAGCTCAGTTTTGAATGTGGTCGCTTATTGTGCGCGGCTGGAACGAATCTTTGAACCTATCTTTTCGGCAGTGAATCTCTCTTATTTATTGCATCTGTCAGACCTAGAGATTTAGTCAAGAGTCATGATAATATTCTCTATGTTGCTCTGAAAAATATCAGTCTAAATTTATCAAGCAAGCTATGCCTAGCGTGTAGCCTTCGAGTCTCTAAGGGCTCCCACTTCAACCCCTCTAAAAGTTGTGAGATACTATAAATACGCTCGTAGCAGTTTCTAACAAAGCGCGCCGGTTTCCTTTGTATTATATTACTTTTTGGTGAAATCAATTTGATCAGGGTTCCAATTGCTCACGGCGTATTCGAGATGTGACCTAACCAGGGCGAAGTAGCATCAGTCTTTTTCATCCGAGGAGCTTCCTATTATACGTTAAACAAAACCTATTTTCTTTAATGCTGCGCCACATATGTTCTGTATGTGCAATTCCCACGACATATCAGATGTCAAGATAATTCCATGATACTTTACTGAATCTGAAGAGTTTATGTTTACTCTACCCACAGTATAGGTATGATATTTTTGAGATGACGTTTGCAGGAAGTAAACTGTGGTGCATTTGCTGATATTTAATTCTAACCCCCTCTCCTGGCAACACGAATGTACGTTGTTAAGGTCAGATAACAGAGGTTCAAAGTTCGCGTCTTCGCTCATTTCACGGTAGATAGCTGTACCGTCTGAAAATAATCTTAATTTACTGCTGACTCTAGAACTTAGGTCAATAATATAAATAATGAATAAAAGTGCGCCGATCACACTTCCCTGAGGTACACCAGATGTGACTTCCACCGTATCAGAGCTAATACCATCAAAAGCAACTTTTCATTCAGTAACCTGTAGATAAACCCAGTTACGTAAGTCTTGACTTATGGGGGTCCATAATATTTCTAACCAGAGCGAAGTAGCATCTCTCTTATACTTTTTCATCCGAGGACCCTCCGATTATACATTCAAAAAACCTAGTTTCTTTTACGCTGTGCGACATAGTCGGCCCCGGTGGCGGCGGGGTAAAGTCCTCGCCTGCCAACCCTAGGGTCGCGGGTTCGAGTCCCGCCTGGGTAAAATATTTTCTGCTCAGGACATGGGTGTCTGTGTCTCGTACGTTGTTACTGCTATTCACCCGACGTAAATTGGCCAATTGCGCTGTATTCGGGGTAGTGAAGATAAATAAAAAAAAATAAAAAAAATATGTTTTGTACGCGTGATTTCTATGATGTATCAGAAGATCATCTACATCTACGTGATACCCTGCGAGCCACCACGAGGGTGTGTGGCAGGGGGTGAAGATCACCAAACATGCACTATTGGCATGCAAATAGGATATTTAAGGGAAATATGCTAGATAATAGTGTCACATGGAGCTAGATGGTTAGTATCTACATAATGAGAAAGAGATTATTGGTTGTTATTACATGCATCATGCACTACAGACTACTCTAACTATATTTCACCTACCTATCCCTTTGCTACGCTGCCTATTATTCTCTCTGATAGTACGAGGGAAAAATGACATTTTAAATCTATCGGTACGAAAATCTATCTCTCTAATCTTGTTAATCTGATCAAACCTAGCATAATACGCAGGGGATCTCAATATATATCTAACATCATCTGTGGACAAATCGGTTTCGAATTTACTGAAAAGGTTTAACCTAAATTTTAACCTGCGTTCTGATAGTAATCCCCATCCTAGTTCTTCTATTAAGCTCGTAACACTTATACAATTATCATAACGGCCTTTAACAAACCTAGCAGATCTCCTTTGCACGCGTTTTAATTATTTAATCATACCTTCCTCGTACGGATCCCATATATTAGCGGCATATTCTAAATGAGGCCTGACGAGTGTAAAATAGCTTCTCTCTCGTACTCCCTCATCGCATTTGCCTAGAACCCTTTTTACGAATCTTAATCTACGGTTTGGTACACTAGTTATTTCCCTGATGTGTTTCCCCCATGACATGTCTTCAGTGATGGTGACGCTGAAATATTTAATTGAATCTACGTTACATATTTTGTTTTCTTTGATACAATAATTATTCCGGGAAAAGCCATTATTTTTCCAAAAATTCATAATCGCGCATTTCTTCAAATTTAATTCTAGTTGCCATCTATCACACCAATCATCAATCGCATCTAAATCCTTGCCTAAAGACTGACTGTCCTCTTCATTTCTAATTTCCTTATACACTACTGCATCATCGGCAAAAAGACGGAGCTTGCTATTTTTTACTACAGTATTGAAGTCGTTTACGTACAGAAGATATAAACTTGGGCCTATCACGCTTCTCTGGGGAACACCTGATATAACTTTTACTTCGCCGGAGCTGACACCATCCAATACCACCCTTCGAATGCGTTCATGTAAGAAGTCTCCTATCCAGCCTACTATATTACTGTCTATTCCGTATGATGCTAACTTCGCGAGTAACTTACAGTGGGGAACCTTGTCAAAAGCTTTTCTAAAGTCAAGAAACACTGCATCTACCTGAACGTTACCTTCTCCGGAAAATAAAATATCGTGAATAAAATGGCCTAATTGAGTTTCGCAAGACCGTCCTTTTCTGAACCCATGCTGGTTTGTTATTAGTAAATCCTGGCTGTCGAGGTGGCCCATTATTGATGTAACTATTATATGCTCTATAATTGTACAAGATAGTGACGTTAATGATATTGGTCTATAATTACATGGCTGTTCCCTATCTCCGCTTTTATAAATTGGGGTCACGTTTGCTATCTTCCAGTCTTTGGGAACCGCGTGTTCTTAGAGGGATATGTTAAATATTACTTTAAGATACGGAGCCATTTCGAGAGCTAATTCTTTATAAACACGAGCTGGAATTTCATTAGGACCTGAGGACTTGTTCGGGCTAATGTTACTTAGTAAGGATACCATTCCGCAACAAGATATATCGATTGGGGGCATTGGTTGTTGAAATCGGTCTGGTATGGTTTCGCGGAAACTATGCATAGATTGATTAAAAACACTCTGAAAAAGGTAATTTAAAACATTTGCCTTCTCGTACTCTCTCATCGCATTTGCTTAGAACCATGTTCACGAATCCTAATCTACGGTTTGCTACACTAGTTATTTCCCTGATGTGTTTCCCCCATGACATGTCTTCAGTGATGGTGACGCCTAAGTATTTAATTGATTATACGATACATATTTTGTTTTCTTTGATGCAATAATTATTCCGGGGAAAGCCATTCTTTTTCTAAAAATTCATAATCGCGCATCTACATCTACGTTATTCCTTGCAAGCCACCAAAGGGTGTGTGGCAGTGGGTGCTTCCACACCAGGCATGCATGAATGATACGGTAGAACACGAAAATTACATTGAAACCAGCGTACCACATAGGCAAAGTGCCAATTAAAAGTCTAATAACCAAGACACATGCTATCGTCAATCGTTCCAACATGCAAGGGATACAAAGACTACTACTACATATTCAAAATATCATGCATAAATAAGAACATCAATATTTACATCATGCATAAATAAGAAGGTGGAGAATATAAAGAAAAAGATTTACTGTCTCCCTATTGTCACAATCCGAACTATTCATGACGACGATCACAGCTGTTATGGTCCCGAATGTTACGCGGAAAAAAAGACATTTTATACCTATCGGTTCTACAATCTAGCTCTCTAATTTTATTGGCGCGATCTAATCTACCGTAGCACGAGGGGGTTAATAGTATGTTTTTTACGTCGTTAGAGAAATGATATTCCTGAAATTTAGTTAAGAGGTTAAGCCTATAATCTAATCTACGCTGTGATAGCGATTCCCATCCTAATTCTTCTAACAGTCCAGACACACTAGCCAACTTATCGTAGCATCGTTTCATAAACCTAGCTCCTCTTCGCTGCACGCGATCTAACTCTGATATCACCCCGCTTCGTATGGATCCCATACACTAACAGCATATTCCAGATGAGGCCTAACGATTGAAAAATAATAACGTTCTTTCACTTTCTCATCACATTTTCCGAGTACTCTCTTGATAAAGGCTAGCTTCCCGTATGCTTGACCGCATATTTCCCGAATATGTTTTCCCCGTATTAATAATTGGAAGACACTATGAGGAATTGAAGAGGGTTATAATGGCGGGAAGTCCGTAGAAGGGATAACGGGACAATACACCAGAAACTGAGATGTTAGCATAAGGACTATCAAAACCTACCAATCACCTAACAGAATGCTCAAGTGAAAATTGAGAGATCATAGACCACGCGTCAATTTGAGGGAGTTTGTATGGTTGCAGAACGATTCTCTAAAGGGGTTTGTAGTTGTAATCGAGGGTTATTAAGTGCAAATTAAAAGTTTCTATGTAAGTTTGTAGAAGTGCATCTATTTGTGCGTTGGAACTGATTGTACGGGAAGTAATAGATATGATTCAAGAATGTAATTTTATATTTTATCCTTTATTAAAGCGTTTTGACTTAAAAAGTATTCGGCACGCTATCCGAAACTTAGACAAAATTGCAACAAAATGATTTTTTAGGGTATTTGACTCGTCGTCACAAGTTCCTAAGTTAAGTTTCACCTGCATCTACAAACTGCTTGGTAAGCCACTGAAGAGACGCGTAGCAGGGGTTGTAAAGACATAAGCCATAAAATGTGGGGGGGAATAGGGAGAAAGAGGAGGGTGAGGATGGAGTTGAGTTGTGTTTACTATGGTTTTAGTGTGTGTATTGCACCATTATTATGATGACCACTAATTGCTAAGGGAAGAATAAAATCTTGCACATTTTAGTTCAGGTGTTGAAACCTCTTGTTTTGTCATTTTCATCAATTCCTTAGAGCGTGCAGTGTTAATATAATATCCTCCGTATCGTACTGAAACATCTAAAATTTTCAATTCACCTGAGCCAAGCGTTGAGTTTCTAGTATTAACTGTTTCATTGTGCTCTTTCATCAAGTAAGTTATGAGTGCCAGCCACTTTTACGAAACACGATGGAAGTTCATTTTGGATGGAAATGCAGGCTGGATGTTAGTAGCAATTCCGATATCTATGAAATAAGTATACTATAACTTTCGTTTTCACATTCATTTATTAGTCACAGACTGGCTGCCACTACGACCGGCCGCCCCTTGGCTTTTGTCTACGATGCCCATGCCTTGGGTCGGAATTATTGCTCCTTCTTCGTCCCCCTCGCTAGAACAGAAGAAGTATAAGCCTCGGTTCAACCGATGGCTAATATAATATCCACCGTGTCCCACTGAAACTCGCCTCATCTGAATTTTCTTAGTTATCTGAGCGCAGAGCCAACGATTCTCTAACGGTTTCTTTGAGCTTTTTCATTAAGTTCAAATCAGATGTTATTATTATCATAAATCGTGTACGCAATATATTAAATACGTAATTTTTGGATGAGAATAATAATAATAATAATAATAATGAGCTGAGACTCAAGCTGAGACGAGGCCGAGGATACATGTGCGGTGTTCCTGGTGACAGGAAGCACAAGGTCACCCATTTGTTTTACATGGATGACCTTAAACTGTATGCTTCCAACGCCAAAGAACTGCGCGTTGCACTGGACACCGTACATCAATACAGTGAGGATATAGGGATGGAATTCGGATTGGACAAGTGTGCATCCATCCACCTGGCGAAAGGAAGAATATCGGAGGACAAGGAAGACTCCCAACTCGTTGACGGGAACGTCGTTCGTCATCTGCAAGATGACGAATGCTACGAATACCTCGGCGTCCCCCAGCGTCGAATGCAGGAGGTAGCAGCAGTGAAGGAAAGACTCACCGCCAAGTACAGACAGACTCTCAGAAAAATCTGGAGTTCTGAGCTGTCTAGCAAGAACGAGGTTCTTGCCACGAACATGTTCGCGGTTCCGACACTGCTGTACACCTTCGGATGCATGAAATGGAATGTCAACGAGTTGCAAAACCTCGACCGGGGAACGAGGAAGATGCTGACCATCTATAGAAGTCTTCATCCGAAATCTTCCGTCGCCAGATTGTATCTCCCTCGCAGTGTAGGCGGTAGAGGTCTGTTGAGCCTGGAGTGTCTACATAACAGAGTTGTTTTGGGTACAGTTTGCCGTGTGTTCAACAGCACGGACCCCCTGCTCACTCTCGTAAGGGAGCACGAAGGTGCCGGGGTGGGGGCGTTCCTCTTCCAGGCGGCGAAGAGGGCAGCGGACGAAATCGGTCTGGACTTTGACCTGTCATCCGACGGTAACGACAGTGGCACGTCAATCGTGTCACTGAGGGCACACGTCTTAAAGCTCGAGGTCAAAAAGGCTGAGCAGAAGACCTTGCTCAAGACGCACACCGATAAGCCCATGCATGGAGGTTTCTACCGAAACATGGAAAAACATGGGCTATCGAAGGAGCTGACGTTTGCCTTCCTTCGTTCCGCGGGTCTCGGGTCCGAAACAGAGGGTTTCGTTCTCGCGTGCCACGATGGTGTCATCAACACTCTCGTGTACCGCCGAATGATATTCAAGGCGGAGGTGACGGACACGAGATGCAGAGCGTGCCGAGCCAAGCCGGAGACTTTGAGTCACCTTCTCTCCGGCTGCAGTTATTACGCGCAATCAGCGTATTTAACTAGGCACAATGCAGCTCTGCGAGTGTTGTATTTCCACCTTCGACATCATTACGGCATCGACGAAGTCCATGTGCTGCCCTATGCCCCTGGAGATATTGAGTCCGTCATGGAGAACGACAAAATAAAAATCTGGTGGAATTACTCATTCCCCACCACCAGGCAGTTGGAGGCGAACAAGCCTGACATCGTTCTCCTCGACCGCCATCTCGCTCCATGTTCGTAATCGAGTTTTCGGCTCCGGCCGATACGAACTTGGACGCGAAAGAGGCGAAAAAACGGACGAAATATCAAGACCTGCTGTTCGAACTTCGGCAGATGTACCCGGGACACTCTGTAAAACTAGTAGTCCTAGTCATAGGTGTGCTCGGTGGAATCAAGGGCTCGCTGATACAGAGCATCAAGTGTATTCCTGCTTGCGTGGCACAGGCGGAATCACTTGCAGCCCGCATGCAGAAGGCCGTCCTCTTGGGGTCGCTCCGTCTGCTCCGTGCGCACGACCCGAACGCAGCGTAGCCACTGATCCGATGGGTTAATCGGAAGCGGCTACGAACTCTGCACCCCCCCTCTCGAGTTCTCGGACATTATGACGGCAACGAAACCCGATGTTAGCCGGGGACTCGGAGGGGAAAGTTACAGAAGTAAAAAACATAATAATAATGACATTTTATTCCACCATTGGATATAAAATCAATCAATATATAACCATAATATATACCAGCAACCTTCCAAAGTGGAATTAGGTACTCCAAATAGATAAAATCTGTTTTTGGGGTTACCATCTCAACATCAAAAGAGAAATTTAATACCTATTACTACAATCAGGATTCCTAGCAAATCACTTTTTCACAAATATATGTCCATGCAATCAAGAAAGAAGTTCAGTGACTCAATCAGAATATATATACAAGTAAATAAAACGATATTTTGCAACAAAAACCTATAAAGCAATGCTTTACTACATCTGCATATGCAAAATTCATATATTACAAACACTTTCTTATGTTATATAAATAGATTTTCAATGTTTGGTTTTCTAATAACCATAATTTCGTAAAAAAGCAGTTATAGAGGCACACGTTTTCAACTCAACTGGTATAAAACTGAACAGTTCGGGTATTTACCACTCAGGGTATTTAGGTATTTGCCGTATTTACAATACTCGCTGGAAATGGTTACATTTTCCCATTTTCATACTTTCAGTCCCGACACAACATTCATTAATAAGTCGCAGACTGGCCATCCGCGTCTTCAGCCTCCGTGGCCCACACTGGCTTCAGCACTACACGACGAAGCATCCCATTTCAACAAGATCATGGACCCCGGACGTTTTGCTGCCGGTCGCTCCTCGAAAGAGCGTAAGAGAAACCAGTCTGGGCGGTTCGCGCCTCCCAGATTAGTGAATCCTTCCCCTCCCTCGACCCATCCCTCTTCGCGCATCTCTTTTCACCGTCTTGAGGAAGTATCCTCGACCCGAACGCACGCTGCGGGTGCTTCAACCCGCCCGGCGAATGGAGGAGTGGATCGGAATGACCTTGGGACACTAAGGGTGCCACGACCTCCTAAAATGACTCTCCCTCTTCCCTCCCCCCACTTACCCCCCCCCCCCCCCGTCCCTCCAAACGCCATTATCTGACGGGGAGAGAGAGGAGGCTCGAGCTTAAAACGCCTGCAGGGAAGTACGTGTGATGAGGTTGTTTCCATAGCAACGGGGGTCCCGAGGCGGCAGCGGAGGGCACTCACACCTTATTGACTGCCATTTGCCAGGGCTTTGGGAGACGGATGAAAGCATCCTCGATATATACGCCTTTCCCGACGCCGCTCCCCGTTTGCGGTCACAAATTGGCGTTAAACGCACCCCGGAGGCTCGCGTCGGGGGCGGCTGGAAGATGGCTCGTCAACATTAACAAAGTGAGAACTCGCTGTTTACTTCATTTTCAGCGTGACGGGAGGGTGACGCATTCCTGGAGCATTTTGGGCATGAAGTGCGTCGGAGCGGGAAAAGTGGCTCGGGAAAATTTGGTCGGAGGCTTCTTACATATGAACGTCCGTTTAGTAAATGCTCATCCCTTCTGGCCGCTTGAAAGGCGTTAAAATGCTGCATTCGCAACTTGAGGAGACGTTTTTCCTGTTCAGATCAATGGTTAATGATATGACCCTTGAACGCTGCAAAAATATATCAGCAAGTCCGGAATGTAAAGCCACTCAGAGCCACTGGAAATGATATACATAAGAATCATTCGAAATATGTTCCAGAAGGAGAAAGGCCATTCACATATTTCAATAGACTGCCTGATTCAAGAAAATGGAGCCCATTAGAGCCACTACAATGTCCGTGTACCCATCAGGGATATTCTAATTTTTTTCGTCCGCAAAGTATGTTAAGTACTTAAGTTGGTAGGAGCGATATTATAATGTGCAGACTTGCGTTAAACGTATTCTGATTAGTGATACCTCAAGCGGGCTGTATCCCTCGGCCAGAAACCTCCTTTTAGTTTCGGTGTCTGCAGCAGCCTACTGACAGCCTACCTACAGCCTAGTAGGAGAGATTCTCGCCTTCACCTCCATTCCGGACAACAGCGCCACAAATAGCAGAGTGGGAAATGCGTTGCAAGGGCTCAGGAGAATGCTCACAGTGAAGTTCAAATGCATAATTTTCAACATTTTGATGATCCTCTAAACGGATGAAGAATTCCGGTGCACAATAAGTGCTAAAATTTTAAGAAATATAAGTCATACGCGTAATAGCGAGCACCTGATTTTCGAAGAATTCACGTTTCTTCCACGGTCGAAAGAGTTGTGAAGCAAAAAGTGAAAAGTTACTACACTTACTCTAATTAATAATCCTTAATCCAGAGGCCTACACGAACAAATTTACATTAAGCAGCAAAGCATAATCGTAACGTTAAATTGCTCAGACGTCTTCGGAACCGTTTTCGGAAATGGTATACAGCTCCCTCAAGAAAAAAGTAAAATAAATTGTATAACACTTATTTGGCTATTCAATGCTACTTAAACATGAAGCCTTATGGTACATAACATATATTTCTTATTAATTATAATATGTGTTCACAAACTTTCTTCCAAAGGCGATATAATACATTTCATATTACAAAGATTGTTATTAACCATTATCAAATGTCACTCCGAGTCCCTTATAAAAAAATCATTTTGATACTATTTTGTCTAAATTTCGAATACCACTTCAAAAAATGCAGCCTTAACGTGCTTTAATTGATGATAAATATTTGAAACCAAAAACTGAATTTTTCAACCAAGCCAAAAGTAAGTTCCAAGAAATAATTTCCGACTTACTTAAAAATTACTAAAGTGCTCACTAATGATCAAAGAATACCGCTCCATCCACCGGCTCTATAATATCTAGTCAAATATTTCTTCGGTATGAAAACTGTGTTTAACTTAGTCTCGTTAATTAAACTCACGTTAACCAACCGTAAAGCTGATGTGACATGCAAAATCATAACCTGTAGGAAACAGCAAGATTAAGGCAAAGTCACCCCTCATTAAACTTTTATTGAACATTAGCCTTCCAGGCTAAAGGCACATTGGTCCTACAGTTGCCACGAAATGATTACACCTGTGCCTATATGTAAAATATATGTAAAGGTGATTATTTCAAAGGTGATTCAAAGGAATTACATGGAATGTATGTGTGGCTGGTAGTCCAATCCTATGTGTGCCTTTAGCTAAGCATACTTAGCCCTACGCCGTTTGGTGCAACGTTACATAATGAACCCCTGGCCCATTGCCGTAATACCAGGGAAACGCTCGCTCCTGTTTCCACTATTTGTCATCTAATTCCGAGCTAGCACTTATTTTCTCACTTACAAATGGCTCAAATGACTGCGTCAGAAACTAACCGTGGACAAAAGCTATTGCATCAACTGGACGAAACCCAGCAGTGCCTATGAAATTCTGTCGGAGTGAAAAAGTCAATGATTCCCATTTAGCGGCGAGAGTAAGAGTAAGGTGATGGAAATAGTGACTTTTTCCACAGTTCTATGCGTGAAACTGTATGCAATCCGTCCTAATGGATGGAGTATGTACATCGTCCTCAATTCTCCCGATCGCAAACATAGTAAAGCAATGCCTCAAGGATTGCCTCTTAGAAAATTTGAAGAGAAATAGCATGCATTTATGCATGATGTAAATATTGATGTTATTATTTATGCATGATATTTTGAATATGTAGTAGTAGTCTTTATATCCCTTGCATGTTGGAACAATTGACGATATGATGATACGATATATGCGTGGTACGCGGGTTTCAATGTAATTTCGGTGTTCTACCGTATCATTCATGCATGCCTAGTGTAGAAGCACCCCCTGCCACACACCCTTTGGGTGGCTTGCAGGGTATGACGTAGATGTAGATGTAGCCGAACTAGAACTAGAGTCTAATGAAATAATTATCTTTGGTTATTGCTTCATATTTAATATTGTTGTTAAAGTTTATTGAGAGAGAAATATATAGTAACGGCCCTAAAAAAGCTAAAGAGTGGATCAGGTTTATAATTCATCACAAATGTGATATCATTGCTTTTCAAGGTGGAGCTGTTTTGAAAGTTTCTTTTGTGAGATATAATTCGAATAGCATTTTCGTGGAAAAACCGAAGCGACCATGCTCACGTATTTCAGCGGAATTATAAACAGAATAAATGAAGATTACTCATATAAAATATTTAGGCTTAGAGCTATTTTCCCGTACCTTACGATTAATAAATAATTAGTGATCTCCTGTTTTGCTTATAGCCTCCCTAACAAATACTTAAGCAAGAAGACTTTATTTGGGACAACGCTTTATGAGTAATTTTTCCATCACCCCTCCCAAGTGGAGTTAAGTTGATGATGCTAGCTAATCAGTTAGACTGCCAACGCCTTCGTCTACGACATGTTGTAATCAAACGTTTCATTCGACACCGCCAGGATTCAGTGGCTAGAATTGCTTCCAGCTGCAGCATTGCTTAGTTTCTCTGTAAATGACATCCCATGAGTCTATTTTGCAAGATTTTTCGTGAACCATGAAATAATAAGTTCATAAATCGCTAATTCATTCAGGTTATGCAATGAATTCCTATTTTCATTTAGAGCTGGAGGGATATCTTTTCAGAGAACATCTAAAATCGAGCCTTTTGAAATTAGAGGAGTTTCCTCAAAGTATTTTTCACTCTCACTGTTAGAGAAAGTATTTCACTCTCTAAACGTGACACAGCTTGTGTGAAAAAAGAAACACTTTCACGTTCCAAATGAGTCTAGAAATGGAGCTTTTTTCCAAAGTCGCAAAGCGAGAAAGAGAAAACGGAAATACTTCCCAATTTTTAAGAAAGTAGAACTAGGGCGACTTTTACAGTTCACTAGGTCTACAAAGAATCTTACTTCATAAGTGATAACAAAGCAACACGACACTTTTGATTACGCCATACGTAAAGGAAATAACAGTAAGATTCCGTACTCAACTCCTTGATCTCATGCCAGAAACAGCTTGGAAATTAGTATAATTACTGAGGTAATCTAGCAATTAAGTAGACTTAAATGAAAGAGGGTGAAAATCCTAAAGATTTTTACAGGCGCAGACCTCTATTAACCAACTCAATTTATTTTTTTACCTTAGTATTCCACCTTGCTCTGTTCATTCCGTCGATAAAACCTCTTTTTTTTATTTCTCCGCTTACTCAACTGCCTCCCACCTATTTTGTCTAAATTTAACAGATCCAGGCGTAATATTGTGGAAGTTTATATCAATAAGAACAATAATTGCTCTTTTCCACATATTTTAATTACGATTACACGATGTATGGACGCACGGAATCATCATCAGGTAGAAGAAGACATGTACCTCATGATGGCCCCGTGAGTTGATACGCGTAGTACTTATAGTTTAAAGCCAAGGAAAAGTGCGATTGTGGTTCTTATTATCCCTATTTGGTATTTCATCATCCCTTCGACCCTCGTATTTCTTCCATGGCCTAGTCAGCAACCTAACTCTACACCACCTACTCTGCCTTCTGTATTTCTCCTCCAAAGGTTTCCCCGCCTTACCCACCATATCAAGTACTCTTTTGTTTGTTTTGGGTACTAAATAATAGCATATTTTACGGAACCTCTATTTCAAACCAATGCAAAGAGAATTATAACTATTAATTTCAGTAGAAGCAGAGAAAAGAAGAACGAGGAAGAACCGGATTGAAGGTGAAAGAGAGGGAAAAGTCCCCAGAGGAAGACCCGGAATACGTTCAAGGACCGGATAAAAAGGAAAGCACATAGGAAAAGCTACGAGGAAGTAGGGGGATTCGTATTAGAGAGGGAATGGTGGAAGGCTGCACTCAACCAATCGTCGGATTGAACGAATAATCATGGTGAGGGAGGGAAATTAAATTACTTAAGGATAAGAAGAGAATTAAACAATAATCTTAAAAACTAAAAATATTATAATATTTTCCAAACTAAAGTAGTATTTCTGTTATGAGTAGGATATGTGGCTGCGTTCTCTCACAACTTGTTTTCACGACAACTGAAGTCAATTATAAATGCATTGCATTCAGTCTAAGGTCAAGAGAACAATCTTTTATTTAAGGTTTCATTCATCTTCACACCTTTACTACTGCAATTCTTGCAAAATCGACAGATATGAAGCAAGACTTTTCTTCAGACGTAGCTAACAAACACCTAAAATACAAAATTATTTATAACAGGAGATGTTGTCATTTACTAATTTTTCGCTCAGCTTCCACAGCATTACTCCAGAAGTGGTCATAACTTATTGTGCACAGCAGAATTAAATATCCAAACAGCTGAGTTGCGGAAAATGCCATATCAAGTTCGGTTTTTCCCGTCATTGAGCTAACTTTTCACTCATCGTATGTTAGGCCAAACCAACTTTTTATAAATATCACTAAGTTACTTTGGTACTTTATCGACTGATTATTAATTTGGAGATATACTTTACGCCAGCATTGGGAAGCATGCATAATTTTAAAAATCTATTTGTATTTGAAGCACATATTCTCAAATATATACCAACAGGATATGAATTTTATCACAAAATAATGTTACGTGATTGACATATCTTTTCCAAATTGGTGGCGCGGAAACACTACGTTATTGGTTACCCGGGGTGATGACGCTAGAGAACGGTACTGCTGATAGCAATACGGTGTATTTTCATTTGAAATTCGCGAAGATTCTCTTAATTTGACGATATGTCCGTATTAATTTTCTTTATGGAAAAAAATTAACTCACATAATTTGATCCTTTCTGTTTTACGTGAGTTAAAGACAAAGGATTAAATTATGCTTTACTCCAGCGGAGACGTCAAGTCACCGTGATTTGGATTGCGAGACTTTGAAAACTTATCTTCTTTCCACTCTTGAAAGACAAATATTAGTGTCAGTGGTTGACCTGTATACCAGTGATTTGTAAATCTGAGGCTTTAAGGAGATTTTTTGACGAGTAAACTACAGAAAAAATGACAAATAATGTTTATGAATGTTCCCCACAGGTTCTACTAGCTTACAATTTAGAAAATGTAAGCATTCCAACATTTATATGACTGCCTCTCTTAATTCCTTCGAAATTAGACCTCGGCCAGATGAAATAAGACAAATGGCATTTAAGCTGAAGAAATTGTAATTCCAAATGTCAAATTTGCTTATGTATTGGCTGTAGTCTCATTACTTTAGCAAGTTCTGACTACACATAACATATTCGGCACTACAAATAGGGAATTTTATTGTATATATGCTCTTAACAAACGATATTTATGTTAAGAGGTGACTTTGCTGATCTGTTAAGATTAAATAAATCATTTCGAACAAGGAACTACACACAGCCTATTCGTGTGTTTGGAAACTGAATTGGTCCCTTTAACCTTTTCTTTCCTACTGATGAATGTAGATATACCTCATTAGTACACAATACGATGAAAAATAATCTATCGAAGAATGGCGGGAGCCCATTAAAAGAGACTTCTAGATGAGAATGGGAGCCAGAGATGCAACATTATCTCGGAACAGCGAGAGATAATAGGTTGACCCGAGCCGATTCCGGTAATGTGACTTTAAATTCCATGAACTCCCTCGATCTGAGTGCGAAACCCATGGGAAGTGGGCACCGTAAACCGTCGCCCATCGAAACGGTCGTCTCTTATTTCACCACACAAGACTCGCTCAAGCTTGAAACCGGCCATTTCTTCGATGAGCGGAGGGACGAGATGGCAAAAAAACCTTTGGTTTGCAGGTGCCCCTTTTTTCTCATTCGAATCGATGGCGCCATTATACCGTGAGCCATGTGAAAGGAAGTCAATTATTGCCGTCTTCACTCTTTCTGGTCGCCAATTTTTGGCTTTGGGACTCGCGGCGAGGGGGGGTGGGGGTTGGGGGGCGAGAGAGGAGGGGAAGAAAAATGGCCGAAGGTCAGTGACTCTGAGTGCTGGAGCATGAAAGGGTGGGGCTGAGAGAGGGAGGGGGGAGTGAGGGAGCGAGGGGGGGGAAAGGGAGCGATGGGGGAGGGGGAAAGGGGGGAGAGCGAGAGAGAGAGAGAGAGAGGGGGGGAAAGCGGTCGTCAAAGAAGTTTTCTTGAAGCCGGACGAAGCGTTTAAGGGGAAGGGCGCGAAGGACGAGCACAAGCGAACACACTTATGCTGTCTCTGACGTAGAATACGTCTATACTTTGAAGCTTGAACACATCAAGACATCGCCAGCTTCTTTTATCCAGCGCGGGGAGTGACTGGCGGTATATTTCTCCGAGTGAACGACCAAACCGCATACTATCAGCTGGCATGCAACGGAATCACTGTAGTTGCTTTTGTTTCCTAATAAATAGAACATGTTATATCTACCTGATGAACTGGCGGCAAAGTTGTGCGCATTTACCCCAATAATGTTTTGTGAATAGAGAAATACGATGGTATTAATAGGAATATTTTGAAATATAAGAGTTAAATACTTATTCATACAATGAAAAATGGTTAAAATCAATATTATTCATTTTTAATGGTTGTTTTTATTTAACTTTATGTGTAATTGGTATCCGATATAAAAAGTGTGTCTACCGTTAGAAAGCATAAGAATAAAATTGGCCATGATCAATTTACTCGAGACAAAAAAATTTGTTGCTGCAAATTATCGCTAAATATCACTAATAAAATCTAAACGTTCATTACATACGCGTACTTAATTATTTCCACAACTTGATCACAACCTGTAGCTCTGCGAGTGCTCATCAATGAAATGTTACTCGCCATCGGTTGCCACTGCTTCATTTCACATTGCCTGATGCAGGATTTGAGGGTAACATGGGCAAAAATTTGTTCTCTTGTGGAGAGGATTGAAATGTTTCCAAGGAGACGTTTCTAATGTCTAAAATTGCTCGCAGAACTTCCGGCAACAAATATCGTCGACATTACACTCGTATTTTGTGCTAAAAAAAGGAGCGCGAGCAGTTATAGTGGCAACAGCGGAAGCTCTACAAATAAAGATAATATTTATGGAGACAAGCATCTTCAACTGTGTTTTATGGGGCTAAATTTTTAAATTAGAAGTTTATAATTAGAAATGGACTATTTTGTGGCTGTTTTACCGCCACATGGCTCCGGGTCAACACAAAGGCTGATACAAATTTATCGCTGGCATACATACCTACCGATCTTTTGCTGGAATGTCAGTCATTATCATTAAGTGTTAGGTAGTTTCTGTACAGTCCTTTAGGTGGTTGAGCGACACTTGTTACTGTATACACATGTACGTAAATTTACATAAGTGTTCCTTTTAGTGTTACCTATCGGAAAAAAGTTTCAAAAATTGTATCATCCCAATTTGTTTTTATGTAAATTCCAAGCTATGTTAACATTTTGGCTCATTTCACATAAGATATGTTTCGTAATTCAATTGCATGCGTCCAGGGTTTTTCTTCACTCCTAAGAGCATACCATTATAATTATTTCTAACATGTAGCGAGATGTCACGCCGTTATAAAAATCCCATTTTAATGTAAATTGATGCACAACTACCGTGCTGAAAACAGTAGTTATAACATTCTTTCATCATGAGAAATATTCAACTATAATTTTTGCACTAATTCCTTAACTTCCGGAACGCTTAGTTCCAACGAATGAATTGATTCACTAAAATGAAGTGTTGTTTAAGTATTTTTTCGGTATACTTAAAAATCATCAAAATATTCACTCATTGACCGATGTTTCCCCAGAAACCATCTTCAGATTATAGAAGAAATAGATAGCATTAGACGCGCGAATGCACCCATACATTTTTAGAAAATTATAGTGCTTTTTTTGAAAATCATCTCCATCATGTATTTTTCATTACGAATCACATCGGTTGCAGTATGATTCTACGATTATCCCTTATCTACAAAACTGATCCATTCAATATGTCCAATTGCGCACTTAGATGGATTCAATATCCCACATTGTTAATGTATCGTACGCTTCCTCCTGTTCCCTAAAAATCTACGGTCCATCCATTTAGGAAAAAAATGACGTCTATATATATATAAGCATGGCACGCAGTGTTTGTTAACTGTTATAAAATTATAAACAACAATGTGATACAACTAATATATCATCGACTAAAACTGCTTGAAGCTGCGATGTCAGTCAGAAGCTGACGGAATCAGGCAGCGATCTAATCGATTAAAATATTCGTGTCGGGAAGCAGAACATTTATGTCTGGTGGCTTCAGCTTAATAGATTTCGGACGAGGTATCTTCAGATTGGTCTACGATAGCTTATTTCGTTGTAAGAACATTTTCGTACGAGTACCCAAATGACGCGAAATAGGACGGAGAAAATTCTTCGTGACTAATTAATGTCGGTATAAGATCGCAATCGTATACCCTAATATAACATCAGAGCCCAATGAGGAAGATGAGTAACGTCAAGCGTCAGCGAGCTTTATGTTGGCTGAATGTTGGACCGATGAGTGCACATTACAACTAAATTTTCAACTACGCTATAAAAATAGTAGGATCATATCCATTTCAGTGCATCTATTTCTGCGATACAGGTAGAAAAATCATTCTTCGCATTTTGGAAGCATGTTATGACTTGAGCTATTGACAGCTTTCGGCGTGGTATTCGAAATTCGAGGGAAATTATGCATTATATAAAATATATATTTTCGAAACTTTGCGCCATTATGACACCTTGATATTTGATAGCAACCAGAGCTTGTCTTGTATCATTTTTTGTTTAGACGAAAATATGTTAATGTGCTATCGAGTTATTATGAAATGCATCCCATATACTATAATTAAAAAAGTATTAACAAAGCATGGAAATTACATTAGACCAATCGGTAAAATGCAACGTTTTATTCAATTTTATCAAAAAATAACACGCAATAACAATATAATTATAATTTAATGCAAATATGGAGATCACTGCAGACATGTCTTAATCGACATTGTCTCTCAGTAGATACAGGAGGTGCAGTGACAAATGCAACTGATACAAAAGCCACAGGCGTATTCTACGCTCAAAACCCTTGCGACCGCGTCGCGATTTCCTTTGTTTTGTGGTGGGGGTCCTCGTGAGGAGAGAGAGAACTCAGGGAAATGGTGCTGAGGGACGAGGATGTGTGGAGCGGAGTTGGCGGAAACGGTAGTTGGACGCGTGAGATGGTCCGGCGAGGCGGAGGAGCAGTTGTGGGCAAAAGAGCGGGTTCGGGGGACCACCGTGTGGCGCCATCCGGCGGTCCCCGGCTCGTAGGCGAGGCCCGACGATCTTATGACACCCACAGATTCCATCCCGTCGTACACGCGCTCCGCAATCGTCGCAGCGGCGCGAAATATTCAATTTAAACGCCCGTGGTGAGCCGATGGTGGGATATAAATTTATATTTTTAAATATACAAAATTTTTAAACACTATTACAATTTGAAGAATATATTCCTTAATATATAGGACATAAATCTCACCGAAGAACGATGCAGGATTATTAAAATCTTTTTCTTTCAATTACTCGCTTCCGTGGCATGTAAACGCAACGTCATCGGGAACCAGGGGAATGACGTTACGGAGCGATCTTAGTAAAAGCCATGTAGCGTATTAAGAAACTATCGTTAAGTTTCTCTTTCGTCGGACAATTAACTGGTACACTTTAATCACTTATGTTGAAACTCATTAAAATCAGAGAAGCGATCCGTACTGTGACGTCATGCCACCGAGATGGAGTTTTGGATCAAGTGGCTTTTGCATATATTTATGCACATTTAAAGGGCAGTCAATTACGTCTGCTTTAGTTGAAAACGTATGTGAATTATACATTTGAGCTTTTGAAAAGTTTTTCGTCACGCACACCACTCACAGGAGAGTTATCAAGCCATGCATTTTCCCTATTGACCAATGTAATTCGAAAATATGTTGCAGTTCCCCAACCATCATACCCCGCTCACCGCCTAACTGTGTTGACCCCATAGACGTGATTTTTCAGCAAAGCGTGTTTAAATTTCAGCTTATTCCTTCCGAAAATCATGTATAGTCCTCAATAGAAACCTCGATATCTGCTGCCACGTTGAGGGAAATTTTCTAACTTCCGGCTATGTTCTCTCTTGCGCCAAAACATCTACGACTCTAGCCATACTATTTAGCTGTTAGCTGTATATGGAAGAAAAGGACATGGCCCACTTCAAAACTAAACTTTCTATAGAGAGTAAGCGTGAATTTTACTGTGAAAACATCCTTCGTCAGAACAGGGATTCGAACTCAAGCTCAAAGTCGTACCGGGCTTAAACTTTGTGCAGTTTGGCACACATGTTTGGGTATTTCGTCGCATCATAGCTAATATGGCAATAGTGATATGGAACTGTTTCATCCACCTTACTTCTGTGACGAACACAAATCCAACCCCCAGACTTGAGTATTACATTCTAACCCACGACTTTTGGATTGACAAGTCACTAAAATAGTTACCGCCGCCAAGGTTCAACGTCCATCAATAAACCCTTCACGTAACCTGCAAACCATACAGGACAGATAATTCAAAAATAAACTTTAACGAATAGTTCATACTTAAAAATTAAATTCTCATTTCAAAAAGCAGTAGGATATCAGCTTTGTGGTAAATTCAAAGTTCTTTTTTTAACGACAGATAGGTATCCAAAACTTCCCTATATATTTGGTTATCACCTTTCTCGCCATAAAACAGGTCACATTCTTCTTTCGAAATCTCAAAGCACGGACTTTGAGTGATTCTTCCATTTTTCGAGGAAGATTAGCGGTTAAAGCACTTGGCTACGCGCTCAACATTATGTGATGCTTTTGAGACACGCCCGCCGAAATCTAAGCCGAGAAATATTTCCCGTGAGTCCACCGCCAGAAATAGGAAAGGAACTATCCGCCATTCAAACACAGAGGGCTCATTGGGGTTAAAAATAACCGTCACACCAACTTTCCACAAGAGGGCAGAAGTCTCGCGTCAGTGTCGGTTGGGTATTTTGTAAATTATTAGACTTTTATATACATCCGGAAGTAGAACACTCACCTCCAAAGCAGGGTATCCCTGTAAATGGTCAGCTGCGTCTCTTCCGACTTCACAGCCCGAACTTTGTTGAGTCTGAGTACGCATTCGCTTTCCTGTACTCGACTGACAACATCTTCATTATTCTGAACTCATAATTTCAATATCAACTCATAATCCTGGATTGGATTTAATATTTGATGAGGCGACCGACAGCTAAGGTCATACGCTATAGGGGTCAGGTATAGGGGGAAGGGTGGAGAGAAACCAGGCGTCGGCATTATCCTGCTTTTAACGAAAGGCGCCTAGGGGACCACGGCTTAACGTCTCATCCAACATACGGAGTACAGTACTTGAAGTGCCCTCCACAAGACACTCGAGTAGGGTTTGGGTTTCCTCTGAAAAACATCCGCCTCTGCCGGGGTTCGAATCCTGGCCTCCCGTACGATTAGCACCACACCAGCCCGATCCCCGACTCACAATCCTGAGTCTAACATAACCGATTTTCATCAACGTGATTTCATTCTATTGGATCTAGTGTTTTGCTGTTGGCATATAAACCATGTTTATTCTTGTTGTTTCTGGTTCTCCGTGCATTGCTCACCCGTCTGCTTTTTGGTCTGCTCCGAGCAATCAAGTGGGACTTGGTAAGTTCGACCTTGAACTTGGACGAGAGTTGCATGTTTTGTCACGATTCACCAGGTGCCACTCATCTGGAGGCGGCTTTTACAGCAATACGTACACTGAGACGTATAATTGTGCCAAAAATGAGGGAAATCTGTTCAGAGGAGTACGGATAAAAGGAAAATTATGAAGAGTTTCAATGTACACAATATTTTAGTAATTAAATAGCACTGCACGTAACGGAAAATAAGCGAACAACCAGATGATGAGATTAGGAATTTCCGTATCGAACGAGCATAAATAATAAAAATCAACGTGTCAGTTGCAGATATTTACAAATATACGGACAGTTTTAACAAAATAAGGCGTACATATACATGCATTTTAATTTTTTGCGAATAAGTGGAAAATAGACAAATATTTTATCCGGTTATAACAGCCTATCATGAATTTCACAATAAACTAAAATATCGAAGTTTAAAACGGCAGAGAACAAAATATTGAAAGAAATAGAGAGGTGGTTTACTGAAATTGATGACTCAAAAATAAAATAAAGATGGTCTGTAAAACATGAGCAGGAAAAGCCTTGATGGAACACCAGAGGCAAGAAGCGAAAATTCTCAGGAATGCACACATGTGAAGAAATGGCGCAAATGATCTTAGCTTTCGGTCGCCTCCCCAAAAAGCCAATGCAATCCGAGAGGTTGCTCAACAGACACTTCAGTTTCAAGAACATCTGCAATGAAAAGTGGAACAATAACTAAACGAGAGAAATTTTTACCCCTCATTCGAGCAATGAAAGTTTCTTCGTACATGCTGTAACGCAGTAAAATAATATTTGAACAAGTTCCTTCATCCGATCATGATCCCTTTATCGCCTTACATATGCGGAATTCCCGAGAAATTGAGGGCGCACTCGCCGTTACTTGCAGAGCTCAGAGCTGTTGTTGGGACACACGGCACACAGAAACGTAAACTTCATGGGGAAAGTATTTAATAGTTTCCGGAGTTCCTATTGTATGGAGAGTTTAAAGAATACGCTATTTATCACAACATAATATTCTGAAGTAAAGAGCTCGAGCTTCATGGAAATACATCACCGCACGAGAGGAGAAATTGCATAGATTCTTTATAATAATATGACACTGTAAATGAGGAAAAGGATTGCTATATTTTGTAAACGCAAAATTAAAATATATTTTCAAGTGTAAGCAAAAACAATAACAAACATTTATATTCCCATCAAAATATATTATTGCTCTAAAAATTTACTACTTCTACGCAAGCGCATAGGGAACAATGTACTTTGAGAATATTTAGATTTCACTTTGGTAATACGTGCCTTTATTTCAAATTCTGGCACATAAATATGTAAAAGGATGTCCCGGTAATGTTTTCACTCCTATTTACACATTTTTATGATAAAATTTGTATGTTAACGCAATAATATTTAAAAATAATTTTCTAATGACGACCGTGCGTTTTAATAATACTTTTAAGGTAGTAACATAACTAATTTAATATTTTATCCTATAAGACACGTAATATTATTATAATATTGTATAATTATATAATTTTTATAAAGATTAGTTTTTATAATAATTAATACATTTTGAGAATCGGTAGCAATTTTATGCGAAAAAATATATCTCTTATGCCATAAATTAGCCGAAAATAAATTTGCGGCTAATGTTACCAAAAAAGCGAGGGATTATGAGGTACATTTGAATATAATATGATGAATAACCTTCCTCATTTAAATTGAGATAAAATGTGACGTTACCATTCCTGGTTCTATTGTTTGAGCGGTAACTAGATACGGAGGCTGTAAGGAGCCCCCCAGCACCGCATCTTCTCCATTATACTTTGTTTTGGCAACGCGGAGAACAAGCGCAAGTACTTGATGGGAAGCTATTGTTTGCTAACTGGAAAACGGAGTGCTCACCCGGTAGCTGACTAGGCATTTTTCGGGTGAACCTGAGAAGGCTATATGCATTGTGCTTTCGAATGTATGGTTAAATGACGAGCTTTAGACGTGTAGCAGGTAATAAACACTGCAAAAGGCTTCTCAAAGCAAGACGCGGGTCACAGAAGCAGAAGATCACGCTAAAGGTAAGTGGCGAACGGAAGTAAAAACTTTTGGAATTTCTATGAAAGACTCTCTGACGGTTAATCATTGGTAACCAATTTCATTATTCCTGTCTGGAGCATTGAGTCTCCCCTTCTCCAAAGAAACTTAGGCAAATATGCATTTTATAATTTGGTGCAAGAATGCATGATCGAACCGCACAATTAAACAAAAAAATAGTAATTTCATTCAAAATAAATACTTTCACCTTCAATTTTCCAAATGCAATAGTATTTTGGAGATATATTCATTTTAATTTAAACAATATCCAAAAGAACTGTAAAAATAGTAGACGTAATTGCAAGTTTGCGCTTTCTGATAACTACCACGGTGCATTATAAGAAGTTAAGACAATTACTACCGCTCCTTACACATATTAAGGAGAGATCGTATTTATGAGCTATGAACGATGCCGACTCTTAGCATCAGCTGGTTCAATGGCTCAATGGCGTCTGAGCCCAGTGGGTCAGCCATTCAAGTGGAGTTGAGACGCTCAAAACTATTGAGGAAGGCATTGGGCAACCACTGCAATTATGTCCCATATGATGACCACAATAAAAAAGAGCAGTAAATCCCAGCAATTAAACGGTCTCAGGGTCTCAATTAATGGTGGGAAAAGTCATGCCCAGAGAATTGGGAGGCAAGGCCACGACAGTCGTCATCGCATGAAATTTTTAGCGCAGCCGAACCGATTGCTTAAGACGAGCTAACACACGCGAGAACCACCAATAAAACCTAACCCGGATTCATAAAACGACACTCCAAAAAAAGAAGTTACAAAACATGGAGAGAGCGGTAGAATTAAGCTTAAATATGTCGAGTTGGGGTACAGAGAAGTGGAACACATCTAAGACAACTGTAGCGATGGATTGATAATATTTATCGCACATACGAAGCGGTTACAGCAAGTAAGAATTATTATTTATGTTAAAGCATTAGGTTGCTCTAACATAGTAACATGTGTAAAGTTATAATCGTTCTGTGAGCGCAGCAAAAATACAGAAATACAGGAAAATGAAAATTGGACCATAAATATATTGAAAAATAGTACATTATGAAATTAAAAATGCTAAATATATTTCATTGAATACATAGCTAAGAGAAACAATGACAATAAAATAAAGAAAATTTTTTTCCTCGCAAAAATTTGAAGCCCTTCATCATATGGGATAGAATTTACCATGAAAAATCCATTTGAGTTGTATGGGATCCAAATCCGGATAGCCCAACTGCAGGTTACGTGTGCTGGACAGTTACACCACCAAATTGCATATTGAGGCAAACTTCTACGTTGGTTGGAAGTTGGGAGTTCCGGTTTCAACACTTGGTCAAGTCATTTTTATTTTCATGGCGAATCCCATCCTCTGTGGTTTCAATATTCATAATTATGGTGCGATACTGCGCGCTATGTCACTAGTGCAATCGCGGATCGGATATTCCAAACTCTGTTTAAAAAAGTTGGTGTTGAAACTCGCCTGCACAGTACATCCTTACCGTGGCTTGGTCGCGCTGTACCCGATCTAATCCCAGAGGGAATGATCGCACATGCGTTACGACAGCTGAGCACTCCTTTCCGGATTCACTAGCGTGGATGACAGTCAGTGGAAACCGTCTGCTTGCTCCAACTCTCGGAAAAAACATCGGCTTCACGAGAAAAGGGACTTTGAGATTTTCCTCACTCATATGCCTCGTATAACCTCTCAATTTGATAGTATGTTATTTTCAAGCATCACCAAGCCAAGAGAATACTAATTGTATTTTCCTGCACGATACAGCATTTTCAAAACTTTTTTTAGAAATTAGATATATTTATCGGAACCTGTGAAATCGACACTCTTACGGGTAACTTGAGTGATCGCATGGGATACAACAGTATCCCACAACTGCTTTTTCTATTAAATAGTTTAAGCTTTGAAGATCCTTATATCAAGGGTTAAATTGCTCTTTAAAACTCAATTCGTTTAATAAAGGCAACAAAATATTTATTTTTCTATCTCTAATTTCGGGCGTAAATTTATTACTATTTGGAACTTCTGGAACTATATCAATAATTGATGGCATATATGGTTGTCAAAAGTAATCATCAGGATAAAAAAAATATACCGCAAACTTACTTAGTACCAACGAATAGAAAACCTTCGTGTTTTCTGCACAAAACTGTGACGTAAGAGGTAGGTTGGGATACTCAGGTGTCCCAAACGACTTCGCTACGAGACACTGACAATGTACACTAAGTATCAGGGTTGAAACGACAGTGGGTGATTAAGAAAGCTTAAATTGAAAGGTATTGAGATGGTGAGAAGGCTACATTGTATTATAAAGCAAAGATTCTAAAATGTATGACCTTGGGATACCATGGTATCCCAAGCGAGCACTGGAGTGTTAAAATTGTTTGAAAAATGGTGATATAATATTGGTCCAACTAGTAAGAAAAATTTTGAGATAATGAAGAGTGTAACTTTCATAAGGTGCATACAACTCTCTGCAATGGATATAGGTCATAACACCGTCTTCCAAACCGAAGACTGGGGTGTGGCGTAAGAGATCACCAGCTGATCAACCCGACTGTATATTTTTATTCAGACACTTAAGTCCGAACTCCTCAATGATCTTCGCCTACAATCGCCTCTCTTCCACGCCACCATCGTCCAATTCCGAATTCCCACGATCCGAAGATCTTTCCCACACCCTCCGACCATCATGTACTTGGCCCTTATCTCCTCCTCACTGTAACCATCTTTCCGGAGAAATTTTTTCTGCATTCCATGATCCGGCATTCCCTCACCAAATTACCCGGCAGGCTAAGCCCCTGGTACTTCATCAGCCCCAAATGCCTTTTTATCGGTATAACTATAGTCTAAATGTGTGAGCATTTATCTTAACGCTTGCCACTGACCATACCAAGGGGAAAAAAGCGCACATTACTATTTTTCACAGTGACATATTCAACCGTTTGTGTTAAAATTCCTCACGAGAAATCTGCAAAGAGTTATACTTTGGCCAAGTGTAAGTTTCACCACATCAATCCTGGGACAGCATTTTTAGCCATATAACATTTTTGTATTTTTTCCTCTCAAAATATCGGCCAGAATGACTATCAGGAGCTTTGGAGGTCCAAACAGCATTCCCGTAAGTAATTACTGGTCTTATCTAGGTGTTGTATATTTTCATTTTAGCATCTCGAAATAAGCTATAGCTATATAAACATAACATTTTAACAATGTACCAAAATTTCCAAGCATTATATATTTTTACTTTCTCAAAGGATTTTGTGATTCCATATTATTTCAGTTCGAGTTTCACTCAATGGCGGGTGAAATTAATGATGGTGACAGCTCTCATACATGTTCCAACAACTACGCAGTATGCAGTGAAGGTCAGGCAGTTTGGATGTCAATGAATACTTTTAAAGTGATTTTGCAGGGATTTGCAACCGAGGAACACAATAATAAATGGGAAGTATGAAGAAGTTAATGTGGTGATAAGGGATAAATATGATAACTGACACAACAGCTACAGAATACTCCCCAAGGCCCACATTGGTATCTAAATGCGGAACGCTCCACATACCATTGACATGTTGGTGTGGATAATAATTAAGAGGGTGAGGTGGGTGGAGAGGAAATGAATGAGGAAATAAAAGCTGTGACAAGGAATGAACGGAAATTACTCGAGGAGCATGGTACGCCAGAGGAGTGTCTACGCTGATGGAAAGAATTAGATGATGGTCAAGAACTTTTTGCCATAAATAGAAGCTGAAAGGGGCATTTGATGAATTGGATGAATGCGATGCCTAAGCCATGAGAAGGTAGGTTAGATAGGCGTCTAATTTAATAATTAACTTGAATCCGCCTATGGAGGAAGTGTGGTTTATACTCACGTTTCATTGGAGTAGGAAAAGTGAATGGAGACGATACTGTCAGGTTGATAGAAGAATATAGTGCGGGGTATGTGGTGTACAAGACAGCGAATCATATATGAAGTAAATAGAAGAAAAAGGCAAGGGTAATTTAATAGGAAATTCATATATAACGAGTAGTTTGCAATGGGAATGTTGTTGAATATTTAGCAATCGGGAGAATTGTTGGTAACACTCACCGTGGACCAACCCAGTGATGATAGCCACTGGTGATGATAGTGACCGTTCATCAATTTATGCTATAATGACGACCAGAAACGATATGATTGTCCTCGAAGTGAGAGATGAGAGCGAGAGAAACTTTTGAAAGATTGGCAGATACTACGGCGCTAAATTGCAAAAGATATTCATACTGAAGTGGTAAGCGCTATTCAGGTATGTATGCATATGATACTTATGGCATGCAAAATTTCAACAACGATCGAATATCTTCATCATTTATCAGTCTTCAAGAATTTGGTTATTTGATTTGCAAATAAAGGTGATTTAGACATGTCTACGAGAATCAAAGAAATTGAGCCGGAAGTAAATTCTAGCAAATATATTAATTATATTTGGTGAAGAACGATAAATTTTAAGAATTTAGGCAACTCAACGTAACAGCAAAGAACAAGGCTGTAATGAGTATTTTTACTGCGCTCATACTGCATAGTTATTTAACACCGAACTCTCTCCCCATCAACTGCAATATGTACAGTCATGCAGTATATCTGTCCTCGATTAACGCATTACACACCATTGGAGACTATTTTTACAATAATGTTATGTTAGATAAACTGGATATTGGTGCATACGCAACAAAGTGGCGTAAGTAAAAATCGTCTTGAGAATATGTGCGGAATCGTTAATGAGCCTTGGATACTCCTACTGAAGGGCTAACAAAAATCAAATCATCTCGCTACTATTTAAGCTTTTAAATGGAATTCACTCTCGCTATAAGTGAAAGGAAGATCATTCAATTAAAAAGAAAGTTTTAAGGTAGCTAATTCCTAACCGTATTATAATTTTTACCTTTCATTTTTGCTTTAGTTACATTTCTTAAATGTCCCAAATGGTCCGCCCAGTCTCATCCATTTCCTTTCCATGCGCATTCTTTCAGCGCAGTCGGATCTCATAAATCTCAGTCGAGAGGACTTGGGGGAAGGACACCTTACACCATGTGCGGATTTTGTTCCATTAAACGATTACGGGTAGTGACGTTCGATAGTGCTTTCAGCAACGCTTTTAGCAGCGGAAAAATGGTAAAATTGATTATATTCTACTTTCACTCCTGTGATTTTCTCGATTGATTTGCAACGACCGCGGCGGGAACACGGTGAATGGCAGATTCCGAAAGGAAATGGGCGGAGGGTAAATGACATCCACTGGAACGGTTCCCAAGCAAAGCGGTGCAAAATTTCACCGCTTACTTTCCGGAGTCGAAAAAAGTTTTTTTTTCGTTGATGGCATTACTAGAGCGCGTTGAACCATGCAATCACTAAATTTTACAGGTGATGGGCAGATAGGCTTGTAAAGACAGATTTTGATAACCGTAGTAGCTAAGTAGGTCGTAATGGCACTTGGAATGGCAAATCAAAAAATTAAAAAGCGAGAAGTACAAAACAGGCTTATTTGCCCGGATTGAATTTGATGAGAGGTGCTTCAACAAAGACGCAAAGAACATAATTACTCCGGGCTATACTGGTGGGTTCCATCACATGCTTGAAATTAAAGAGAGACATTGTAAAATGGACAGTTTCAAAATGTCATTTCTTCCGTGCTGGATTTTACACCACAATATTGAATGAAAAGCACTAATGGTTACGATGGGTGACTTTGTTAGTCTTTCTTCAATTTAAGTCTTGATCAAATTTTAATTCCGGTACGTAATGCTCATTAATTTTGTTTTATGAGTCTATTATAATGCGATGATTATTGCATTCTAGCATGAGTAAACGCTACTTAATGGCCCTGGTGTTGCATTAGCATAGCGTCCATCTCCCATTGGTAAAATAAAGAGACTAGGTTTTGCTCATGAAACCTCCTAAAAACATTACCAAACAGTAAAATGCCTATAAACATGATTTACGAGTGTTTAAAGATTTATGAATGCCTGATAAGGAATAAATACCTGCTATATAGGGGTAAAAGTAGATTTACGAGCTTGTATTTTGCTCACCGTTGTGCTACTTACCACACCGTTAGCGTAGTTAAAGTTTGCATTTTGAAATTAACCCTTCCTTGCAACGTCTTCTCAGCTACCCCAAGCCTTGTTATTTTGTTATTATTCAGCACGATGAATTAGAAAGCGGGAAAGGTCCTAGGGGCTCGTTTCTATTACTCTAATTCATATGGGCATATTGTATGCAGATGTATTTGAATCAAAAATTTTAAAATATTTTTTCTTAGACTTCTGGGGTAGTCATACTACCCCACTTGGGTAATGCGGCTCAAATTTGTTACATAATTTTCTGTTACGACCTTATCTTGGCTTAATTTGAGTTTCTATGGTTTAGAATCAAGTCATAAATATCACATGGAAATTCGTAAAGCAAGTGGAAACCACAGAAAGAGAAAACTAGCTGCAGCGAAGTTCACAATAGCTTTTCATTTCGTTGATTTTTGGATGGTAAACACAACATCATTCAGCTCGCATATTCCGTAGTCTTCACCAATGACAAATTTATCGGGATGAATTTGGAAAGAAAACTATCATACACTTTCTCTTGGGCTATCTATTCTCAGTTATGATTGCACAATTGGGCATACTTGTGTCATCATTTTTGCCAGTGACCGACGAGTGAACGCGCATCAACCAGAGTCCGAAGGAAGACGAGTACAACCTTTTTGTTGTCTGTCCCCGAACCCGTTTTAATATACCTCTGGAATAACATAGAAAGGTAAATATAAAATATATTTTGCCCTCTCATGTACGAGAGATTATTACATTATCGAGATCAAATGAATTATTATGGGTAATTACATATCCCAGCATGGTTTCTCGAGGACTTTCGGATATAGAGATTGAATTGCTTCTTTTTGAAGATAGGTGCAGTAACTTATATTTTGGGAAAGATGACGAGGATGAAACTGAGATTAAAAATGCCACTGTAATTGAATAGAAAGATGCTATGGCAGAAGAGAAGGATTGCTGTGACACACATGATAGTGAATCCGAATATGAGGAAATATTTTTCACAGCAAAGTCTGGATTGAAATAGAACAGAAAAATATAACACGTCGGCAGTAGAAACATAAGAAATATTGCTTGAGCGAAACCTGAGGTATATTAGTTCGGGAATTGAGAGATTGGACGATGCAATCTTACTGTTCCTGACGCCGGATATATTAGAAATCGTGAGTGTTGAGACAAACAGAGAGGTAGCTGGAGTTCAAGCGAAAATAATCACAATCGTCACAATAGTGAAATAAACATCACAAATACTGAGTGACATGCTCTCCTTGGCATTCTCATTGCTGCCGAAATACTTCAAGGACGTAAAAAGGATCTCTGAATGCAGTACAGAGCTTTTCAGATTTCTTTCTTTAGAGCTGTAATTCCAATGGATAGGATGAAGATTATTCTAACATTTATACGGTTTGACAAGTTATCTACTCAAGCATAAAGAGTGGGAAATTTATGCTACAAGTTGCAAGAGTTTAGAGCTGTGCTCAATATGTTAACGTCGGCTTGCGTGAAAATTTTTTCCAAATTTTTTTCCAGGTTATAATAAACGAACGGCTAGCAACATTTTGTTATAAGTGTCCATTCTGTTTGTACATGAATTTCACACAGAATGTCACGGGATTTTGAAAGGGGTGTGTGCCGATTCAAAAAAAGCTTGCATTTTGATTGCACAGGTTTGCTTAGAGAAATGCGGCGAAATTCAGGATGCGAATCGTGGACAGCGCGTTGTTCTCGACTTGGTGAAACCATATATTGGAAGTGAAGGAGGTGTGAACAACTATTTTACGTCATTGCCTCTTGCCAAATCTCTTTTGCAACAGAATCCGACCCTATTCTGATCAATGAGGTAGAATAAAGCAGATATGCCGAAATTGTTTCTTTCTATTAATAATACGTCTGAATTTTCTTCCTCTCTTTTTTTGTTGTTATCAAGGATAAGACTTTGGTCTCCTAGGGACCAAAGTTTTGTAAACGCATTCTTTTATTAAAGACAGTATCATAATGCATTGGTTATTGGACAACAAGATAGACAAAAACCCAATATAATATTGGACTATAAAAGCACAGAGTGCTTGTGATGCAGGAGATATAATGACAAGAGAGTAGAGTAGCGTATGGGCAACTTAGTCCATACGCAACTTAGAGGTAGCCACTTAGGCTTTGCTGAAAAAACCGATAAGGCACCATAAAATGCCTATTATATGGGCTCATAAACATTCAGAATGGAAGGTGCATTTCAGGAGTAGAAGAAAAATTTTGTAGCAAGAACTGAGCACGGCTCTCGCAAAACCCTATATTTAGCATTGGCATTCTAGAATAAGTGGTCTGCATTTTACAACTGTTGAAGCATTGAAATATTGCGGTATATATTTTTAAAGTTCTAATGGTGAAAATAAGAAGGATGACTGCGAGTTATCTCTCCTTATAGATGTGCTTCAGATCCTAGAAAAGATGGAACGTAAAATGGAAATACACGTGTGAACTGCTAGGCACCAATTGACAATGTGCATAAGAAAGATATAAAATTTAATGCAATAATTGTTTGTTAAAGTGAATAATTTAAGAACTACTACAGAAAATATTCCATTTCCACAATATAGATGTAAAATTTTAAAAAATTCCAGCATGAAAACTACCGTCAAATGTTTTGCTGCAGTATCATCAAAATGTCTGTATATAACTGAATAAAATGGAAAATATTGTCACTACACCATTGTATCTTACTTTCAAGATTTATGCTCAAGTATACTTAAAACAACTAAAATAAATTATATCGTAATTTTTTTTTCAATTCTCAAGTATGAATTTGGAAAAACATAATGGGGTCCTTAAAATAACCCCTAGGGCACTGGAAGGTGTGAAAGACTTTGGCCAAGGAAGGAATAAATTTGTATTACGCTTCGCTATTTCGATAAGTTTGATTGGTTACCAGGCGTTTATAAAAATATTAAATATTTTTCACGCCCTCATTTTAGAGTCTCCAGAGTAGGCCTCATAATAAAGAACCGAAAAAACATCATCCGACTAAAGCCTCGATTAGATGTTTCAATCAGAATTTTTTTATGTATTCTACCGAAAAACGCAGGTTTTGTCGAATGTCAGAGATGCTCATTCCGGATTTTTACATATTCAGGCGTCTATTCTCTCTATTATATCTTTCTTCGCCTCTGCATACGATCTACCCTTCTTCTCTCGTCCATGAAACCTATTCTCTTTCTTCCCACACTCCGCTTCCCCAACATCCTTTCCTCAATCACACTCTTAAGCAACCAGTCACCCTTTATTACATCCTCTTGCCATCTACCCTGCTTATCCCGGATTTCATTCAGAAGCTTATATTCCTCGCCCACCATCTCAAGCACTTCCCGTCCTCCTCACCTTCTCCATCCGCCTCCACACCCACATCTCAAATGCCAGCAGCCTATTCTCGTCCTCCTTTCTGAGGGTCCACGTTTCCACAGCATACAACGCTACGTTCCATATGCTCCAAGCTCTTCACCTGCTTATAGTTCACATCCTTACCCAATGTCCCCGTCAACAGATCCTTTCTATTGCTAAACGCCTCCTTAGCTAGCGCTATTCTCTTCCGTGTGTCTTTGCTACTATGCCCGTATTCCTCTAGCGGGCTTCCTAAGTAATTAAATTGTTCTACTTGCTAGAGTTTGTGTCCTTCAACTTTGATCACAAGCCTCGCTTTCTTAGTCCTATAGAATTCTCATTACTTTTGTTTTTTTATGTTTTATCTTCATTCCGAATATCCCGCGCTGCATCTCTAAAGCGTCCACCAAAGCTTGCAGCCCCTTCGAAGATCCACTAACCAATGCATGATCGTCCGCAAATCTAACCGATTTTATAAGTTATCCTCCCACTTTGACTCCAACTTCAAGTTTTTCCCATGCCTGTCTTACTATTTCCTCAGCATACATGTCGAAAAGCAATGGCGACAACAATGGGCACCCTTGCCTTACCCCTCGACTTAGAATTGCCCACCTCGATTCACCCTCAGCCACCCTCACCTGCGCCCTTTGAGTCATATATAAGTTTTGGATTATCCTCCTGTCTCGCCAGTCTATTCTCACTTTATCGAGTATTTTTGTTAGTTTATTCCATTCTACCCCGTCAAAAGCTTTTTCTTAATCAATAAAGCATGCGTACATGTCCTGGTTATACTCTATGTTTCTCTCTACGTTCTCATCACCGCTCTTGCATCCCAAGTAGACCTTCCATTCCGGAGCCCAAACTGGTCATCGCCTAAGTAGTTTTTGGCCTTACTCTCTAACCTTCTATTGATTATTCGAAGTCAAACTTTGGCTGCGTGTGAAATCAAACTAATAGTTCTGTAGCCCTCGCATTCTGATGCATCCTTTTTCCGGATGGGAATCAAGATTGTTTTCACGAAGTCCTTAGGCCATATTCCTTCCTCATAGATCCTACGTATAAGTTCGATAAAAGCTTGTCTAGCTTTGTTTTCTAAACTCTTTATAAATTCCGAGGAAATGTTATCTACTCCTACAGCTTTTCTTGCCTTCATTTCTTTCAATGCTTTCTCTATTTCACTGTCAAGAATCTTTGGCCCGAGGTTATCTTCATCTAGGGTTCCCTCCTCCTCTATATTTAAATTAGTTGGTCTACTATCGCTTTCATAATGATCCTTCACATATTCACGCCATCTTTCTTGAATATCTTCCAGCTCGATTAATATTCTACCTTTCTTGTCCTTAATCTTTCGCACCGTTTGCTCTCTCTTACCTCCCGATAGCAATTTTACCCTACCATATAACGCACCCACTTCCACTTCTTTTTGTAGTGTCTCCATTTCCTCGCATTACCTCAGCCCCTTGTCTAGCACCGAGGTGGAAAACCAATTTTCCTTCGCCTGATTGGTTATTTGCTGTAGTTGATTATTTAGCTCCTTGTATTTCGCTTAACCTATTTCGGTGTTGACGTTTTTCTAATTCCTTCTCTTCTCCATTTTCCCATTCATTTCTTCCGTAACGTCTGCATCTTTATCCTTCTCATTTCCGCTACTCCTATGGTTTCCTTGGCCGCTCTTTCAATGCCTGTTTTTATATTCTCCCATTTTTCCTCGATTGGTTCTATTTCCTTGGCTTTGCCACTATGTTCCTTTCCACTACCTCTTGGTATTTCCTCCTTTTTTCCCCTTTCAACGCTTCCAAGTTCAACATCTTCATCCGCCTTCATTTACTTAGCTTTTTGAATCTAACCTCACAATTTATCATTACAAAATTATAATCCAAGTCTGCATCAGTCCCCGTATAGCTCCACGAGTTCTTCACATTCTTCTCTTGCATCTTTGCCTTACCATGATATAGTCAATTTGGTGTCCTAGTGTCTCCCGGCATACTTCATGTATATCTCCTCCTACGATGGTGTTCAAACCAAGTGTTTGTAACTAATAATTTATTTCTCCTACAAAATTCCACTGCCTTCTCTTCGCGATCATTTATCGTTCCTAATCCAAACCCTCCCAGTTTTTATTTCTACTACAATTATCCTGTCGCTCGCCTGTTCAATATTTACTACCCTCGTCCTCAGTTTTGCGTTTAATACTATTGCTAGCCCACGTTGACTCTCAACTCTATCACTATAGATTGCCCTGTAACTATCACTCCAGTAGTGCCGCTGTCCTTCCATCTCACCTCACACAGCCCCAAGGCATCTATTTCCCATTCAATATTTTTCAGCGTCCCTGCCCTCATCATTGTCCAAACATTTCAAGTCCCAATTTTTAACGGAACTTTCCTTCTCTTCTTTGTTTTCTTCTTATCTTCCATAGTCCTTGATTCCTGTGATGACTCTGTTGTGCAAGGATTTCGTGAGATGATGACCTCGGGGGCCTTGCCTCCCCCAGTGCCGGGCCCGACACCCGGCTCGGCGTCCCGTAGTTCCCAGGATTCATTTCTCTCTGACCGACATTCATACTTCTGGGTAGTAATATAGTCGAGAAGGACTCCCACTTCCACTTCCCAACAGTGTTTTTCACGTGACATCATCACGGGAATACCTTTCGTCTGGCTCCTACCCTTCGACCTATCTGGCATGGGTGGCCCTCCTGGTTCAGTATGTATTGCTCCCGCCAGTCCAGTTCTAGGGTCACTTGTCAACAGATATATACCTCATAAGTATAAGAGCGAGAATAGGGAACCAAGGTGGTACAACGCGGAGGTTAGAAAATTTTTAAAACGCCAACGAGTTAGTCACGCGAAACTAAGAAAAATGAAGAAAAATATAGCTAATAGCGACCTAAAAAATAATATCGAGCATTATAAAATTTGTAAACCAGCCGCAAAAACAGCCCTTAGAAAAGCGTTTAGCGAATTCAAGAGAAAAGTACTTGGAGAACAAGTAGAGGGAAATCCGAAAGCATTTTGGTCATATGTTAGGGAAGTACAGGGAACTAAAAAATCAACGGTTAATTCTTTGACAAAAGATAGAGGCGAAAAAGTAACTTCCAGTTTAGATAAGGCTAATTTTTTTAATAACCTTTTTCAGTGTTTTTAATCAATCTATGCATAGTTTCCGCGAAACCATACCAGACCGATTTCAACAACCAATGCCCCCAATCGATATATATTGTAGCGGAATCGTATCCTTACTAAGTAACATTAGCCCGAACAAGTCCTCAGGTCCTGATGAAATTCCAGCTCGTGTTTATAAAGAATTAGCTCTCGAAATGGCTCCGTATCTTAAAGTAATATTTAACAAATCCCTCGAAGAACACGCGGTTCCCAAAGACTGGAAGATAGCAAACGTGACCCCAATTTATAAAAGCGGAGATAGGGAACAGCCATGTAATTATAGACCAATATCATTAACGTCACTATCATGTAAAATTATAGAGCATATAATAGTTACACCAATAATGGGAACCCTCGACAGCCAGGATTTATTAATAACAAACCAGCATGGGTTCAGAAAAGGACGGTCTTGCGAAACTCAATTAGGTCTTTTTGTTCACGATATTTTATTTTCCGGAGAAGGTAACGTTCAGGTAGATGCAGCGTTTCTTGACTTTAGAAAAGCTTTTGACAAGGTTCCCCACTGTAAGTTACTCGCGAAGTTAGCATCATACGGAATAGACAGTAATATAGTAGGCTGGATAGGAGACTTCTTACATGAACGCGTTCAAAGGGTGGTATTAGATGGTGTCAGCTCAGGCGAAGTAAAAGTTACATCGGGTGTTCCCCAGGGAAGCGTGATAGGCCCAAGTTTATATCTTCTGTACGTAAACGACTTCAATACAGTAGTAAAAAATAGCAAGCTCCGTCTTTTTGCCGATGATGCAGTAGTGTATAAGGAAATTAGAAATGAAGAGGACAGTCAGTCTTTAGGCAAGGATTTAGATGCGATTGATGATTGGTGTGATAGATGGCAACTAGAATTAAATTTGAAGAAATGCGCGATTATGAATTTTTGGAAAAAGAATGGCTTTCCCCGGAATAATAATAGCATCAAAGAAAACAAAGTATGTAACGTAGAATCAATTAAATACTTAGGTGTCACCATCAGTGAAGACATGTCATGGGGGAAACACATCAGGGAAGTAACTAGTGTAGCAAACCGTAGATTAGGATTCGTAAAAAGGGTTCTAGGCAAATGCGGTGAGAGAGTACGAGAGAGAAGCTATTTTACACTTGTCAGGCCTCATTTAGAATATATGGGAAGTATACGAGGTATATGGGAAATGTACGAGGAAGGTATGATAAAAGAATTAGAGCGCGTGCAAAGGCGATCTGCTAGGTTTGCTAAAGACCGTTATGATAATTGTATAAGTGTTACGAGCTTAATAGAAGAACTAGGATGGGAATTACTATCAGAACGCAGGTTAAAATTTAGCTTAACCTTTTCAGTAAATTCGAAACAGAGTTGTTCACAGATGACGTTAGATATATATTGAGAACCCCTACGTATTATGCTAGGTTTGATAATATTAACAAGATTAGAGAGATAGATTGTCGTACCGATAGATTTAAAATGTCATTTTTCCCTCGTACTATCAGAGAGAATAATAGGCAGCGTAGCAAAGGGATAGGTAGGTGAAATATAGTAAGAGTAGTCTGTAGTGCATGATGCATGTAATAACAACCAATAATCCCTTTCTCATTATGTAGATACTAACCATCTAGCTCCATGTGACCCTATTATCTAGCATATTTCCCTTAAATATCCTAGTTGCATGCCAATAGTGCAATTTAGGTGATCTTCACCCCCTGCCACACACCCTCGTGGTAGCTCGCAGGGTATCACGTAGATGTAGGGGTCATTGGGACGCGCAAGCTCTTACACCACATCAAGGTTGTAGTTCACAGGAATGGAATTAGAATTTAAGATGGCATAAATGATTTCAGCTCGCGCACTACCAGTTTTTCTCCACGGAGGAAATAATTGATCGCAAAGGAACGTTTTTTTATATTTGCCACGAATTTATTTCAAAGACAAATTCCTTTCACTACTTCATTTCGAAATTTTGAAGTTTTCAGTTAAACAGTACGTATCAGAGTGTTGGACGGCAGACACAGCACGAGCGTTCCGTAGAATAAAGCCATCGATTTTAATCACTGGTTTACAATCTTTCTGCTTTTCAATTTTATTTAAGTAAGCTTAAGCTAGGATATATTTACATATAAAAACAGAGGTCCGGTAAAAGTCATTATTCTATATTAAATAGACATAGATCTCCGTAGGTATGATTAAACATATGTATCTTTAACGTTTTATTAAGTGAATGGATGGCAAAATCTTTGAATCAAACACCAATTTAAGTTTCATGAATCACTACATCGGTGTCATCCCAGCATAAAGTACCTGTTAATGAGCTCGCGAGAGTGTTCCGTCAATCGAAATACTGTGATTTGAAGAAGCAAATATTATATTTATTACCTCAAGATAAACAATTCTTATTGAAAAGGATTGAAGTCTAATTTCCAGTATATTTTTATGCAAGTATTTCTATGCAAGTAAAACTTTCGCTTAACGCAAAGCATGCTGAATAGACAAAAGTTAGAGGCCCCAACAGCACACATAAAGAGGCATGGAATTGTTGCTTGAAAAGCGTCTGCCATTTAAATTGTTGACGAACTAATAACCAATATATATCAACGAACCAGACTTAAGGAAAGGCTCTCCATCCATAAGTCAGTGAGGACACTTACATGAGATAAATTAGCAAACTTATTAGCGTCAATTCCAAAATAAGTATACAGAAATTAGTAAATGCATCGTTCAACAGGTGTTCCTTGAAAGCATCTTATTGAAGATAAACCAGCCTCCGGATGGTCAGTTGGAAATTTAATTCTAACACTAAATTTTTAAATAGACACGCCATTGATCACGACCTAAATATCTTCCAGCAAACTATGATCATGTACCTATCGGATACTTCGCAGCATTAATTTAAAATGTGCCCTATACCTAAAAGTTTAAAAGCGAAACGCATTTTTTCCCTATATTGCTAAAACAGTGCTTCTCTTAGTTACTAAGTTAAAATGTTGACTGAATTAAACAGTTAAAACATTTAATGAACGTAAATGTACCAATTACTTACCAAATTCAAACGGATGATAGCTTCATTTGATGTTTCACCTGACCCGTTCAAATGCTGAAGCCCTTTTCATGAAAAGACTCCTGCCCATTGAGTAACATAAAGCCGCTAGGCTTCGCAATGCAGAGTCCAAGGGAAACGTTTTATTTCCCGACAATGTACCATGCACTGCAAAGAAAAGTCTGGGTAACGAGCCTGCAAATTTTTCACCAGCAGAAATAATCTCTTTGGGGGTAAAAGGTTTCCATTTTGCGGTCATGTCCGTAGCCGTTGATCATGTAATAATCTCCGGATTCTAAAAACATAAGCCGTGGGCACGATGAATCCATCCCCTTAATTCCATTTGCCCTCCATTTATTCACAACCTGCAGAGCCCCAGTTTTTTAATGTGACACGTTTCTTCCCTAAAAAATGGGGGCATATGTTTTTACATTCGCCGTTTTATTTTTCACGTTTTGCGCATGAATCCTGGGTGGTGTCATAAACGGTGGGTCGTAGGGGGTGGACAAGGGAAATTTCCACCCCACCACTCCATCTGGCGAGAGGGCTCCATCCTCGACTTCCCCCGGCATCCCACATAAACGCTCCTCTAAGACCTCGTCACCGGAATTATAATAAGAACGGTGGAGAGGGTGAGACAGACTACAATAAAACGAAAAAGAAGCAGCCTCCGACGGCCCACTCGGCACCGAGACCTCCGTACGCCACGCCCGCAAATCCACTCGCTTTCTCTGTGCCAGAGTGAGCTGAAAAATAAGAAGTTTCCCAAAAAACGCCTCAACTAACTCGTACCCTTACGACTCAGGGCGCGGAATACTCCGCATTCTGAATCACCGTCGACAAAATTCAGAAACCCAACATCGGGAAAAGATTTACAGCGACGTAAGGGACACGGAAAATGTATCAAAAGAACGATAGTAGTAATCGCACAAAAATATTGCTAAAATATTGCAAGGTAGACTACAGTCAGTATGTGATGTGATTTTTTACTTACCCATTTGACAAATCTACCAGCTGATGAGAGCAATGAATTCTTGAATTGTGAGTGAAGTGAATTCTTGCAACCATCGTGCTAGCTATAATTCTGGATATGTCCGCCTTCAACGATTATGATACTAGTATTTTACGAACAGACATGGAGATTTTTAAAAAATTTCTTTGAGTTCAGAACTGGTGAAAATATTTATGCATATTGTCGTTGACATTTTATTGTTGAATGTTATGTACTGTGATGGGCCACCCGAAGTTCAAATTATTTCTCTCCGGAATTTTGCCCTGGAGAAGGTTTTATTTCAAGAAAATTTTTTAAACTCTCGATCGACAAACAAGAATCATATGAATCGAAAATTTGAAAGGTAGATGGGAAAATTACAAAATTGAGAAATTTTGCCAAAGAAACAATTTATAAAAGTATAAATAACAGTGGTAGTAAAACTCGGAAGCGTTCGTCTGCGCGAAACGTAGCGTCAAGGCGAGGAGCTCAAATGTCTCAAACTACGCTTTCAAAATCATTTCAATGAACCAGATAAGGCAGAACAGTATCCGAAGCACTTCGCACGACATTGTTGACAATTTATCCAATGGCACAATAAAATACAATGTATCGATAATATTATAATTGAATCGTTAATATTATTTAGTATATTATTCAGTCGGTATTAATTTTGAATCACTAGTGTACGCAATAGATCAACGATGCCCATGAAAGTAATTGGATTATGAGCCCAAGAGAAGATTTTGATGAATGGAAATAGAAGGCTGAGCATTTGAAAGTCGGTCAGGGGTAGTAGCCGACATTGGGGATCCTGACAGTCAAACGACCTCTCTGTTTTACTCCTTCAGGAGGATCTACTTAGCGGGCACTAGATCCTTCTATTTTAATAGAATTCTACGCAACGGACACCATTTTTGCTGACTCTGCGCAGAGATAAATACAGCCCCGAATACAAGTGACATTGGGGAAAGGAATTGGGAAGGTAAAGGGGTAATTAGTCAGGCATATTTTGGCGAATTAGCAAGTCCACCTGCTTTTGTATTAGCCGGGTATTGCGCGTACTACATAGAACTCTTGATCATATTTTTGCTAGCTGATGGTTGATTGGTTACTTGAGGAGAAAATTTTCTCTGGTAATAAGTAAACAGAGGTACTTGGCTCCATTGAAGCAATTTTCTCAGAGGTTGTTTGTTAAGTAAGGAAAGAATGCAGCGGATATTCGAAGAAGGGTGGAAAAAATCCGGGCCACGGCATTAGTATCTCTCGTCGAAAGGCACCGAGTGGTCCGCATTTTAACGTCCCATTCGACGACAGAATACTACTCTATCTATAGAACTGATGTTAACATTGGGATTTCAAGGTAACAATTTCTGCCACAGCCAGGTTTCAAAGTTGGGGCCTTTGCGATGGAAAGTCAACACTTTCACCGCAGCTCCTACTCCATTCGTTCCAATAACCCATTAGACTAAGTAAAAGTCATCACACAAATGCCATATCTATACTGTGAGTGGAGTAAACAAACTCTTCAGATGCAATAAAATATCTTGGAATTACCTTAACATCTGATATATCGTGGGGACTACACATACAGAACATATGTGGCGCAGCATTAAAGAAAACAGGTTTTGTTAAACGTATAATAGGAAGCTCCTCGGATGAAAAAGTTCAAGAGAGATGCTACTTAGCTCTGGTTAGGCCAGACCTCGAATACGACGCGAGCAATTGGGACCCTGGTCAAATTGATTTATACAAAAAATTAATAAAATACTAAGGAAAGCAGCGCGCTTCGTTAAAAACTGCTACGAGCGTATTTATAGTGTCTCACCACTTTCAGAGGGGTTAAGATGGGAGCCCATAGAGACTCGGAGGCTACACGTTAGGCTTAGGTTGCTTGATAAATTCAGAACTGATATTTTTCAGAGCGACATAGAGAGTATTATTTAGACTCCTCACTACATCCCTAGGTCTGAAAGATTCGTTAAAATAAGAGAGATACACTTCCGAACAGATAGGTACAAGAACTCGTTCTTTCCGCGCACAATAAGCGACCACATTTAAAACTGAGCTCCACTAAATACACTCCCATAATACATGTAACCATTTTACCTCCTAAAAACTTACATCTTTACACGGCTGGTGACCTAACACCTCCTGCCACGCGCCCATGCAACGGCTCGCAGGGTATTATGTAGATGTAGATACTGAAGAATTGCGACGCTCTATACTTCTCCTTCTTTAGGCCTCTTGTAAAAAGGTCCCCGAACATATGCAATAGTAACTAGCGGGGTAGAACGAATTCGGAACTATAGCGTAGGCACTGCAGAACGTTACCATCCTTAAAAGTTCGTCATGTTATATTTTTCATTATCACGAGGTTGTGGCAGAACTTTGTATGGGAAACAATAAGATCGTCGAAATATCTTGGTATTTAAATTTCAAGTGAACTTGAATAAGATATTTTACGGACCTCAAAGACGTCTTTTATTGCAAAATTTGCAACACAAAAATTGCAAAAAAATTGTAAAATTTATTTCAAAAAATATATTATTGAACGAACGATTAGATTATCAACATAAAAGACACAAAACTGTCAACATATTATGCATGATTATTTTCTAATAATTAATGTTTTTATTATAAAAATGAGAGGTCTGAACTGCTGTCATTAAAATAAGCTCCATATCAGGAGACCTTATCATATTTATGTAATTGTAAAGGCTTTTGATTAATGCGCTACATGCTACTATAAGCACGCATCACACGCTTTGCATTACTCTCCGAAATTGTCAAGGCGCAGATGCCGGCAATAATCGCATGAGGAAATTATTTGATATTGTTCTCAGGCATTGCCTCAACACTTTCTCGTGATCTTTGTTAGCCGGTTCTCAGCATCACGATCATTTTAACAGATGAACGACTTCCGATGAAATAAAGTTATACCATCCGTCAAAGTACCTCGAGTTTTAGGAATTCAAAATAATGGAAAAATGTGATTACGGCACATGTAAAAGAATGAATAAACCAAATGATCTTCGAAAGACCTAAAAATTCAGTTTGAAAGCTTCTACTGTAATGACATATCGTTAAATATTTAAAAAAATAAAATAAGGAGTTCAAAGTTATTATATTGATGTTCGGTTAGTGATTCATTGATTAAAATTGAGATACCTTTGGCTCTGCCAACTCTATTTTAATTACTCTCATTGGATAACCTTTTAGAATGATTGCTTTTAATTGGAATCGGTAACACTTTTAGATTTGATAGCCCATGGTAATCACCGAAGTTTTACAATTTTAATAGTATGCCGTAGGATTGGAAAGTATTTTTCAAAATCTACTTGAAGTTAGAGTTTTTTAGCAACTTGAGACTGGGGTGAAAACAAATTGGCTACTAACCAAATCATTTATGAATGGTAAGGTAAAAGAAAAGTAAATACTTTCTGATAATCTAAAAGGTCCCATGATTCCGATGGGGGTTTATTCAAACACCCTCATCGCAAAAAATCACTCGAGACTGAAAATCGAGTAAAAGATTATTCCAAATATACCTGGAGGTGCTCCTTGGTTTCAGCGATTTGACTATGCCCTCGGTACTCGATCAATGCTTTTCAACTGGAGAGCTCACTTTTTAGACGTACCTCAACATTTTCAGAACCAATCCAAATTTTTAGCCTCAAGGTTAAGAGCAGCTGGCACAAAATCATTCTTCACTCCGCTGAGACAGTCAATCCAAATGTCTCTTCCAAATGTTGTCACTCGCTTCACTTCGCCCACCGCACCAAAACGGAATAGGTCTCCCCTTGGCCATCCCTCACCGCCTCACTCAACCCCACTCACCCTGCCCTCCCACTCCTCCTTCCGCAACTTTTTATCACACACAAAAAAGGAGGGGAGGAAAGCTCCAGACCCATAAAAGCTGAGGAGCGGATAGAACACGGAGAGGATTTCGTCGCGTAGGAATTCACTGATGTAGGTCGCTTTGCCAGTCTCCTCCGCATTGCCGGCTGAAATTGTATTTGAGTTTTTTTTTTACTCTCGCGAATAGAACTCCCGAGGAGGCCTCCCCGATGTCCGGTCGGAGAGCTTTCTCCGCAGTGGAGAGAGAGAGAGAGAAAGAGAGTGACGAAGATGGAAACGGAGAAACGTTTCCCTAGCGGTGGCCATAGCTAGATGGCTGGCTGCTGCTGCGGTAAGATAGAAACGGCGAAGTTGATGAAGTCACTCAAAAAAGCCGCCTCGTCTTCGCTCTAGGGGGAGAGGATGCCAGCGTTCTGGATTCCGGGAGTCTCCTAGGTGACGATAGAACGCTTTGCGCACTGCAAGACTTCAATTTTCTCCCGACCCTCAAACAACGCTCGAGCCCCTTACACACCATTACCACATCTGCCCGAGTAAAATCTGATGGTCTGGACATCTCAATGCTTTGTTACGTAATAACCAATTAATTACTCATCGTATTCACGTAAATTTAATTTATTTTCATTTTGCAATGGAGTTTTACATACATATGGCCTCAGCCATCACACAGACTTGATTTTGCTATGGTAGAAAAAATAAGTACCTGTTGTTGTACCACAACGAAATCTAGGCCTTGAAAAATAATATTTTTGCAATTTTACTACATTATCTTTCGTTTAATTAATAGTGAAGGAAATCCTCTAAGAAACAAAAAATATAGTCCAGTACATGATACTCAACCGAACCATCAAATCGTCTATCCCCTTAATTCCAGCCAGAAAATAATGACGATAAGTAAGTTTCACATATGAAAGCTCTTGTCCTTCTTATGTTCTAATCATTGCTACTATGTTAACTTTATGAATACAGAAATACAGCGGTTATTTGAAACTAATGACAACCTAGGAAACTACTTCCACATGGATGAAGTAAATCCAAGTACTTCGTAGACACTCCAAAATACATGCCAAAAGCACATATTGTCGAGAATAAGTATATAGTTTAATACTAAAAAACAACGAAAATTAATACAGAAAGAATATAAAAAACTAATGACTAAAATACGGCGAGGAGGGAAGAGAGAGGTTGATAAATCATTGTTTTTACAGGAAACTCCGCTGCATAATGACCTGAGATATCAAAGTAATTTCCGGGGTCACTTCCTTCTTCGTCTTTTGACACTACAGCCAGCTTGAGAGGAGCCATGTGGCACAAGAAAGGTATCGGAAAAGGTTTCTGTCGGAGTGGATCTCAGACAATGAGGAATAACGCCACGATGAGCGGCAGAACACGTGGGTTGCCTTTTGTTTTCACAAATTAGCAGTGAGATCCCATGGGCACGCCGATGAAATCTAAAGCAATCGATGAAAACAGAGACAAATGCTTCGCGAAAAAATTCACGAAAACCTTAACCGGCGATAACGGAAGTCAGCGAAAACCGAAGTATTACTGTAAAGGCCTAGCAAAACTTGGTGGCACATCTCAACGGAAATTTTGTGGCTACCAAGGCAAATCAAGCATCGACTATGGAGTGTGGGTAGCAAAGGGATCAAATTAGGATCTCTAGAGCACACGTAAGCATTTTTATCCTTCCCCTTTCGATTGCTTTAGTCTCCCGACGCTTTGCGTCAGTCTCTGCACAAGTAAATGCCACCAAAGTTTACTATAGCTACACTTTATTGTTGAGTTTATTTTCTAAAATGCATAACTTGGTCACAGCTCCTAATTTAAACATAACCAGACCTTTGCCGAAACATGTCTTCTATTTTCTCCCACAAAATGTTTGAAACCTTACGGGAACCGGCTTAAATTCAGCTTTGGCTTCCATTCTGGCAAATATGACACTTTTATACAGTGACGAATTGTATGGTAGCAGAAAGTATTAATCAAAGAAAACAACTACCACTAATTATTCAATCCTAAATTTGGTTGACTGCAGGCCTCGATTTTAGCCTATCCCCGGCTACCCTTTGCGAACTGGTGGGTTTTTTTATTCCGATCCCATTTTAGCTGACTGATCCATTTGTCCCTGGGTCTCTCTCGTGAGGATTTCTATTCTATTTTCCCATCTATTGAGTTGCTCACTAATTCGCTGTGTCTCAATCGGTGGCCTATCCACCTCAACTTAGTCTTCCTTATAGTTCTCCATATGGTTTTTATTCTCTTTTATTCTTTTGAACAATTCCTCGTTTCCACTTGTATCTGTCCGTTTGATCTTGATCATCCGTCTCCAGCACCAAGTTTCAAAAGCCACCATTCTCCTGTATCACAAATTTTTAAAGCTGCATTTCCTAGAGTCAAACATTGCATACGCCATACGAATTTTATCAAGTATTACTTCGTTAAAACTTAGCTTTAAGCATTAAAATCTGATTTTGGTGGAGAAATTCATTGATAAAATTGACAGCCAAATGAGACAAAAGGAGAATCACATAAAAACCAAGAAAATTCAGCAGAGCTGCAAGATTAAAGAGGATATTAAGGTAGTCAAACTTGGTGGCAATCGCCTGATAAAATCTTGACGTTAAGTAGGGAAAGGCTTCCGTGGAGGAGGACGACTAAAGATTGGAGTAAAGAGGAAAGCACATAGTCGGCAAGTCTACTGCAGTAAGCTTCAGAGGGCGGAAAAGAGTTAGCTGTGCGTCTCACGACAGATGGATCAAAATACGCCATTAGTGATCGCATTTCATCCAAGAAGCTCACCTGGAAAAATAAATTGAGGGCCATAGTAAGCTAAAATGCTTACATGGATGAAAGATTGAATATTTTTAAGTTGGCAATGAAGAGACGACCTTGGGAGCCATGTGGTTAAACATACTACCCCATGAGGAGTTGGTATTTAGGTAGTACAATCTCCACTAAACAGGATCTTTTGTGCAGCTGGTACCATGTTACGCTACGACTATAAGGACTCCAAGAACTGATCATACTCTTCATTTGAATATTTGGTGAGTGTTCATTAAAGTAAAATGGAAGAGAGTCTCTCTCGAGGAAGAGCAAGGGACAATTTCCTTACGGCCGAAGCAGGAAATAATTCTACAGGGATTTAAACGAGTGAAAAGGAGATAGGGAAAAGTGGAGGGCTGCAGTTAACCAATCTCAAGACTTAGAGGTGATTGCGATAACCCATGAGAGAAACCATTTCACGCTAATCGTAAAAGAGGTGGAGTCGGGCAATTTGAAGAAGCCATGTAGGAAGCAATCGGGGTCTATCCTCCAACAGAAAGGACGGTACCGCTGTGGTAATCCACGGCGGGACAAGTTCTCGATCCGAATGCGACCCGTCTTTCCCAACCTTATTTTTCCCTCAAGACATGTTATGGACCCCCATACGTCAAGACGTACATAACTGGGATTATCTACAGATTACTAAATGAAAAGTAGTAATTGATGGTTTTAGCTCTGATATGGTCAAAGTCACATCTGGTGTTCCTCAGGGAAGTGTGATCAGCCCTTTTTAATTCATTATTTATACTAACCACCTAAGTTCTAGAGTCAGAAGTAAATTAAGATTATTTGCAGACGATACAGTTATCTACCGTGAAATGAACGAAGACGCGGATTTTGAAGCTCTGTCATCGGACCTTAACAACGTTCATTCGTGGTGCCAGGAGAGGGGGTTAGAATTAAATATCAGCAAATGTACCACAGTTTGCTTCCTGCGAAAGTCATCACAAAAATGCCATACATACTCTGTGGGTGGAGTAAACATAAAATCTTCAGATTCAGTAAAATATCTTGGAATTACCTTAACATCTGGTACATCGTGGGGATTACACATACAGAACATATGTGGCGCAGCATTAAAGAAAATAGGTTTTGTTAAACGTATAATAGGAAGCTCCTCGGATGAAAAAGTTCAAGAGGGATGCTACTTCGCTCTGGTTAGGCCACACCTCGAATACGACGCGAGCAATTGGGACCCTGGTCAAATTGATTTATACAAAAAAACAATAAAATACTTAGGAAAGCAGCGCGCTTCGTTAAAAACTGCTACGAGCGTATTTATAGTGTCTCACAACTTTCAGAGAGGTTAAGGTGGGAGCCCATAGAGACTCGGAGGCTACACGTTAGGCTTAGGTTGCTTGATAAATTCAGAACTGATATTTTTCAGAGCGACATAGAGAGTATTATTAAGACTCCTCACTACATCCCTAGGTCTGAACGATGCGTTAAAATAAGAGAGATACACTGCCAAACAGATAGGTACAAGAACTCGTTCTTTCCGCGAACAATAAGCGATCACAATCAAATTGAGCTCCACTAAATATACTCCTATAATACATTTCACCAATTCATCTCCAAAAACGTACACATTTACACGGCTGGTGACCTAACACCCCCTTCCACACGCACAAGCGGCGGTTCGTGGGGTATTATGTAGATGTAGATCTTTTGCTCATGTAAAATCATTGGCCAAAATTACAAATATTCAGTTCACTTCCAGTATCTAAAAGCAAATTGTATTGCTCTCTTATCCCGTGTCACGGAAGTGCCAACCTGCTTATGGAGCATGGCCAAGGATAAAATGTTGGCCATAACTTTCACAGGAGGATCGGTATTCTTTAATTCAAAGGCCTATGTAAAGTGTCCTAGGTGACCCATCCTCAGAGCATGTCGTTACTAACATGTATGCCTGAACAGCTGTTGCATTGTCATTGACTATCGAGCGTGCGTTTTGTAAGGGTAGATCTTTCACAGTAACATGATAAAGTGAGAATTAAGGCCTTAAGCACCCGAAGCCAGTTCTCCAACCAACTGTAAATACAAAACCGTTAAGAATCAGTTATGTTTATTGATAAGTAATCTACCGGTGATGATAGGTTTGACAGGAAGTCAAATAAAATCCTCTGGAATTTTAGACTTAGAGGACCTCTATCATGTAAAATGTTCCTCACTGCATTTCAGCTTACGTCCTATCCTTCTTCATCCAATCCACAGAGCCTATTCTCTTTCTTCCCCTTCTCCACTTACCCAACATCCCTCTATTTATTTTCACATATCCTGAAAACAGCGCTTTACATCTGGCATTTTAACAGGTTAAACGGTCGAACCCACATAACCTTGCTCTGGGTGATGAAATTTCTATCCAATTTGGATTCGAAGCCGTGACCTCTGATTAGACAAAGACAAAGACATTTGCCCTGTTACCACCTGGTTAGTAATATTCGACCAGTACCTTATAGCTTTTTTGAAGGCTTGGGACATAAAGCGATCCTATCGTTGGATTCATGTTACTTCACTTGAATGAAGTTTTCTCATGACTCATGTGCTTCTCTGAGCGTAAATACTCTCCAAGGAGATGCATATGACGAAATCCTAATCCAGTAGCTACGCGACTAGAAAACTACGGAAGTCGATAACATCTCGATAGAGGCTTTGTCGGAAATATACTCAGCTCTATTTAGTCGGCGGTGATCATAAACATCGCAGGGTGGTGAAGCATAAAGACGCAAGAACTGAAAAGGAGCATAAATAAGTGAGGATGTCGTTCAGTTGGAGATAAAAGCTTACGACTTAAACACAACCCCCCGTAAAAATGCGGGGGATAGACGATTCTCGGATCTTCCCCGCGAAAAAGGATTCTTTCTGGTCACATCTCCTCCAAAAGTTTTAAAGCCTCTCAAACCAAGGCTTTGACTCGATAGATATTCAGATGCAACCTCATGACTTTATCACTTACTAAGACAAGCGCACAAATAAAATAAGGAAAAACCCGAACAATTTTTCGCACGAATATTGAATTATTTTACGCTCTCCTCAGACTGGATAGAGAGAGCGATATCCTTTGGAGGACGTAAGCATCAAGAAAGATAACAGTACACGCTAGAATGCAGATGATCATCAAGGTTTTGTGACTTGATTTTAGATTCAGTTGCATCCAGCGGCGGTCGGGATTGCTAAAATTACAAAGTCAGATGAGAGCTCAAAGGAACACTATGAACCTTTTCCCATAATGCCTCAGTTATTAGATTAGTCTCGGAAGTCTTGCCAGATTATATGAATGAAGGTATAACTAAAACTGTGACTGTTTCAAGCAATGTAACCAAATAATACTTCCCGTCATAAAACTGTGGAAAATACTCAAAATATTGTGCTTACACTTTCACTTATCTCTGAATGAAACCAAACAAGTAGATGGGCAAATGAAAAAGTGTGTAATGCGTAAGCCATATTTTGATATATCTTAATATCATGCCCAGCATATTTCCATACACTTACATTGGTTTACTTTTATCTTTCCCGGAGTTTAGATTCCTGACTTGCGGTTAGGTACTATTACAATAATAGATAATGACCATCTATTACACCACAAATATAAGCTTAGGTAGCCTAAGATATCTCAACTTTGCGGAGAGGTTGCCGTCCGGAAATTCAAAGCATTGGAACATGAAATAACTTCATTTATGAATTATGCAAAAATTCCTACCTGAATGAATAAAAAATATGCATCGTCTTAAAAATGCAACGAGAATATCATTTTGCATTCCAGCCGCGTGGAGCACTAATGGTTCCACCCGGTGATCTCTACCTTCAAGATGGAAATCTAGAGTCCTAAATTCATTACCAATTGCAGATGATCGACTGTGAAATATGGAGCATATATCACTCGATGAATTTTATTTTACACACATTTTCAATACCCTTCTAGAGTCCTACAAACGTCAACCTCGCTTAAAACATACACTGCCTCACTAGATAAAAGGTTTTTTCGCGAGGCCATAGTTATGAAAACAGAGTAAACATCTTCGAAAATTAATTCATGCAAGTTAAGAAAACATATGTCAATGTGTGCGTGTTAATGATGAGGTATATGCGTAACTAAATCGATACTAGAATAAATTTATACATTCAATGTAGTTTTTACACTTTAAAAGTGAAGAAATGAGCAAGTTATGAATGCTTCACGAGACCCTGTTGTTACAAATTGCATGAATTAAACGCAACTCACGTGACAGTTCACTCATCGTGAGGGTACGCTTCAAATTGTGAAAATTCAGCAGAAATTTGCAGAAAAAGTTAGGTGTCATTCTTTTTGAAAGCCGGAACGACGAAGACAATCCTCTACGTAGAAGAACGCGCATTCCTAAATAAATACAAAGAATAACCATCCCACGTGCCCCTTAATCCTCATTGTAGATTGTTTTCGGATGGCGGGTCCTCCGACTTAAAGGGTGAGCTGAGTGTAGTGAAGAAAGCGTTCGCGAGATAACGTACTTCCCACCCGTCTCCGCCTCTCCTCGCCCGCCTCTTTATTGTAAGAAAGTCAACACATCAATCCCTATTCCTTCCCCTTGCACGAGAGTAGGGAGTGAGTGAAATCCCTTCCTCTGCCCTCAAAGGGTGTGTGAGGATACGACAGAGCATCGCGAGGGAACGCTTTCAAAAAAAAGCAACCATTTATATATTTGGACGCCCTCTCTTATCTCCGTCCCGCGCTCATCGCCTGTGTTTTTATACGAATGCTCTTGCGGCCTGATATCTATGCATGAGCGACCCAGAATGCCGAGAGTATAGGCCGCACTCAGGAAGGTATGATGAGCAGCCGGCTTGCGCAATAAAGTAACGATTTTCCTCCGAGACGGTACATTTCCGCGTGTAGGAGAGTCGGGAGAAAAGAGAGGGCGAGAGTGAGGTCGGGATAAAACGATCCATAAACGAAATTGATGCTTTTGTGAGTGTGTGTGAGGTGTACGTATTCAAAACGCTCGCATAATTGAGTCTCGTTCTCCGCAGATGCGAGGTGGTGTGAGTCCCACGCCCGGGCGGCCAGAAAATTTACGAGCGGAAAGCGGTTGCTTCAAAGTCTCGGGAAAGTTGTCTCGAGTTCATAAACCTCTCCCTTGTAGCATCCTTCCACAGTTTTTTTATATTTTTATTAATTTGAAGGGACATAAATCAGCAAGCTCGCACTTCGAGTTTACAGTCTGTGCAGTCTTCGCGCTGCTCATCCTCTCGTTAGATGACGCGATGCAATATTTTGGATACTCGGGGAAATAGATTTATGGGCAAGGATAAACGCATTTTAGGATTTGCATTCATCCTCATGCTGTTAACTCAAGTACGCAAGATCATGTTCATTCTTTAATCAATATTATAAATTCTATACTTAGGTTAATTCTAACTTTACTTTTGGATAGATGTTAACAGTTTTGATTATCAGTAGGCGACATGTGAATGGCTGAGTAATCACACACATTCACTAGTGTTTTTTATATTACAGAGAGAATGATAACAAATGTAACTCCATTAAAAAAAGAGCTGAGTAACGCAACACCAATAGAGTATTATATAGATTTTTTTTTAAATAACAGGCTCCACGCACGATTAGTTACCGTCGAGAATAATTCACGATAGATCACGTCTTTTATAATCGCGATAAAATTACGATACATTATAATTCCTTAGTGGCAGCATAAAGTTATGAAACATTATATTATTACGAACTCTAAGGCTTCCGCGGAGTCGTTCAGATGATATCGAAGACTTTTCGGGTTCTCTTCCGCGTGTTTCCATTGTCGAAGACGACAGTTTCGACAGCGTTGCAGCTGTCTTCTTCAGGTCAGAAGTGACGATGCGTGTGAATGTGACCGTCATATATAGCCGGTCGTTTTCCCGCCAATTCAGTCTTGTGCGCTGTCATTGGTCGCTTTCTTTTCCTTTACGAAAATTCTCTTCCAGGCGTAGGAGAGAGTTTAGCCAATTTTTCTGTTGATGTTTTCGGGTGTTTTTACGATTTTGATGGCCTCCCTGATGAGTCTGGGGAAGTAGCGGTTATATTTTGCTATTAATTTTGCTTATTATATATAATTATATGTTTTTTTTATCCCTTAGACTCCGATTTTTCTGAATTCGCGGAATCAGGCAATAAGTCGTCTGGCATGTTTGCAACTTTCAATGAAATTCTCGACTCTTTAACCTTTTTAAAGAGTATGGAATTATATATCGGGCCATATGTATTGGAAAATGAGAGCAAGCTTGAGAACGGGAATTCTCAATGCTGGAGTTTATAAGTCAGAAGACCAGGCGAGACCAGGGTTCACGTTAGGTAATAACAGTAATATTTCTTAGATAGATAAAAATAAAATTCTCCAATAGCCGTAAAAATGGCACCACTCGTCAAACATGTACCACAAAATTCACTTACTGTGTTGGTTTGCGGGAAAGGAGATTCCACAGCAGGGACCAACCACAGCCTCTCCACCAGAATACCCTCCTGTGATGGTTTACGGGAATGTTACTTCCTCGCCAGTGACCAACACAGACACACACACTCAACCCAGTTTGGGATCCTTTTCGAGGGCTAATGGGACCTTGATAAGGATGCCTGGGTTATAACCTGATATCCTTCATAGGGCTAATGGGACCCTACTAAGGATGCCTGGTTATTACCACAATCACACACACACGCACTCAAATCACTCACTCACAACACACAGACGGGCCCAACTTCTAGGAGAAATCGCTCAAAAAGAGCGTGGTCAAAAGAAAAACACACAGAAACAAACGAGGGTGAGCGTCGGATACGCGTATTCCGGCCACAAGGTGGCCCTCTTCAGCGAGCTGATGCTGAATCGATGCTAAGAAAATTGATGAATACATTAGACTCACTAATCTAGTGATGAGCCAAAACTTCTTTGTTTTCCATGGCAATTTTTATAAACAAGAATTTGGCACAGCTATGGGTAACTCCCTATCCCCATTCTTAGCCAATATTTTTATGACCCATTTTGGGAATACCTTTAAAGGCACATTTAACTACTTCCCAAAGGTCTATCTTAGATATGTGGATGACATTTTTGCTATCTTTGATACAAAAAAGTACGATTTAAAACAATTCGTTCGTGATCTAAATAGTTTATTTCCCTCCATTAAATTCACGTACGAAACAGAAAATAACCAGCAACTCCCTTTTCTAGATCTTCTGCTGACTAGAAACGGTAAAAAACTTGAATTTGACATTTACCGCAAGCCCACACATACCAATAATTACATTCACTCTAATTCATTTGTTCACAACAGCAGTAAGCTCGCTTCTTTTCAGGCACTCGTCAATCGCTTGGTTAACATCCCACTTGGCAAGAAAAATTACTCTAAAGAGCTGAGTAACATTAAGAGCATTGCAAAATCAAACGGCTTTAAAGAATCTGTAGTCGACAATATTGTTAAAAAACATAATTTTAAGAGACTCTTACATAATTCCACTACACTTAAAAAAGTTGAACCGTTGCGCTATATTAAGCTTCCCTACCACCCGGAAATCACAAAAGGTCTAGAAAAGATTTTTAAGACGGTTAACACCAAGATTTCGTTTAGTAATAATAACAAGCTAAAACACCTATTGGGGAACACCAAAGATAAAATAGACACAGTCAATAAATCCGGTATATACAAAATATCTTGCTCATCATGTGATTTGGCATACGTAGGACAAACACGTAGAAGCATTAAAACCAGATTTAAAGAACATATGGCACACTTCAAATACAATCGACCAGAAAAATCCAGTATCGCACAACACTTACTCGAAACAGAACACGAGACATCGGAACACAACCTACAACTCATTAAACAAACAGATAATCATTTACTTGACGCTTATGAAAGTTTATACATACACAAACTCTGAAGAAACCTAGTAAATAGCGACAAAGGGCCGATTTCTTACTCTTCATTATTTTCTATTATAGACTTGGATGCTTCTTCTTCTCTATGTTTCACGTAATTTCTATTTACCCTCATACATCAACTGTCAGCTTAGTTTCAAATTTCAAATTTGGTCGTTATCCCCTTGCTTCACTTCAACGGACGGTTTGTTTTGATTTTTAGTTTTCGTTTGTCCTCACCCCTTTCCCTACTTCAACCGTCAGTTTGACTCCCAACCCCCTAGTTACAACGGCCACTTACGTTCACTCGCCACTCTCTTCCCTCCCCCCACCTTACCGTCCTCTTCACCACCCTCCCCCCTTTCTCCACTTTCCACCAATGCCTTTTGCCCTCTTCAACACCCATTGGTCATTGGTTTTCTCCCCCCCCCCCTCCTTCTGTCCCTTCAGTATTTAATCCTGGCTCTCCTCCACTTTCGTTCACTTACAACCTCGTGTTGCAAGTGCTTTTCCCTTCAGCTCGCTGAAGAGGGCCACCTTGTGGCCGAAATACGCGTATCCGACGCTCACCCTCGTTTGTTTCTGTGTGTTTTTCTTTTGACCACGCTCTTTTTGAGCGATTTCTCCTAGAAGTTGGGCCCGTCTGTGTGTTGTGAGTGAGTGATTTGAGTGCGTGTGTGTGTGATTGTGGTAATAACCAGGCATCCTTAGTAGGGTCCCATTAGCCCTATGAAGGATATCAGGTTATAACCCAGGCATCCTTATCAAGGTCCCATTAGCCCTCGAAAAGGATCCCAAACTGGGTTGAGTGTGTGTGTCTGTGTTGGTCACTGGCGAGGAAGTAACATTCCCGTAAACCATCACAGGAGGGTATTCTGGTGGAGAGGCTGTGGTTGGTCCCTGCTGTGGAATCTCCTTTCCCGCAAACCAACACAGTAAGTGAATTTTGTGGTACATGTTTGACGAGTGGTGCCATTTTTACGGCTATTGGAGAATTTTATTTTTATCTATCTAGAGAGGCCGTAGAGCTCAATTTCCTTTGATTTAAGTAATATTTCTTGCTTTTTTGTAATACTATTACAGTGAAAACTACTATTTATGTATTTAAATATCACAGTTCAACAATAAAATGTCACTGAAAAATACAAAATAAGGAAATAATTTTCAAACATCAGCTTGAAATGTTTAGCATTTAATTGGATAGAATAAATTGATCCATTAAATTACTGTGTGACATAAGCAATGTTTTATCACTGGCCAAGAGAAAATTAAGAATGAATTTCTCATAAAAGGAAACTATGTAATAATAGACTGCCAGGTTCCTTCTAAATATTTTTTATGAAGAAATATGTAACGCTGAAATTAGAAAGATCTAGGAGCTTAGAGTTCAATTCTTCCGCTAAACTGTGAAAGACTAAACTGAATAAATCAAGATGTAGAAAGATTGGGAGAAAAGTATCTATTTTCACAAGTGTAGATATGGTAGATTTTATGAATTTTCAGCAGATGGATCGCATTTACTTAGGCAGAGGTGGAGCAAATGATCCTCCCGTGACAAATTACATGCTAATTTTACGCCCAATTTTTTGGCACACTTATTCAATTTGTTGACCCTTGATCATGAGTAAAATTGAAAGGATGAATTTTGCGGCAATTAGCAATTGCTGCCAAACTACTGCAATTGCAATTAACATTAACTATACATCTAGTTTCGTTACTCTTTTAAATTAAATGGTTATCTTAAACCCATATAGAATTAAGAGATAAATAAATATTCGTCTAGTTAGTTCTTTCAATAAGTTTATAGTTATAACAATGATCATATACTTAGGCAGAGGTGGAGCAAATGATCCTCCCGTGACAAATTACATGCTAATTTTACGCCCAATTTTTTGGCACACTTATTCAATTTGTCATTCAATTGTTATTCAATCTTCGGTATTCATCATTTGTATTCAGCGGAAGTGGGGTCACATAATGACGTACACATGATTTCTTTCTAAGCCATTGACAAGATTTTGGTGTCTTAATAATATGTATTGGACAGCCTGACTATTCGTCTGCGTAAAGTCGTCGTAATATGTCTATTTCTTTGTTTTCCTTCTTTATGCCCACGTTTGTTCGTGGAACTGAAGGCCGTCAAATGTTTAGGATGCTTAGCGCTTCTAGAAAGTTCAAAATATTATTGCTGAAAACATGCAACTCTTAATCATTATTCGGAGAACACAGCTAACTTTCTATTCAATCTTAGGGAGCTCGTTTGAAAGGATTGTACAGATTTAAGATAGGTTATTGCGAGCAGTGATGTTTTTGCAATTAATATTAACATGTCAGGTCAACAGGTCTTTGAATGAGAGAAATGTAACGGGTAACTAGAAAAAGGAAGAAACTTTTTCAACCTAAACTAAAAAAAATATTCAAAGTTCGAGAACTGTAAAACCCTTCAGTAAGATGAGTCGCATACGATGGGTTGGGGTTCAGGATATTGCAGGATACAAAGTCTGTCAGGAATTTCAGGCTACTCTCGCACACTGGGGGCGAGGTAGCCGGGATATTTGAGTGTAGACGGTGATGAATGAATTCTCCAACCCTCCCACCGACAATCCTAGCCCAATCTTATCAAGACCGATCTGAAGATAATCGTCGAGTTTCATCATTTAGTCAGGAATACTAAGCTACAGCCAAGGAGTAAAATTAAATAGATGAGGGATGACTGTGAACACTCATGGGGAAAGGTGAAGCAAGGAGAGGGTTTTCTGCCATGTAAGCGTGGCCCACAAGTCACATAACATCACCTTATATTCGGAGTTTCAATAAGATTTGACGGAAATATAAAGTGGGTAACGGAAACGTAAGTCAAAGTAAGATATAAATTGTGACGACTTTAATGACGGACTTGGTTTTACAAATCAAGAGAAATTTCGCCTCTCACTGTCTATTGACTAATTAGCTTTAACAATTTTTAAGCCAAAATAATAATATCTACCAGTTTTCATGGAAAATAGCATCTAACTTGCAAATGTGACATTAAAAATTAAGAATTGACGAGGTAGATCAGAATTATACGCTCAGATTTCGCTTCAACCTCTGGAAAAAGCAGAACCCCAAGCCCATGTATTTTACATAGGTCCTCTCCCGTCACGATAGGTAATCGCTTTTCAGCATATCAAACACGAGCAAACAGCCACTTGGTTAACACCCACCGATATATTTAACCTTCTCTTTATTTTAACGAATCCCTTATGGCAGAGCACAGCTTTTATTCAGTCGGAATAATGATGCACTCGTATATTCCCTGAGGTGGTTTGAGCCAGATTCGACGGATCTGTCGCCGAGTTTCAGGCTCGGTTTCCATGGTTGCCAGACGCAATAGAATGAGCTATTATTGGAAATCTCCAAGGGAAATAGAAAGAGCGAGTAGGTCTCTTACGATAGGAGAACTTAATATCGTTAGAGTAAAATTTGATTTCGAGGGAAATACCAATATTACTCACAAGCTACTCGACATTCCTGCGGTTTGAGACGCAACGGATCGAAATTCTATTGCGCAGTCGATACGTGGTCCTAAACGACATGTCGGTATCTTTACGTCGCCGCATTGTATTGCTTCTCTGATCGCCGTTTTCTGAGTTTCAACAGAAAGGATAAAATCATGTAAGTTCTATCTCTTCTGCAAAGAAAATCGAAACAGTAATTTTTCCAACTACGAAAAACAATCCGTAATTCATATGAATATGCTTCGCATCGCTTTATGCAATACCGTTCCGTGACGTCATCCTTAGATTCCCGATAACGTAGTGTTTCCACGCAGCCAAGTGCTCGTAATTTATATGAAGTAATCCAACGGTATCAAAAATTCTATTCCCACAAAATTCATGTGTTTTATTTATAGAAAATGTACTTCAAATACAAATAGTATTAAAAACAATGCATATCTCCCAATACAGACTTGATATAGTCACCACACTTATCCTACCAAGAGAAATTGGATTTGCGAATGGCTATTGGATCTTCAGGAATCTCAACTGAATACTCCTGTACCATTTCACTAATACTGTCATTATTGCAAAAATTGATGCCAGTTATGTCAGCATTATCGTCTCCGCGTAAGGTTCGGGCTCTGGAAAGGGAGGTATCGTAAGTTCAGGATCTAAGTTAGGCGCCCAACACTTTTTCACCTTCACCTTTTCCCTTAGGCATGGAGAGGTGAAGTGTATGGTAGAATGCAATGCACTGGAGATGATACGTATTAATGTGAAAATATTTATGTGTGATACATGCTTGCAATGCGAGTCACACGCTTTCAAAAACTTAATTATCTTCGCCTGACACTTGAATCTATATTCGTTTAATGTCAATGCGGGGGACGACTCTCCCGTACAATTATCTTACCTCGGGTTGACCTTGTACTGTCTCACATATAAATGTGGAACCCTTAAGTGAAAGATTAAGTCCCTACGATGAGCTAAGAGAGAAACAAGAGAAACGGCAAATGATTTAAAGGGGAAATCTATAGAGCATTATAGGCAAAGACAGACTCGTAGCCTATCGTCCACGCTCAAAACGATTAACAGAGGGAAATGAGACATAAAATTAAATAAAACATTAGTCTAACTGGCTGACTCTGATGAAAGCACGAATATGAAATCTGTAGAAACAACTGAGTTGGGCAAGAAATGAAGGAAAAGTATTGGATCATTTGAAAAAAAAACACTTTGGACTCCCACAGGCAAGTTTAATTAACTGTGGAATCCGTTTCCACGTGTAAGTTACCTCAATTTTGAACATTGTACCGCCTGTGGCCAATTAATTTATTAACGTCTAATTTTTTTCAAGCAATCATATTGGGAAAACTATGTTTAAAAAATCGATTGAATTAAGCAAATATGTCACCTTTCAGAAAAAAAATATGATGGGAGTGTTAACGCTGTTTAACGCAAATTTGAAAATGTCGTTAGTAGGGTATTTTAGTAAATAGGATAACATGAAATGTTATCTGTGATCAAATGATCACTCTAGGCATTAAAAGTTGAAAAGCAATTCTGGATCATTCAGGCTTCACATCACGCTCATATTCAGTCATTTGATCAGCAATTCAATGGTGAAGGGATGGTGGACGAAGTCTTTGAGGATTTTTCCACCAGATGAGTTAATGCGTTGCCCACATTTCAATAGTTGACTCCGCCAGAGTCATCATCGATGAAATTATGAAGACGACGGCAGGGCTAACTTTGGAGACGTTGCCAGGCTTATCTGGTAGTAAATTCATTGAGTAATCACTCATACCATGCACCGGGAATAAACTTAATCTTTAAGGGATAGTTTTTCGTTTAATGAGAGATGTTAAAATCATATCGTCAAATCGACCTAGCCCTTCATGCAACCAAGGCTGTCAGCTCAAGTTTACCCCAGGTGATGAATATTTCTTTTAGTCAACGCGTGGCTAGGAGAGTCTGGGTGCACTTTCGAAAGTGCAAAAGTCGGATCTACGGAATCGTAGATTAATGCACGTTGACGAGACGCCATCTGCTATCGCATTTTCACGGCCGTAACTGCCCCCACCTTCACTCTCGCATGCACTCGTACCGGCCCTGCCCTCCTGACGACGCCACCTCTCCCTCCGCACACAAACCAACACGTATACCACGCGCTACGACCACCTACTTGACCTCAAAGATTATGCATGGAGCACAATTCGCGAGATTTAACTTTCAGAAAAGTGAGAAATTGGGGAGAAAATATTATTACGATGTTTTATGAGCAGACTAGTTCTTCTGCTCGTCCCCAAATACATTAATGTGGACGATTCTTCACCAAACTTTTGCCTCACTCCTTCGAGTGTTTTCGGGTTCATTCCCACGTTTGCCGTCATGGAAATTTCTCGCCTCCCCTTTGTCAATAGTTTCAAATCGTCCCAAAGAATTGAAATTAATAGGAACTATTGTGTATAAATCCAAACAAGGATTTGCATATGCAGACGATACAGCACTGGTAACATGCTATCTGACTGATCTTGAGGAAACGTTTTGTACTTAAGAAGACACTGGTAAAAGAATGGGACTCAGAATAAATGAAGAGAAGACCAAAATTATGAAAATATCATCTTCACAGGCCACCCGAGACCTGCAAAACATAAGAATTGGAATTTATGAGTTTAAGGGGGTTAAGGAATTCACTTACCTGGGAGTCATATTAAATAATGAAAATAAAATGTCTGATGAAATCAACCACAGAGTAATGGAAGGAAACAAAGTCTATTTTGCGACTGTACCTCTCCTCAAATCAACTTTGCTGTCTAGGAACACAAAACTGAAGATTTATAAAACCCTGATAAGACCAGTAGTATCTTAAGGGGCTGAGACGTGGACTTTATCAAAACATGATGAAGAAATCCCTAGGAAATTTGAAAGAAAGATAATAAGGAGAATCTATGGCCCAATTAAAGAAGGAGAGAGATGGAGGATTAGAATTAATATGGAGATAAATGATATTCTAGAAGAAAAGGACATAGTAAGATTCTCCAAAGCACTACGGCTGGCATGGTTGGGTCATGTAGAAAGAATGGGAATCGAAAGAATGCCACAATTAATTCTAAACAGCAAGATGGAAGGGGTCAGGAAGAGAGGTAGACCACGGAAGAGATGGCTACAGGATGCAGAAGAAGACTCGAAGGCAATTGGAGTCACGAGGTGGAGTGAGAAAGCAAAAAGAAGAAATGAATGGAGGCACATTGTAGAGGAAGCCAAGGTCCACACCGGGCTGTAGAACTGTGGATGATGATGATGAATACAGCAAAAAAATAATATATATATGGGTCATTCCACCACAATTCGACCAGAAAATTGGCAAAATTGACCCTTGAGGTAACCGATTTCGACCAAATTTGGCAAATCGTCTTCATTTGATTACAAAATGAAAACCCCAAAGCCATTTTGTAATCCATTCAACGGTTTTGAGATATTGCGATGCTGTAAAACAAGAATTTTACAAAAGCGTCGTCGCATTTGACGGCATATCTCCGGCAATAAGGAAGATAAAAATGCATGCATTGACTTATTTTAAAGGTATTAAATTGAGAAAGATAATTAATGGATTATTACATAAAATTTAAACAATTAAATAAAGTTTATAACAAATTCAAATGTTCAAATCGATTTTTGACGATGTAGCTATGCCTTCGATTTTCCTCATTTTTTAATATGTTGTAGATACAACCCTCCTCTACGAGTTAAAAAAATTTGGTAGGGGTAATATTTCATTTAAGAAAGAAAAAAAGTTTTGAGTGAAGGCGTAACGCTGGTCTCCCGCTGCGGCGTCGTCCGACTCTCGCGCCGAACGTTCAGTAGTCGGTTCTCCAGATCTCATCAGTGCGCTTCCTTTTCCATCTTCTTTTCACCAATTTTAACTGTATACCGACTCTTTGATTCCCTTTACTCATGTCATTCGCTATTTGCTTCCCACTGAAGTGACCGTCACTTTAGAATCTAGGATTAGCGACAACATGCTTAACAGCGGGGGCGACCGTGGGCCCACCAGCGGCCGTGCTCGGAGAACAATAGACAAACCTCGCTCCGTCTTAACCTCCAATGCTACTTTCCTCTCTTCCCCTATCTCATTCACCTCGCATACCCTTTATTATGTTCCTCCTAGTCCATCACTTGGACATTTTCTTTGAAATGTTGCATAGAAATGCCATTCGGTTCGGCCATCACCTTCGAAATCTTCTTGATGCAACTGATTCATCATGTTGTAGCGGTTCTTATATTGAGCCACAGCACCGTCGGAATAGTAAATTATTCTGCTTAAATAATGTACCCTTCTTCGAAGGAAAGTTATCAGTTTCCCTTTAAATGTATAGAATGCACTCACGTTATGTTCCATACAGTCTGAAATAATAACCAAACTGAAAGGTGCGACTTTATCGCAGGTATTTCTGCTGTAACACGCAAATGGATGTACTGTAGTCTGATCGTTACACAAATGGACCCATTGTACAGCATCTTGGTGAAGAAAAGAAATATTCTCAGACAAATCGGCCACAACGACAACTTTACGCAATTTCAGATTGTCACTGACATTTTAAATAAAATATAGTTTGCATGCAAGCGATATAGTCATGCCTTCTTACTTTGGTGGTATTCTCAGCGAAAGCCTCACAAAAAATATTTACTCCATGACCTGTGTGGTTAACGCTAAATGATTTTCCTGAGTCACAGTGTACAATGAAGTAACATCCACGGTAGCCATGATGACGCTTTTGTTGGAGGGAATATTTACTGCCTTCAGGAAGGATGTCAAGGAAGTGATAGGAATCACGAAGGAAGGAAGGAAGTTTAGCAACTATAGGCTGCAATATATACATACATATATAATATATATATATATATATATATATATATATATATATATATATATATATATATATATATATATATATATATACATCCCGCTATCATTTTGCCTTCCTTACACTCTGCAACATTTTGGCATCCACCAGAAATATTTATATATATTTCTATTTTATCGCGTATGTAGAACAACCCAGTGATTTCCGCCCTTGTGTACTATTTTGTTTTGCGACAACTATTTTTTTACAGGAGATATACGTGCACCTTGAATCCGTACAGACAGGTAACATTTTGGCATCCTTTCATAACCAATCATTATGGCGTCCAGAGTATATTTTTTACATTTGATCATCAATTTGGAATCCATTTTGTATATTTACTACCACTGCGATATCATTTTGCCATCCTGCGCTGTTGCCAAATTTATCTATCATGGAAACTTCGCTCTCGCTTGTCATTTTTGCAGTTTATAGCTGCTATTGTATAAAATGGGTGAACGTGTTGCACTTAACTATTAACTACTATTGACTAAATGTACTACAACTGCCAAACAACGATTGTAATCAGCATAGGGGTAAACATTGTATCACTAGGAGCATACTTAGCCAAGTTTTATTGAAATCAATATCTTTTTTTTCTCCGCATTCATGTATTTCAGTTTTGTTTCGGTTTGCTAGAAACACCCCTAGAGGAAAGCGAGAGAGGAATTTGACTGGCGCAGTCAACTAGGTAAGTCCGCGGTGGACTATCACGCAGCACTGTCACGAAATCGATTTGCAGGGAAAAGATCGAAGATTTTCCCAATACTACACGAAGATTCTTCCAATAAAACTAGCCGACACGGTTTAAGAAACATGCATACAAAATATTTCTCTCACAATGCACTTAATATTCTAATAAGGATTTGTAAATCAATAAGTTTCCATCATGTCACATTCCACCAAATTCGCCGTTTTATTTCATTATGTGTGGACATGCGATATCCGTGAATGACTCTCAAACTGTATTTATCATTATACCAGTAGTTTCGCGTTTCAAGTTTAGAATAGTTGTTCAATTTAATTAAAATACAATAATTTACGTGAAAATTAATAAAAAAATGAAACATAAGCGGCTGAAAAAGGGGTCAATTAATTTTCGTAAGTTAGAAAGGGATTTGATATTTTCTGGCATTTCTTCTATCACTAAAACACACTAAAATGTTACCATGAAATACATGAGTCAATAGAATGCTAAATTATTTTCTTTTTGCATATCAAATGCAAAAAAAAGAGTAAGTTAAACTTCATTTAAGAAGAAGAATGCCAAAACCCTTGCTTTTTATAAAGCCAAGGACACAACGTGTTTATCGTGATGACAACGCGATGACGTGGGCCGCGAATCAGAACTTGTATAATTACGGTGGGGGCTCAAAATTTAACTTCACTTTTCACAACTTCCATGACTCCACAAAAAATATAACTATTCTAATGTTTATGGGACAGCAAAGACGGGAAATATCTCTTCCTTGAAAAACTGTGGCTTAAAGAAGAATTTATAACCTAGAAAATTACAATTTACTCTACTATCCTTTAGTTGGTCCGAAGGAAATCCTTCTCCCTCCTTTGCTTATCAAGTAATGACTGATTAAGAATTTTGATAAAATTCTGAGAAAATATGAAAGAAGTTTCCAGTACTAAGTGGAAATATTTTCACAGCATATAGTGAAGAGCTACGTCTAAAGGAAAGCATTTTTACTGGACATTAAAACAGGAAGATAACCCTAGGCCGTGAATTTCAAAATATAATAAATAATGGGATGCTGAAAGCAGGTGAGGAACAACTTTTATTTGTTGCCCTACTGCCACTTAAAATGCAATAGGGTGCCAAATCTCGTTAAAAATCTCACTTCCTGCATTACCTTACAGACGCATTTCCACAAAATCGTGGGGCGGGAGGAGATAATCCGGGGGAAAGATTTCATAATGGCATAAGTGTTAGGTAATATAGATAGGCTCTGGTAAACTTTAACAATGGAAAACTACTGCCGAGGCTTTAATAAAGAGGATTCAATTCCGCACAAAAGAAAAAAATTGACAAGCGATAATTATTTTCGCGGTAAAGGCGGTTTTTAGTTGGTATCTTTGAGTACATTGTCAGATTTCCGTTAGAAAAAAGTTTAAAAACCACTTACTTTACCCCCATTATTTGGTTCTTTACCGACATCTTTTTCCTTAAAATCTCAGTTGCTGGTGTATCTTTAGCTGGAAAATTGTTCGCGGATTCAGTAGCTACCGATGCCTGAACTTATGAATAGTGAAGAGTAACGCAGTTTTCAAACCTTATTGGCTGAAGTAAGATTAGGATAAATTGTACATATAATTGAGCCAAAGGTTTTAATACCATCAATTAAAGTCACCTTTCTATGAGGATAAACATTGGAAATCAGTATCAATTAATTCGGGTTTCACTTCTGCGGAGAGGAAAATTTTTGTCAATATTCAAAATAAATACATTGGCATTGAAGGGGTTATGCAGTTTATTTTATCACTACTGCAATATTATATTGGATTATCAACTAAATATGCCACTTTGAGGAAAAAGCAAACACCCTTTGATTTAGAATTAAATACAATAAAATTCTCAAGATCAATGAAATTTACAAATTTAATAACTGGTCTTGTGGATCAAAATCAGTGGTACAATTTTTTATGAGGCAGCAAAGAAACCGCAAAATTTGATTTAAAAAAATGTACTGATATATTAAAAAAATTGAGTAATACAAAAACTCGTATTAGATTACAAACTAGTATTTCAAAACTCTGCTTTGGCTATTTTGCCTTTGAAATTTACTTTTACAATATCATTGTACGTAACTAATCCATCTTTTTATAAATGTTTTGTATAAAAACTTTAATTTTTAACCAAGTTCTCTTCTTCGGGGGTATTTTGTTTTGTATGTGTTTCTTAAAACATGATGCCACAATATGTTTTTGCTCCTCTGTCCATGGGACGAGTATCCTTTAAGTTTTTTTCGAAGTACAAGGGGAAATATTAAGTGATCTGGTTTCATTCCCTTTTTCTAGCTCGAAACTTGAGAATGAATCATCGATTACATCGCTCATATTCCTATCATCATCATCATCTTTTTCACCTCCGTCATCTTCAATAGGGATCATTTTAATTAATGTCTATTTCGTCGAGGGCAATGCCTTTGAAATTGGATGTGTCTCCATATCAGGACGTCTCCATATCGGGTTACCGCTGCTATCGCATTACTCATGGAGTCCTCCTGGAGTTCTGGTATAACATGAAATGAAATCTCACTCCACTTTTAGAGACGCGGATTATTTTACCATGAGAGCGAACGGTCAGTTTACCCTTCAATGCCTCATTTTCTTAAAGTAACCTTACCCCGGGAAAAGTTCAAATTTCGTATTCCCACGTGTATCGCATTACTTTTTCGTGCCTGTTTTCGATACAAATGACTCGTGATTCACACCAAGAGGAGTACATACGGGAGGCCCCAGTTCGTCCCGTAGAAGCTTGATTTATATTGCCAGGGAAGTGTCTCCATATCGGGTTTCATGGCTATCGCATTACTCATGGAGGCAGTTCTCGTATTAAATGAAGTGAGATCTCACTCCACTTATAGAGACGCGAATTATTTTACCATGAGAGCGTGCGGTCAGTTTACACTTCATCGCTTCATTTTTATATTTTTTATTGGCCTTCGTCAGGGAAACGTTTAAATTTCGTGTTCCACGTCTATTGCATTACTTTTTCGTGGCTTTTTTCGATACAAATGACTCGAGATTCACACCAAGAGGACTACATACGGGAGGCCCCAATTCGTCCCTTAGAAGCTTGATTTATGTTGCCAATTTGAGCATATTTTAATTGTTTTTTTTATTTCTGCAGTGAGGCGATGAGTGCAAGGCGATCCATTTATATTCAAATTATAAAACAGAATATTTGGACTCGCAAGGAAGAGCTTTGAAAATTTATGAATTCGATAGATTATATCATCATGAATGTAAATTTTGGTTAACAGCCCTTTTCAATGTGAATTGGGTGACAGCAGATCTAGCGGTCGACTGGAGGATATTTAAATATTCGTCATTCACCCCCTCATTTCACCCCATGAGATACCATGCGGAATTGACGTTGACGAGAACAGAAAAAATTTTTCTGGAAAATGTCTGTAAACAAAATTTTCTAACAATTTCCCTGGCGAAAATGAAGGAGGCTGATAACACTGCTGGAGTGCGTTTACAGGTATTCTTTTAACGTTCCTGTGCGTTCTTTGGCGTTTTCATAGTGTTTGTCGATGTTCATCCACGTTAATCTGTGTTTCCCTCACTGTTCTCATGCGTTCGTAAACGCTGTTCCGAAGACCTAGGTCTGAAACGCTCGAGAAAACGCCTACTGAGAGTGTTTGCATTTATGTTCTGGAACACTCAAGAACGCTGTCCGACTGAGCTGTCATGGAACGCAGATGAACGCTGCCGAGAATGTTTTGAAACATGTTGGAACGCTCCAAAAGCCATGATGCAGTATTACTATTTTGATGGCAAATCCATTGTGAGAATAACTTCAACTCCATTAACAAATTTATTGTGAGAATAAGCTTCTGAGAAATAACAAAGCGCCCCCAATCCTCAAACATCAATATCTAATAGACATCTATTGGATATCTTTTAGCAGTCCATCTTCATCTGTGCATTTAGTGAAAACACAGCCGTTTTCTTTCCGGTAGTCTTCAAGGGAATAAATGCATCCTTTTTATTTCTTTGTGCCAACCCACACAGCACAAAAATCCAAATCCGCCGCTTGCGAGTCGTGAATTCCGGGTGTCTAGTTTCCCAAATGCATATTCAATATTAATAATAAATTAATAATAGCATCCATAGTGTGGCCTAACGCGGCATGAAAATTGGTTCAATCTTATTTCTTTCTCAATTCTACTTCGAAATAATGTATATTAGAAAGCCAATAATAATTTGTTATAAAGAAAAGCCGTATATACATCCCTGACGTCAGATATGAGCTTATAAATCATCAGCCTTAGGTCATAAACGTCAGCTATGTTGAAATCGCGTACTAAGAGCAGAGCCATATCTAACGAAGCGACTACACTCTTTATAAAGCATAAATACACTTAGTCAAACCAGATATGAAATAGAGTAGTGGTAGAGTGTAAGTCTCCTGCGTGAAAGGTCTTTAGTTCGAACCCCCTAGCCAGTAAGAATTTATTCGATGTATATCGTTACCGTTGTGCGAAGTAATCAAATAATAACTTCAAAGGTCTTTAAGGGCACAAAGTTTATTTATAAAAATAATTTTACTATGACAAATTCCCAAATTCCAAGATGAGTGCCTAACGTTCATATTACATTATGCTGATGAACGCTCTCATCACCCTAGACAGGATTTTCTGAAATGAACGTAAACGCTCTGAAACGCTGAAGATTGTGACTCACAGGGCGTTCACGAACACTCGAGAACGTAGCTAAACGCTCTGTAGTATTTTTGAGATCACTCCAAGGCATTCACATTTACGCTCGAGGAACACACTGGGGTGGTGTTCTTAGCGCGTTCTTCGCAATTTATGAACACCTCCGTGGTTCGTTCCTAAACGCTCAGAACACGCTCTCATTTTCGCTAGGGTTAGCACATGCAATTATTTTCAAATTCGGTTTTTCAAAGTCTTTGTCTCTTCCCTAATGGGAAAATAGAAGTATATACGGAAAAATCATATATTAACGAGCAGCAAATGTTGAAATAATAATTTATTCGCTGATAAAAAGTTTCCGCACCCATTCTTTCCATATCGTTTGAAATACTGATAAAAACTAAATGTTTGTTTCATCTTAGAAAGACTACCATTGTTCTTTGCATTAATTGTTAACTCAAAACGAAGTATTCGCCTTTAACTAGTCTAGAAAATCTGCGAGTGGTTACAAGTACAAGTACAAGTTTGAGAGCAAAGGTACTGTATTATACTTTTTGTCGAAGGTAGAGGTAGTTTTAAGAAAGAATTAGTTGTATTCTAGCATTATTCTTGAATTTCCGCACCAAGTATTAATATAAAAAAGGTGGCTTTCCAGATACACAATCCATTATTTTTCTACTTAATCACCTGAAAGAGTTGTTCTTGCGCCAACCTGTTGCGGTCCCATGATAACAATAATTTTGTTATTGAAATTACCGTTGTGCAAGCCCACTTAATTGGCTTTGGACCAAGTAAAAACTGGAGCGGTAGCGCCGGATGACGAGCACTCCGCTACCACGCACTCACCGAGGCAGCAAAACTCGAAACAGTCTTGGGTGAGAGAATTGCAGAAAGCCGCGAGGCAGAGCGATGTTGCCAAACCGAGGACGCCACTTGCTGCGCAGACTGAACGGAGATAACCGCGACCAAGTTATACGCCGCAGTCAGCGCCACTCGGCCCGGAATTACGGTGAACTAACAATATACGAAATTTGTACATACTGCCAACAAATTGGCGTCCATACTAATTTTCGGAAATGGGGTCTACATGATGTAAATAGTCGATTCCAGTGATTTTTACACGTTTGTAATCCGGCGTCCGGTATACGGCAGCCAAATTACACTCGGACGCCAGATCAAATGCAACTTGCTCATTAACGGGTGCCAAAATGATAGCGGGATTTATATATATATATATATATACATACACACACACACACACACACACACACACACACACACACACACACACACACACACACACACACACACACGAGAGACTTCGGAGAGTGCGGACGTGCTAAGTCAGTGCTCTCTCCTTTGGCTGCCTTTTCGTCTGTTTTTGGAGCTTCTCTGCCGTTTTTCTTCGGTGAGATCGTTCCTTACTGTTACTACTACACATTCATCTACTTTGCAACCCTTGATTATTGATAATTTAGTGTTTTTTTTTCATATTTTTTTGTGTCTTAACTGCTTGTTCTGTGCTCGGGCGTGGCTCGGTGATCGTTTCGCTTTTGTTAGTGACCTTCTTAGGGCGGAGTTTTACTAACCCTGTGTCATCGCCGCTTCGGCGGCGATGGCCTTGAACGGGGGCCTGGGGGGCCACCCCCCACTCCCAGCCAGGGGGCCACTCCCAGGCCTTCCCCCGTCAACTTCCACTTCCCGTGATAGCCGCGGGGAGGGATCAGCGTTTTTAAACCGAACTCCTTCCTATGAAAAATTAAACCGATCAACTGAAACTCTCTCGTCCCCACCGTCTTCTCCAACAATTCTCAGGAGAGTCGCCGGCACCTTGCAAATGACGCCTGTCGTCAACCATCACACCGAAAATGACCTTGATCGCCCTAATCATCCCGAGGCCCGTTCCGTGACGCAAACCCCGGTCAATTATGCCGCCGCAACCAAAGGAAAGACTTCTGGCAGAGCATCTGCCTCAAATTTCCCAGTCAACTCAAATCCATTGCATCCACTGTCCCGAAGAAGCTTTCATTCCAGTTATGCCTTGCCTCCGAAGAAAATAACACCCATTGAAAATGGATCCTCAAAGAAAACCGGAATCCTTCTTCCATGCCTTGAAAATACCTCTCTCCTAGACTACGTTTACGCCGTCGGCGAAGCCGTGGGAGGAGGCTCATACATCACTCACGCATCGAAAATTGCAAATCAAAGAATAGCCATTTATTTCAAAGACGAACCCACTCTCAATAAATTCATGGACGAAATCGGAGGAATTACCTTGAATAATCAATTTGTAGAGGCTCGTACAATGGCCACAAGAGTGGAAAAACTTATCATCTCCAACGTACCACCTGAAGTTCCAGATCATGAACTAATAGACATAATTGAGAAAGCTGTGACAGTTTGTGGCCAATTTAAGCACTTTCCCGTAGGTGCGAAGAAGGAAGGTTACGATCACATCCTATCCTTTAGGCGATTGGTGCCTGTCATGAGAAGACCAGATTCAATCTTGCCGGACTCAGTGCTATTGGAAATAGAAAACTCGTGGCACCGCATTTACTTATCCTTCGAAGAACCGCGGTGTTTCGTATGCAAAGCCGAAGGGCATGTTGCTAAACACTGTCCCACCCACAACACCACCAGTGTAGCTTCAAAGACTACTCCTGATTCTAATGGATCTACACCTTCTGATCCTAATACTCAAGTTCCCACTGTTTCCGCGGAGCAGCCCCATATTTCCACTCAACCTCAACAAAGTAGTGACACCTTGACTCCCCTCCCCGTGGCTGTAAATTCGCAAGCCCCGGACGACACCTCTGAAAAAACGCCGACTAATGACGAAAGGAATCCAAAATCAACAGATTTTGCTTCACCTCCGCTCGTACCAACTCCCATAGCCCATGAAGCCAATAGCTTACCTCCACCAATATCAAGTCCATCCCATCCTGAAGACATCACAGTCCTAGAACCAAAGTCAACCTCCGCCAGCACTTTAGAAGCCATCCCCGTTAAACCCATCTCCATATCCACGAACCCTCAGCTTTCCAATCCTTCGCCGATACCCCCCCAAGCCCTCCCGCCACCTTCTCCTCTTCCCCTACCGATCCCTCTCTCTCAACCGTCAACCTCCACTCACCCCCCTCCACTCTCGACCCTAACGCTCCCTCTTGTATCCACCATACCCTCCAGTCCACAACAAATGTACCTCTCACTTGACTCCCTATATGACTCAGAAAATGACATGGCTGCAGATGAACAATCAAGTAAGACCGCTCGCTCCATCAAACGTCCACCTCACAGTGAAGAGGAATCAACTGAATTTTCTACTCAAAGGAAAAGGATTTCCCGAGAGGAGAAAGGAGGGAAAGTACATCGCCTCGACGAGTCAGACAAGGACCGTATCAACTTAATCATGTCGGCTGACTCAGAAAAAACGTTGAAAGCGGACGAAGTAATCCGTTTCTTGGAGGAAACCCATAACAGGAATGTTTCCAAACAGATAATGCTTGCTAAAACCTTAACAAGCGATCTAGATGGTTTATCCAACGTACTGGAAACCATAAAACCTCATCTCTCAGAACGACTGAAAATGCGCATAGGTCGCATAATCGGGCACTTGTCAAATACTGACTAAGGGCCTACATCTTTTAATTTATTTCATATACCTTAAATATATTTATACATATTGGCTTGAAAACAAGTAAATATATGTCAGTAATATCGGTGGCTACAATAAACGTTCGCTCCATATGCAGCGCGTATAAATGGACGCAAATGATGGCCTTCCTAAATGAAAACAAACCTGACATATGTCTAATGCAAGAGACAAACATTAAAAAAATACCGTGTCTAGGACTGCCAGGTTATAAAATTTTTCTCAACTACCCACGAACTCCACACACTGGGACAGCAATTGCTATTCGCGCCAATTTAAGTAACCATGTACAATCCCATTCGGTTATATTCGATGGACACGCTCAAGAAGTGTTTTTAACCTTGAGTGAAAACTCACGACAAGCCGTAAGAGTCATCTGTTTTTACGGGCCGCGCGATGCTGAAGTGGCTCTCCAAGCCACTAATGCTGTTTATCGTCATCTTCAGAATCTCGCGCCACATCAATCAACATCAAATACTCCAGTGATCATCGCAGGCGATTTTAATACTACCCTCAACCCAACTGTTGACAGATCTGGAAGAGTGGAAAGACACCCTCGCTTTGCGGCAGCATTGCGCAAATTGATAGATGTCAACAGACTAACAGATGTATGGGCAATACTAAAACCCAGCAGCCCAGGGCACACCTTTTTAGCACCTAGATCTTCCTCAAGGCTTGACAGATTATATTTATCAAAGGACTCGATTAGGGACGTTAACAATATTCAATTATTTAACACATTTTCGGATCACAAAGCTGTGATAATGAAACTCAAGATTCCTGTAAGATTTATTACTCCTCCTTATTGGCGATTCCCTAACAGCCTACTTGAGGAAGATGATTTTATTTTTAATATGAAACACACCTTAAATGCACTGGCAGAAGAAGCTACATCTACTGTGAACCCTAGTTCCGCATGGGAACTATTGAAAAGGAGCATAAAGGATTACACCCTTCTGTTCCAAAAATTATACCATCAACGCAGATCACCATCAGATGATGCTAATCGATATAAAATGATGGGTGAAAAAATCATTGCCACAATGGGCTGGGAATTACTCGTGCAAAATGACGCCCCTGCTTCTGATCATATAGCAAAATGGGCAAACTATTGTAGGCCTAAACCATTAAATGAGCTTCGAATCGACGGTCAGATCATCTCGCAATCATCGGAGTTACGACGATTTGTTCATAAACATTTTTCCCATCAACACAGGAGTGAGTATATTCCTATGGCGGCAATCAACTCTATTACTGATAATTTACCCACTTTGAGTAATATTGATAAGGCTTTTTTAAATATGCCTCTCACTGAAGATGATTACACAGCGGCACTCAGAAGTTTGAACAAACGAAAGGCTCCTGGGCTCGATGGTCTCACAGTGGAATTTTACACAAAATTCTGGAATCAGTTGGCTCCAGTTTTTACTCGAATGGCCGAAGACTCTTTTACAAAAGGACACTTTCCGAGGACCACTGCTACTTCAGTCATTTCGTTAATGAAAAAAGCGGGCGATTTACTTGAAATAGCCAACTGGCGACCTTTATCCATCTCAAATGTCGATTATAAAATTATAGCAAAAGCCTTAGCTACAAGGCTCTCATCTGTCATCGGTACCTTAATATCACCAGAGCAGGGCTACTGTGTGCCAGGGAGATCGATCTTCGACACCATTTCTCTGATAAGAGATGTTATTTGGAGCTGTAATAATTCAAACATACCCTTGGCCATTCTATCTCTAGACCAGTCCAAGGCCTTCGACAAAGTAAATCATCAATACCTTTTTGCAATCATGGAGAAAATGGACCTAGGCTCTCAATTTATAAGTTACGTTCAAGCTATTTATAGTAATGCCTTGTGTATGGTGTGAGTCCAAAACACACTTACAGCTCCCTTCTCTTTTCGAAGAGGCATACGTCAAGGCTGTCCTCTTTCTGGAATGCTTTATTCCCTTTCTATTGAGCCATTTATTAGACTAACAATAGATAGGCTCTCCGGAATATCTCTGAAAGGTACTCCAAAATTGAAAATAGTCTTAGCTGCATATGCAGATGATCTAAACATTTTTATTTCCAAGGATGAAGACTTCGACACTACACTCAGCCTATTCCATCGATATGCAAGAGCATCTGGTGCGGATTTAAACACGGCAAAGAGCCAAGGTCTATGGGTCGGAGCTTGGAAAAACAGATCAGATGAGCCTTTGTCCTTCAGGTGGAATGCCGATGGCTCAAAATTCTTAGGCGTATGGCTCTCCAACGATCCTCAGCACGAGAGTGATCTCATACGTGCACAATTACACCAGAAACTCGATACAGCACTGCAAAATTGGAAGCCCAGAGCTGCACCTTTATCCTTGAGAGGAAGGGCGCTGGCCATAAACCAGTTTATTGCCCCTCGGCTGTGGCACATTTTACAATGTCACACGCCTACACAACAGTGTATCAGAGATCTTCAATCAAAAATGGTCAACTTCATCTGGAACTACAGAAGACATTGGGTCAAAAATACAATATTAACAGCCCCATTGTCTGAGGGAGGAATTGGACTGGTGGACACAGAAGACAAAATTCTTGCCTTTAGAATGCAGTTCCTGCAGAGGCTTCTACAAGGTTCACCATCTGAGCCTTGGAAGGTGCTTGCTGCCCAGAGACTGATGAACTTTCAAGGTATAGGCCACGCTTTTGGCTTACTCGTCTACCCTCCGCTGAACCAAATGTGTGCCATCAGCGGTTACTTTTACAATAGTCTCATCAAGTCTTGGATATTATTTAATGTTGAAGTTGTAAGCTCACCTAATGATGGGGATTGCCGACCTTTTCCAACCGGATGGCCGCCACCCACTCCTATTCCGCAATTTGCTTTCCTCAGTAAAAAGATGTCCACCACCAGATTACTTCCTTTGCACAAAAGGGCAGTCTACAAAGAATTGAGATACCTACGCTCAGGAAGTCAATGGCCAATCCAGGCTGCACATAGTGACGACAAGGTTCATTGGCTCTCGCTACGTGCACACCCAAGCTTCGGTGCAGACGCAGATGTCTCGTGGCGCTTACTGTTAGGACGATGGGCTGACGCTCGATTTTTACGTGCCATAAACAAACGCGAAAGTAGTGAATGCCCATGGTGCGATGGAATCGAGGCAGACGCGTGGCACCTGGCATTTTCATGCTCAAAGGCTAAGGAGCTTTGGATCAAATTGCGACGCCCGCTGAAACTACTCCTTGGAACAAACAAGGTATATCTCCATCAGATCTACTGCGGATTACCCATGCGACGATTTAATAATCCCGGCGTTATATTGGCAAACTACTTGATCACTTTAGCTAAAAGTGTCATATATAAACAAGTAACCCTCTTCTTCCGCGGAAAAATCCGACAAGTAAACCATTGGGGTGCCTTTATCAAGGCCCTTCAGGCGAGGCTAGCTAAAGAGAGGAAATATCATGAAATAAAAGCATCCTTACCCTCTTTCTTCAACTTCTGGGGATACAAAGAAGTGATATGTTCACAACCTGGCCCCCAAAATTCACATTAAGAGATCCTAACGGACCAAAATCGATAATTACAAGCACTTATCTCGCCTCTAACTATTTATTTATTTATTTATTTTTATTTATTTATTTATGTTTTTTTCAACCTGTCTTATCCATCATCGTCTTATATCTTTTTACTCAATTTATTTATATACATATTCATATTTGAATATTTTTTATCTCTAAATTACTTTAAGAACGGTTTCGTGGTTCGGTGCTCCTCGTCCAAGACGACATACCAACCAAGTCGAGATCTACTGCTCAAGAACTGAGATGACGCAGAGAACTCCTGCCGCATGAGGAATCGTCAACCAGACGGATGTGGCAAGGGGAGAGAAGATCACGAGCAGGTGGTTCCAATCCCCTGGGAGTGAACTATCCCCTTGCAGCCGTCACGAAGGAAAAAACAATTATATACATAGAGACCATGTAAAAAGACTCTTGTATTTGTTTGTGTTTTTTACCGAACAATAAATAATAATAATAATAATAATAATAATAATAATAATAACACACACACACACACACACACACACACACACACACACACACACACACACACACACACACACACACACACACACATATATATATATATATATATATATATATATATATATATATATATATATATATATATATATATATATATATATATATATATAAATACGTTGATGGATTGGAGTCAGCCATGCGGCGTTGAACACACGATGTGGATAGGATGGAGGAGATAGACACACAAAAAAAGAGACGATCACACTTATATATATATATACACACCCATATATATATATATATATATATATGTATATATACCTACATGAGATGCCATATTAACCTTTACAACATTTGACTATCTCATCAATTAATGACGGAACCGTCGATTACTTATTCGCTTCAAAATTTTTAGCGTTCCTATTTACTACTCTATAACTTCAAGGCTCCAACTGCAAGCACCATGTCAGTTAAATGTTTCAAGTTTGCATATATTCGAGGAATCGGTAAAGTTAATCCTTAATTCTTTGAGGAGTAAATTCCTAAACCAGAATAAAGGGAAGTAAACGAAATAGTTTTATTTGAGCATTTGGAATAATGTAGCAGCAAAGAGAAAATTGAGACGCAATTCAAGCAAAGGAGCAATACTTTGTATATTCCACACCTTACCAGAGCGTCTCGATGGTATTCCCACGACATTATTGGGAGGACTGTTACAAGATTGCGCATTTTATAACGAAGCTGGTATGATATCAAAGCCGGTTAAGACCAATAATAATTTTCATACAGTTCAAATTATTATATACATGTCAAATTATGTTGATACGAGCGTAAACTGGCTGAGGCACTCAAATAAAGTGTAGAAAATAGGAGGTATATTTCTTATAAAATAAGGGATTTAATCACTTTTTTGGACGATGAAGTAGTTTTTAAATACCTTTCTGTTTCAAAAGAAGAAAATAAAGATGCTCTAGCCTGGTGCAATAGCAAACTTTTGAATTTGAATCATATGCACGAGGGACGGCATTGACAGCTAATTCACAAGAAAGACTGTCACTGCAGCGATTCGAATTTAATCCCCGGAGGGTGACAGCTTTTCCCAATTACACCGAATACCTAGCCAGCTGCTCCTGGGGAACCTCATTAAGGTCAGCATTTTGTCCGCAAACTCAGTGCTTAGCCAATAGGGTGGCCTTTAGAAATTCCTGGGAAATAGTGATCCTTTGCATTCCTCCATCCGTACCTCACGCTATATTTCCTATTGCATCCTTGAAGCTCGCCAACTAAAATAAAGGTGATCTCTGCCTGGCAAGAACGGATATATTCATCACCTTTGACGCTGGATTACAGTCATCACGAGGTGAGAGAGCTTAAGATGACTCTGAGAATTAATTTAAATTGATGCAGCAATTTAAAATAAAAAATCCAGCCAATTAAGCTGATTCTTCATATTTTCATGAGAGAAAACCCATAAAAGGCGTCTCAGTATTGGTTGACGTTATATCCCTCTTTGATAAATGACGTCAGTCCGTCTACTTTAGAGCCAAAACTCCAAAAAATAATTTCCGCCTAGATTTGAAGCCTTGAGACTGATGACGAATTCCTCTTGAAATTTTCCTACGCCGGATACAAATACGGCCACGTACCAGCCCAATCTGCGGTGAATTATTTCCGCCACATGGCGCTGGGAAGGGAATATGTAATTAGTAATCACCCGGCTCCAACGTTAATGGTCAAAGCGGTGTCTAATGGCCACGCTCAACCCTTCCGTTCCTCCCGCAAAAAGAACCTTTTCCACGAGTCTCGGAACTAGTGCACCCGGGTCACGGAAATGACCATCAATTCAAGAGGATCCAAACTGATATGTATATGTACGTGTCCATTAATTCAATCTGTCTCCTTGAGCCGAGTGACTCAGATTGCTGACGCGCAGAATCAAAAGCACAGGCAAGACGAGGTGATGACACACAAAACCCAACTCATGAGTTCCTTTTTCGTGCAGATCCCATTTGTTCGCTTTCAAACGATCATCTACAGACATAAAAATCTCCGTCTCCACTGCATTCTATCCACGACTGGAGAATAAAAGATTTTTTTCCATACCTCTTCGTTTATCTCCCAGTACGTCAAGACGAAATGACCACAGTCGTGCCGCTTACCGACAAGAGTAATAATTGGCACCTCTCCATACGAGTGGCTACCAGCAGATCGATGGAGGCAATTAGAAGGGAAACGGAGACGTCACGAAGTTTGGAGGGTCGTATCTTCCAAGGGATGAGGAAGACGTGAGGACGATTTAAGATTAATTAGAAGGAAAGATTTGGAGTGCGATATGAAATGCGTCGGTGATAGCATATAATTCAAATAATTCAGGCCATGATCGATATTGAATCATCATGATTTCGGGTGATAAGCTCTGAAATGAGTAACGACCATCATGGAGGCCTTTTGGAATCGAATCCTTTGGCAGCCTTTTAAATTTCTTTGAAAGGTCCATATACACTCGTGAAAGTTTTAAATGGAAATGAGAAAGATCTCAGATGTCAGAATACATGTTGACTAGCAACCAGTATCGAATAAATGATTGATTTAGGCCTAACTTGAAAATGGAAATAAAGTGCTAACACATAGGTTGGAAGTAGATTGTAATGTAGTAAATTCATAACTATTTTCTTTAATAAAGTAGCTAAAAAAGCCTGAATTCCGCAAAAAAACGATGATTTGAGGAATTAATTGACAAAAGTAGTTACTTGAGAATTCTTCGTAAATTTCACTCTACATACAAGTACCATGCCGAGTTTAGCTACCACAAAAAAATTACCGTGCCACTGGCTATAGCTGAAACTGTGGCCAGTGTTTGAAAGCTTGTGAGCAATTCAAAGTTACTTTAATGATCTCCATAGTAGACTCTTGCTTTGATAATTGATAAGAAATATAACAACAGCAATCGTTCACCACTATTACATGGGAAGTGGAAATCTGCCGAGGTATCGTAAGCTATAATCTGCGATTTTCTCTTCATTTTCTCAAACTTAAAAGGTCGTTCAAGAGGGATATCACTTCTTATTTTCTTCACATTCTATGAATTTGTCCTCACTATAAAGATAAAAGGTCACATATTCCTAATCATCTCAACTATAAAAAACTTGTTGCTCTACAATTTGAAGTCTTTGCCAACAATTGAAACCCTTTTTACTGGGATATGCTTTGTACGTCACGGAGAGAAATCATCTCCAGAGAGTAATTAACAACTTATAACGCAAACATCAGGTCAAAACTGTATTGTTGGATAGTTTAGATGCTTTATCAATAACCTTAGAAAGTAAATTTTTACTAACCGTAATGCTATTCAATTGACCTAAGTAAACTTCCGATGTAAGTGGGTTTTTATCGAACGGAATTAGGTTAATAAACCATGTTAAAGACTCCCATATGTTTCCTCAAAGAATTACTGAGAGTTTTGACCTGAAAATAATGTTATTTTGTTAATAATATCATGAAAGTTACAACATAATTTAATGACTCCCGACGTTTAAAAATCAAATTCAAATGTGGTGTTTTATCAAACTTGGAAATGGGTACTTTACGTTCAGCACCTGGACTAAAAAGCTTGTTTCAAATGTTTTCCTCTTTCCCAGTTACGGCTTTACTGCGTTAGTGGAAGACTCGAAATAATATTTTCTCTGGAAACGAAGATTCCATTGTTGATACAAGTGGACTAATTTTCTCAAAAGGCGGCTGGGATTTTCATTAGCAAGAAAGGTAAAACTTCCCATTATTGTAATAGTCCGGAGGAATTTTCCATGGCTAGAATCTGGAACGAGAGTATTCAACCAACTTAGAGCAAAACCTAGTCCTTCATCTGCACAAAAAATTTAAAACTACCGATAATGTTTCTGTGTTAAGGGAACAACGTGGAAAATCGTTCAGCCTGCATTGCTCTTTGCGAGCGAGATCGGAGAAAGATAGACGAGAGAGGATGTTCTGATATAGTCCATCGTCGGTCTATGCTCATTCTTGCCCATCATCCTCACCACCCATCATCCTTAGAAATCTGAAAGAGGTCCAACAGATTCAGGCTTGCTATAATGGAAGGTAATCGTCATAAAATCAAAGAGAATCGCACTTTTCTGCAAACTGTATTACACAATGCACAGCGCGTTTCAACTCGCCGTGTCCTCATTCGGTACAAGACTTCGAATTCTTAGACCTTTATTTTTATAAAATCAGATAATTATATTTGACGATGGCTTAGTGAGTATAAATGCGTTTAGGACTGGGCATTAAATTTTACAGAAAAATGCGATTGTTTTGTTTCGTAACAGCCGAGAGGGTTTGCAGCATATGGCCGTTAAAGTTGGCTCGGAGGTGTAAAAACTTGAGCAATTTACAGCTTCATAAACGGTATCATGTATATGAAATGTTCGATCGTGGGATGATTTTTGTGCTATTCATTTAAAAAAGTATACCATTTCGTTGCAAAACAAATGCGAAGGACGCAGGTTGAATATTAGTGGTGGCTCAATGCAGGTCACAACCTTGGACCTCACCTAAAGCTTTCGTTGATAATGTCTTAATTATATTGTGTAAAAAGCTTTACAGGTGGAAATACTGAATCATCAATAAGTCAAATATTCACTCTTTCTTAACACTCGGAGTCCCAATGGTAGTCAAAATGACTCCTTGAGGTTTTAAGAATGGTGTATCTTCGATAAAGTGATACATTAGAATATTGCCTTTTGTGGCTTTTAGTCATTTTGTGATTAGTGTTGGCTGTCTGATACACAAAGATATTCGTTCATAAACAGTTGAAATATTACATGATTTACCTCGAAGTCCCAATAGAATCATAGTGACTCCTGGCCAGGACCGTCCGACAGGTATAGCAGAACCCTCTCCGAGCGCCAGTAACTCCACCTATAAATGTAGTGAATTTGACTATGGCACTATGTAGATATTTAAATGAATGTCTATGAAAAAAACCGTCCTAATTATTTAATTATAGTGTTCTGCGTTTTCAGAAGTGCCTTTCTTACTAAAACTATCAGTTAACCACAATTATAACGAAACACAGTTGACTCAGACGCAGGAGACGCTGTTCCAGCACTAGCTTGAGGCAACAAATTTCCAAGTTATGTTTAACGTGATAGAAATTCTGTGAAGGGTGAGAAGGAGTTGAACTTTACAGAGTATCAAAAGAATTCCTTCAAAATGCGCAATTCATGTGCCGTTTTCGGATGTCAGTCCAAAGGGTGTATTTTTTCCGATTTCCGCGAACAGTCGTCAGATAAGGTGTTGTGGTTAATTTTTGTTGTTTATAAATTATCCTACCATTATGTGTTGTCAAGTTTTCTATCACGCATATTAAATCTCTTACGGAATTGATACACTACAGTGGCAGCATCTGACACAGTATTAAGTTGAAATAATAACCTGGTGTCCATCTTAGCATTTCTCCGTCGGAAAAAGACAAACTCAGAGGTATATTAAACTTTTGTCCTGTTGTCATCTTCGAATAATTGCAGAACATGATTTTGAAAAATAGTTTTCCTAAGCGAAAACCTTCCATAGAGAATTGAGGTTTTCATTTTGTTGTGATTTTTTGTTTACATTTCATTACTCGCCGGAAATTTTGCAGGTAGTGTGCCTAGTGGTAAATGAATAAGAAAAGACTCAGCGGTGACAGTGGAAATGGTGGGAGCAGGAAGAGAGGAAATTCGTGAAACTGGCGTATGGAAGTTGTGCAAGAACAACATACATTCTACTATCTTTTATCACATTATTTTCATCAGTGTAGCTACATGGTGGATGTTAAAGTTAACTACGAGAGACTTATGCTTTAAAGGTAAGGTGGTTTGGGATGTCGAGTCTTGATTTAGTTTCCTATTAGCTACGATATTGACATTCCTGGAGATTATTTGCTCTGGTGGTCCGGATCATTATTCATTCATTCATTCATTCTTTTCTATGCTTCTTTAGCAATGACATAAGTTGCATACCCATACATATAATTCGCTTTTTACTTTAAATGAACCTTTATATTAGTGAGTGTAATTTTTATGTGCAAAGCATGTTTTGTTGGGAGTATATGAAGTGAGTTTTCTTAAGTTTTGGTGACTAAAGTAATTTTCATTGCATGCTAGGCGTTTGGTTGAGTGGTATATTTTCCAATGGCTGTGGCTTGTGCTTTTCATGGCTGGGAAGATGTGGCCTTTCATTGTCATACCCTGGTGAAAATAAAATGTGAAAAAAATATGCAGAAAATGTTCATGCTGGTCTTTGCACACTTTTTGCACTCTTTCTGTACACTTTTTCTGAATATTACCATGCACAATGTTTACACACTTCTTGCACATTTTTCATGCATACTTGCATTTTCTGTCGCCGCTTATCTGTAATAACTCTTTATTCATTGCCACAATAATGTTTAACTCACAATTACCTATGATGATTTTTGATAAACCACCCCTTCTTTTCATTTTTAAGTGGGATAACAATTCTTGGTGAACACAGTTCACCATTTTTTTAAATAATAGTAATTATGTACATAATTGTAGACCTTCGTTACCCTTTCTATTTTCTATTTGTATTCTTTAATTTCATCAAATGTTCCATACCACACATGCACATTTAAGTCACACTTTAGGAATGCTATTCACACTTTTTACACATTTGCGTGCACTCCATTCTCCCACTTTCGGCACACTTACTTCTCACTTTAGGTGTTACAAATCACACTTTTGTCACTGGTTTTATGCTTTTAGTACACTTCATGCACACTTTTGTCACTTCATTCACATTTTATTTTCACCAGGGTATACTGTGTTGTTCAGTTTCAATATATGCTAGCATGGTTGACCAAATGAAGTTGCATACACAAGCAAGTGATGGTTTTACTCTGGCTGTGTGCATAAATTCTTGTGTATGTAGCGAATTAAGCAGCTTATGTTGGCTATTGCCATGGTTGAGTTGACTCATACACTGTGGCATTGGCTCCACTTCAGGGATTCATGGCACTAATTCTTTTCTTGCATGATATGCTGAATGACACCAGAGTTGAACAATGGTGAGAGTTCTGTGGCGATCCAAAATTGAATCAGTGAGATGTGGCAAAGCTATTTGATAGTTTTTACATTTGTGTGAAGCAGTCTGAACAGAGTCAATTCACTAACAGCACCTTGACTCGCTTGAATATTATTACCCTGCCAACCCTTTTCTTGCCTCTTGGAAAACCAATACCGTCTGGTGCTTCTCAGCTAGCCTTTTCTGTGAATGTGTCTACCCTAATGGATGAATATGTTTCTACTTCCACTTCTGACCTTCCAGCTTCTTTGCAAGTTGCAGGCTAGCTGTGAAATTACATTTGAAGACTGTTCCTCACCAGTCTCAGGTGTCCTCCTTATGCATACCCATTGCCCGCTAAGTGATTAATTTTGACTTGCTTGCTTATGCTGAGCATGGGAGGTAAAAGAAAAAGTTGCCTTCTCCATTGCACAAGTTGCAATTAAGCAATTTTGTTTAACAGATTGAGGAATTCATGTAGACATCCTAGAATGCTTTGATCCTTCATGATAAGAGCACGTCTTTTGGAAGGGATGTAAAACTGTGGGTCCCCTTGGCATTATTCGTTAAGAGCAGGCTATTGCCAGTGCCAGGCTTCTCTCTTATCTTCCACCTTCTCCTCCTCTACGATACTCTTCTTCTTCCTGTAACAGTCATTTCCCTACCCGGGTCTAACCTTTACGCGGTGGAAGGGCTTGTGACTTCCTATGACCCCATGAGCTGAACTGGCTGGAGCTAATAGTAATTTCTTAAGTAGACAGCAAAACCAGGAATCTCTAAGGGTACGAATCCGACCAAAGGTAGCCCACAGTGTCTGCTCCTCATGACTGCTGCTGGCTGCAAACAGGAATTTGACCCCTATGCATGACCCATCTGCATGTGTATGTATATTTGTGCATGTCTTATTTCTTTTGATCAATTGTTCTGCACATCAGAGTAGATGTATGTCATATTTATTTATCAATAATAATGTTTGTTATGATGATTTTGCAAGCCAACCACAAAAAATTATTTTCCATCTGTTTCCCAGATACATATATACATTCCAATCACACCGTTCCTTTCCGGGGTAGGCAGAGTCAACAAGTGTCACTCATAAATACATATTTGTACACCTAACTCTGCTTCAATAATTCCCTCCATACTGACCTATCCTCACAAACCTCTTTTACTACCATACACTGCTTCATACATGCCCTCCTGTTTCTAAGACCCCTAATATTCCTCCTCCTAAGAATGTGTTTCCCAGAATTTGTTTCCCAGATTCTTGACTATTTCAGTTATTCACTTATTTGATTACTGGCTTTTGCTTCACTTATGAATTTGTGGTGGCATAGTTTTTCTATGGTTGCTTATCTACTTCAGCTATTGGAATAGATAATTGTGGCAATGGTGATTCTTTCATAATGATATTTAGATTAACTGTCTTCTGAGTCAAAATTTATTAAAAGTGCTTTAAATAGGTACTTAATGTCATTATTACATTGATTATTGATTTATTAATATTGTGTTACTAGGGCGTACATTTGTGTATTTCAATTTCCATATTTAACTTTTATTGGGATTCCTCTATTACTGCAAGGTTTTGTATTATTTTTCATATCTTTGTGTTTCCACAGTTTAATTTAGGACACTCCTTTGATCAGTGGTTGGTAATTTTAGGGCAGAAAATAATTTTCATTTCAAAATTGCCAGAATTTGCCAATTATTTTGGGTTTCTCTGGTGTCTGTGTACCAGGAACAAACCTCTTTTGGCTATTTAATTTCATGCCACTCGATTGGATTTGTCATTTCTCTTAAATTAATGCTGCAATTATTTTTTCAGAGGCAGTCGAGGATTGACCCTTGACGGGGAAAATTTTGAATGCTTATTGCTACAGCTATTATATCAGTTCCTCATGTATTTATGTGTAATTGATTATCTATTAATTTACTTTTTATGCAATAAATTTTATTTTTTATAATAGCAGTAATTAAATTTCTTTACTCTACGTTTCTTCATCATTGAAATCATGAAAATTTAGGATTTATAGGTGTTTCAGGCATTCATTTGGGATCAAGTTACCAGGCAATTTCTTCCAGTTCTTGATGATAAAAGGATTATTGTCTTAAATATGCAGTATATAAAGCTATTTTCAGAATATTTTTCACTATACTATTATTTTATGCCATGGAGATAATCAGGGACGTTTAAAATGGTTAAAAAAATATAAAAAACTTAAAATATACAGTAGTGAACCTCCCGGATTTGAATTTCGCGGTGACAAGTAACGCCATCTATTATTGTAGTAAGCAGTTAGCACCCCAATCAAAGAAATATAACGTTAAGTTGGCACTCCCTGCTCCTGGCACTTTGCAGAGAGTTTGCGCAGTGTAATTTCCATATGCGAGTAGCTTACTCGTATACAGTTTTAGTTTAATTCTTAAAAACATTGTTCAAATGTCATGAATATTTTCTAGATATTTGTAAAATAACACAGACGGCTAAAAAATAATTATTGGAGCCTTGGTATTGAAAACTTGAAGCATTTATTGGTGTCATGTATGCTCGCGGGGTAATGGACATGAGTGATTTATCTCTACGTTCTTTGTGGGATAATTCAAGGGATGTCTCCTTTTGTAGGAAAGCCATACCCCAGAATCGCTTTTTATATATTCATAAATATTTACATTTTCAGGAAAAATCAACTCCTTCAGAAAGGATAAAAATGAACAAGTTTACTCTCGGTAATTAGGGCTGGTTTTATCAACAACTGCATTGCTTGTTATTGCCCTGGTCCTTACATAACAGTTATTGAGCAACTATTCCCAAGCAAAGCCTTTGCCCATGTATTCCATTTATGACTTATAAATCGGATAAGAATGGCCAAAAATACTGGCTATCAGTGAATAGAGAGGGTAAATACGTCATAAATGGCTTTCCTTACTTGTGAAATGACGACAGTCGTCCATGAGATAAGCGAGTGTCTGACTACGTAGTCATGAGGCTGATGGAACCATACTTAGGAAAAGGAAGGAATGCGACTACGGACAATTATTTTACCTCTCTACAACTTGCAAAAAAACTGAGGGATAAAAATACGAGCATTGTTGGAACCATGAATAAGATAAGGAGGGGAGTTCCTTCACCTGTGAAGACGATGGAGGAGGACTTGTACACAACTTAAGTCTATAAGCACGAAGTAATCACTTTGACCATTTACCAAGGAAATTTAAAGAAAAATGTTGCCCTTTTGAGCTCTCTACATCCCAGAGTAGATGTTGCAAATAATATAACGAAAATTCTGGAAACTGTAAAGTTTTACAGCGATACAAAATATGGAGTTTATATAGTGGATAAAATGACAAGAAGGTACATAGTGAGATCTTGCACTCGGCGCTGGCCTGTACACTCTTTTCAAAATGCAATTGATCTTGCTGCCATCAATGCCTTGGTAATTTATAAAGCAGTAACTTGGAAAAACATCTCTGGGAAATATTTCTCCCGCAATTATCTGAGGACCTAACAGCTAAAAATGTGGTAAAGAGAGGCATAATATAAACAGAATATATTGAGGAAGATACATATCCAACGTTACAGAGAACGAAGTATTGTCAAATTATGAAAAAAAATCAAGAAAATCGGACATTGGCCTTTGCGAGACAAGCAACAGAGGCCTATGTGGGACATAAAAACTTCGGTACTTTTATGCAAACTGTAATCATAGATAGAAAACAAAAATGTCATCAGTCTAATAAATACACCGCCTTTCAATCGAACTCTTTTACCAAAACATTTTTTCCATCATTTGTATTTCAGCTTTTCCATCATTTTTATTTCAACTTTTTAACCTGAAAGAATTCTCGATTATTGATATGAACTGAATGTTGGTCAGAAAAAATTATGGTTCTCTAAGTATATATCCATATCTTATGTCCCTGGAAAAACTCTTTTATTATCTCAAGAAGGCACGACTATTATGTGAGTAGCATATTTTATCTAATAGTGAACCTAGAAGTAAAAAAATCATTTTCGGAGTCAAAACTCCATTGAGTTGTATTGGGAGTACGCCAATCAATCCGCGACTCCGAGTGTTGAAGCCCATCTCGTACAATCAAGGCGACCACGAAGTGGAAACAAGTCAGCTGGCCTCAACCATTCTTTTCGTCTTTTTCTTCGGGACACACAAAAGTGCGACCTCACCTCCATCCGCCCGCGCGACTATCGCAGCCAGTCACCGAGAAACTGTCCTCTCCCGCACACACTTCAAGCGGGCACTCCCCTCCCCCCCCGTATATACCACCCGATCCACTCCCCCAGACGTGCTCTTTAAACGCGCCTCCACCCCGTGCGCACACACTCTCGAAAGGAGACAGAAGCAGAACCAGGAGGGGGTCATCAGACTCCCCCCCCTCTTCCCGACTTCCGCCCACGCATCCATTGTTCCCTCCTCCTCCGACCAACCCCGCCTCTCTCTCTCGAAAATCTCTCTTTTTATTTCGCCACCCTCGGCCACTCATCCTTTTGACCCAGCCCCTCATACCTAACCCCATGCACCCAGTCTCCTTTTCACCTTTGCGCTTCCTCTGAAAAAGTCGAGTCTCACCACGTCCCCCCCCCGCCCCAACCAGACCTTTATCCCTCTTCCAGGGTCGAGGGCGGAAGGACTCCCTCGGAAGAAGGCAACAATGAAGAGTTCATCCATTTCACCCCACCCCCATTGGAGATGTCTTCTAGTGGTCCGGACCCCTCGAGGTCTCTCGCGGGGAAGGGGAAGAGGCGGATGGGAAACGAGCGAAGGGACGAAAGAGGGGAAAGGGCTTTGGAGTGGGATGGGGTGTAAACGCAGGCAATAATTAGGCCTTATTTAATCCATTCCGAGCGAGCGGTTCCTTCCCGAGAAAATTTTCGTAATGGCTTTTATACGGGGGTCATCCGCGCACTAATTCCTTCAGACTTTACCCTCCGGGCCGCGGGAGTAGTGAGGAAGTGATGATAAAAAAAATGCATTCATAGTAAAAAAAGAATGAGATTTTTTTAGCTAAATCTTTCTTTCTTTTCATGTAAAAAAAGTTAAAGAGCCCGTTTGCCAAAACTCGGCAGCTCCTTTCAATTCGGTGAGCGGAAAATATTTTTCTCGGGGTAGAAGCAGTGAGGAGGGAAGAAATGTGAATCAATTAGGGAGATGGTCTTGATTTTTTTTCACCCCTCCCCGATGGCAGCGAAGTGAATAGAGGATCTTCTCGGTGGGGGAAGGAGGGTGGGGAGGATTTTTCCGAATCCGCCGTCGGAATGCACTTAGCTGATTGATTGAGCGTCAAGAGCCTAGCCTGGAGAGCGTAAACACACTCCTCTGAATGAACACTTCTTGCTAATAGGAAACTTGTGATGAAGTACGCATTTCTTTGCTCACTGCCCTTCCTAACGATGGCGAAATACTGCGCCTTCCAGTGTCACATACGAGAGATACGATGAAAAACGAACACCTATAAAAAAACACTATTATCCTGTTGATGGTATTGTAGGTTTCAGTTTCAACGTTTTCCTTGCGTTTCTGTGATGTTTTCAAGAAATTCATGCTTCATAATTAGAGTATTGTGGAGGTTAAATTCATCAAATTAGCATGCGTTCATTGATCTATCAAACTATTGGTGGCTAAGTACACGTTTCTTGATAAATTTTCTACCTACTAGTAGCGAGCTAACGCCGTGTAGTGAAGCATTCACAGGGTACGTTAAAAACTTCATTGCCTTGTCTCATTGATAAATGATGGAATTTAATAACTACTCGACTCAAATTGAGATCACTGCTGTTTTTAAATTCTTTAAACTACTGGATAATAACAAATTATCAAATTTAATTCTTTTTTCTTCGGGGAAGGAACTTTAAACCCTGAATATTACGGATGAATACGAGGTTTCTTAAACGGAGGATCTGGATTAATGAAGTATTATAAATAATTGTAACAGGTCAGGTGTTCTTCTCTGCAGAGGTATGCAGTGTTTTACGGCAAATAGGAAGAAACTGGCTGAAACATTAGACTAAACATCAGGCATCCATGTAATTAAATTCACGCAAACTATATCAAGCCCACCAATGGAAGAAATGTGAGCCAGCAGCGCATTCGGTTTCGTACATATCCATAAAGTTAAGTTCTGTCCCATAGTGATATGCTTTTTAATACTTATTCCTGTTTGTACACTGTGACTTTTACTATCTGCGACGTACTGTTATAATTATCAGCTTTTATGGAAAACCAAATAAAGTAAAATGGACGTCAAAATCCCTCTCTTGTGCAGTAGGGCTACTTCAATGCCCTCAATGGTATGGCAGTTTTACTTCACAAGTATCCAAAAGAAACCCTAGGTCGGGGGTGGCGAACCTACGGTACGCGTGCCCAAAGTGGAACGCGGAGCAATTATTTATAAGCACACGGATCTGGAAGGGCGCTAAGGGACACCTCTATCTCACTCGATGGGTTGGCACGCGAGTCGGGCGAGTATACTCTTATTTCATAAGCGTTGGCACTCAATCGCCAAAAGGTTCGCCACCCCTGCCCTAGGTGCTATGTTATATTGATTTTTTATGAGATTGAGATATTGGAATGAGATATAAGGCTTTCCTTCAATTTTCCCTGGAGAAAGACATAAGTAAGATGAGCTAACAGCAAAATAAATACTGATATGTACCATTGATCTTACGATCTTTGCAAGCTAATATAAAGGAATAATATATTCAGCTTTCAAAAAGTATATTTGCCAAAAATCACGTGTAAGGTATTTGAGAAATGCAAAGGGATACTAAGAGGTTTCAGTGTATTACGTCAAGTTCCAAACAGGATGATCAATTTCTATTTATATTTTTACCCTGCCCTAATTAAGACATAATATCAGGTGAAGAAGTGACAGTGAATTGAAGATTTCGATTAAAGGATGATGAAATATACTACGATTAATGATTTAATAAAAAGTGAAACTCTTCAACGCCATAACATTGACACAGAAAACTACGTTCTGGCCCCAACGGATTCGTGAGATGCCATGCAACACATTCCTTCGAGCCAACTTCGGAAATATATGCGCAGAATGTAGTTTTGAGCATAAGATTCTTTTGCGGGGAAAGAATATGCATGAAATAATGTCGAAGTATCAAGAAGGTAGACTGGAAATGCTAATTCTACTTGCCAATAGGCGTAGAAATGAACCAGTATGAAAAGAAAATTCACGGATTCTACAAAGCTTTCATTCCTCTTACTAATTTTTTTATGTAAACCTAAGCAAACTCGAATTTCAACATAAGATTTTTGCCTACCTTAATATCGTTTTCAGCTCAATATTTACAAATTTTCAATAAGATAAATCCGGAATTCCTTATTCTACATCTACATAATACCCCGCGAGCCGCCGCATGGGCGTGTGGCAGGGCGTGTTAGGTCACCAGCCGTGTAAATGTGTAGACTTTCTGTAGCAAGACAGCTTGGATTAAGGGAATTATTTAATCAAATTTGACGGGCACGCTCTAATATGGCAGATAACACTAAAATAGAGATGAAGGATCTGATTCTTTCACGACGTATCAACTTCTCACAGTTCTCTAGGGTTTCCAACCAGGTGAGAGACTTGGAAAAACTAATATACTGACGAGGAAGAATTTTAAACGACGAATATTGAAGGAAAATATTTAATTAACGTCATGTATCTCTAATAAAAAAAACCATACAAAGAGCTGCAAGAAAGCTCACTTATGAAGAAGAGGCAACTTGAAGGAGAGTTTTTCAGATAAAAAATACTTTCTTAATATCAGCCTCGGAATGAGAAATAAATATTAAGAAATATAACCAATTTCTAACGCTGTAAGTCAAAAATCTATATTAAGACAGATATAAAAAATCAACGATGGTCTTGTGAAGAGCCAATACCTTATAATGACTATTATAACGATCTATCAGATATATGTCAGGTTATGTTATCCTAAATGGTGAAACCAGGGTGTTAGATTAGGTAGCACACGGGACTCATCTTCCACTTGTAACACCATTTAATCACATTATGAAAATGAAAATAGTCAATCAAACAAACATTCACGTTAAAAAAGTACAAAAAGAACAGATTTTGCATCACGAGAGTTGGTACATTCTAGACGTCACTATAACCAGTCCCCCACTACGACTACCTAAAACTCAAAAAACTGTGTTTAAAAACTACCCTTTTAGACAAGATTTACGGCGATAAACGCATTTACTTAAAAACAAAATATCGTGGATAAATAATTATTTCGTTACGCAGAGTTGGGTGGTATGGTTTTCTTAGACCCGAATCCTGTGGTCAGACACTTAAGTTTAGCTTGCGGATGACCGTTTAATCTGGTAAGACACACATACGAAACATATGCGGCGCCGCATTAAAGAAAATAGGTTTAGTTAAACGTATAATCGGAAGGTCCTCGGATGAAACAGTCAAGGAGAGATGCTACTTTGCTCTGGTTAGGCCACATCTCGAATACGACGCGAGCAATTGGGAACGTGGTCAAATAGATTTAACCAAAAAAATTAATAAAATACAAAGGAAAGCAGCGCGCTTCGTTAAAAACTGCTACGAGCGTACATATAGTGTTAGGGTGGTCCATATCCGCAAAGGGGGTAAAAATGTGAGGGGCGGACTCGTCAAAAGTTTCGTTTCCACATACAGATCTGAAATCCAAAACCGGAAGTCCGTGCGGTAATTTTTAATGGTCGCGCAGAGTGCGAGAAATTTTGAAATACTGAATTTGCCCGAAATGGTTCATTTTTCATTTTCCGAGCTCTAAAATTGACCGCAGAAAAAAATTTATTCAACAAAAGTGACATTGTTTGATGTCAGCTGTCTCCCCGAACCATTTTGAAACAAGCAGTCCGACGTTTGGAACGCGCGGTTGCCTACCTCCCAGGAGAAAATACGGTCAAGGCCAAACTATTGCTACCAGTGTGGTGGTTTGTGTTACATGTATTCGGAGAGCTAGCGAGTAGGTCTTAGTAGGTAGTGGTCGAGTAGGTAGGTAGACTAGTAGGTAGAACTAAAGAGAAGATACGAAGACGAACAAGCAAGTACTTCGGCGGCATTTCAGACGGTTGGCTGGGATAAAGTGAAAACAGAAGATTGCAGTGATGATGAGGAGGGTTTGAATCGAGATGAAGACGAATTTGAAATGGAGAAACACCAGAATAGAAAGAAAGAAACTGACGTTCTGAAGCCTGATTTCTTGTCTTCCATTGACCGAAATTGTCTGACTGATCGGCAAGCCAAACGTACCATTAAGGAAACAGCCAAGGCTTTGGGTCACGATCCGTCAAATTTGAATCTCTCCCGGAGCACACTCCATCGGAAGCGGCAGGATCATTGGATGGAAGTACAGACAAACTTTACTGATTTCTTTTGTCCGAAAGGGCCGATTGTCGTTCACTGGGACTCAAAAATCATGAGAAGCGAGGAGAAAGGTTAGTATTTTTTTACAAGTGTCTATTGGGTTCCAACATTACGTTTATTAACCCTGACTATTTTATTCGCAGGGAAGAAAGTTGACCGCTTGCCAGTTGTAGTGAAGGACTTGGAGACTGGGGAGGAGCAACTACTGGGTGTAGCAGCCCTGAAGGATGGAACAGGGAGAGCCCACGCAGATGCTGTTGAAAATCTTGCACGAATAAGGGGAGTTAAAGAGGAAATCTGTGGCATGGCGTTTGACACCACTTCGTCAAATACTGGTCCAAATATCGGCGCTTGCGTGTTCCTGGAGGCAGAATTGGAAAGAACGCTCCTTCGCCTCGCCTGCCGTCACCACGTGCTGGAGCTACCAGTCAAAGGAGGTTTCAAAGCCATTATGCCGCCTTCAACCTCTCCAACTGTTCCACTTTTTGTGATATTTGCAAAGTTTTGGGAAAATGTGGACCAAGGTTATGAAACGTTTAACATACATTTACTCCCATGCTTCTTTGCCGTGAAATCATATCATGTCTTCATGAACTTTTTACAGGAAATTATGTGACAGCCGTTACGCTGCAGGTTATTCGACGCATCAGAGACGCAGATAAAATTATCATGTTCTGCAACGATCAGCAAAAACAGGTAGGCTACTGACTTTTCAGACTATCATATTAACCCATCAATAATGAGTTGAAAATTAGTTTTCTATACGTTCCCGCAGGAAAAGAAGCCCCGTGATGACTACGAGCACCTCCTGATCTACACAGTGACTTTTCTGGGCGGCGTTCCTCACGGTGGTGTACGGTTTTACGCTCTAGCACCTTGCAATAAGGCCCGGTTTATGGGTTATGGTATTCACTGCCTCCTCATTGCTATTCAGCAGACAGGTGTTTCGGCTCACGCCGCAGGATTACAACTTCCGCCCCGGTCTGCAAGCTTTCGCTTATACCCGGGGACAAGGAAGAGGTGGGAGGAAAGGATGGGAAGGGAAGGTTAGCAAAACCGCAGCCCCTTCGAGGCCGACACCAATGAGGCGGATTGAGGTCAAAAGGACCTCAATTGGGCCTCCGCCTCCCCAAAGTGCTCGCATTAGTTTCGTTTCCCAAACAACAGAGAAGAGTGACCGTCGGTTTTGCCTTCACAAAAACCTACCGCACTTCTTTGCGAACCTAGAGAGCCCGTTACCCAAATATTTGGGATTAGGTGTCTCGCTGACTCACTTTATGGGTTGACGTCGTGCGGTCTGCCGAAGTACGTCCTTGAGTCGGGGATCACCGGAGCAGACAGTTTGAGCTCTCTTCTGATGAAAGAGCGGCAGTCATCGAGGTTTCCTTGTTTATTGCAATGGCGTACATGAAACCTTGGATGCTGGCCAACGTGGCTGCAGCCGCCCCTCGTATTGATTTGGAGCTATTGAAAATATTCCAGCATGAAATCAACCGCTACAAGAAGACTGTTGCTAGGGGAAAACTGTGGAAGACCGCGGGCTCCAAATTCTTGGGACACCTGTGGTATCTGTCTCCCGAGCTTGTGTGCCTTGCTCTGTTTGATCTGTATGTGACTTTGGAGGAAAAAAGGCTGCAGTTGATGCTATCAAATCAAACCCCGTCGATGATCCGAATGTGTACAAAGCCTATGTCAACAAATTGGAAAACTCCATTCAAGGATTGCAGCTGTCTGATTTTGCCAACCAGGGTTCACTGCGTTTTTTTTCAAAACTCAGAGTAGAGCCCCAATTAGTCGAAATAGAACCTCAAGAATGGGAGAGCAATCCTGGATTTTTTAAACTGAAGCTCTATGTAAGTAATATTCCATCCACAAATGATGCTGCCGAAAGAGGCGTCGCTTTAGCCAAAGATTTTAATAATGTACTAACAAAGGATGAAGAGAAAAAACAGGGTTTGTATGTTGTCGTTGCTAACGATAGGAAAGCAGTGAAACAAGAATAATTAAACCTATACTTTTGTTTGTAAATTTGTGTCTGCCAGTCCTAAATACCCAGATAACATGCAATTAACACTCAAAAATACGGAAAAAAGTACTTTTCTCGCGTTCCAAACGTCGGACTGCTTGTTTCAAAATGGTTCGGGGAGACAGCTGACATCAAACAATGTCACTTTTGTTGAATAAATTTTTTTCTGCGGTCAATTTTAGAGCTCGGAAAATGAAAAATGAACCATTTCGGGCAAATTCAGTATTTCAAAATTTCTCGCACTCTGCGCGACCATTAAAAATTACCGCACGGACTTCCGGTTTTGGATTTCAGATCTGTATGTGGAAACGAAACTTTTGACGAGTCCGCCCCTCACATTTTTACCCCCTTTGCGGATATGGACCACCCTAATATAGTGTCTCACAACGTTTAGAGGGATTAAGGTGGGAGCCCCTAGAAACTTGGAGACTACAAGCTAGGCTTAGTTTGCTTGATAATGTCAGAACTGTTATTTTTCAGAGCGCCATAGAAAATATTATCATGACTCCTCACTATATCCCTAGGTCTGACAGATGCGATAAAATAAGAGAGATACACTGCCAAACAGATAGGTACAAAAACTCGTTCTTTCCACACACAATAAGCGATCACAATAAAAATTAAGCTCATCAAATACACTCCTATAATTCATGTTACCATTTCATGTCCAAATCTTACACCTTTACACGGCTGGTGACCTAACATCCCCTGCCACACGCCCATGTGGCGGATCGCGGGTTATTATGTAGATGTATATGTAGAAATCTTTTCAGATTTAAAATTGAGGAAGACTTCAGGAACCTATTCAGCGCATCTGGCTCTACAGCTGCATCATATTCAATTCGACCAGTTAATTTTGGTGCCCTTGGCCATTGCTCCAATAGTTCACACAACCATGAACCCTCCATGAAGTACCGAGGAAGAGCTCCCCTCGATACCTCATGAATTGGGCTGGAGTCTGACAGCAGACATCGAAATTGATTCGGGGACAATTTCTTGTGAATCGTCGTTACTCTATTACTAATAAAGGACTTCCAGTGGTAAGGGGAGGATGTTATTTACTGGAGTTCCACACTCCATACCACGATGTCTAAAATTACTCCCTGATAGTGCAATATGTCCCTTGCGTACCAAACGAGATTTGAGGCTGAAACCACACCAAACAGTTCCAATCAAGGGAGAGATATTTGCTTGATTCGTGTCAGTTTCAGGTATAAGTATGGAGGTTGAAATAACCTTCTCTCAATTCATGGATCGTAAATACACCATTGCGGCACAACTGTTTCCTCTAAGCTACAAGAAGATTTTTTCGTGATTCAATCCCCCTCTAACTCGTGTAACTTCGTCTTTAAATGTGATTCAATTTTGCATGCAACTACGTGATTTCTATTCATTTCTTCTAATTCTTTTTCAAACTCTTATCTTCCCGACGCTACGACCATAGACACACAAGATAAACCTCCATATAATCACAATACTTAGTGCGCAGAGCAAGGTATTTCACCAATCATTTTTCTAGCAAATTATGTCTTTGAAGCGTCAAACTGTAACTTTACTCAAGTTCAGGATTCATTGTGATGAAAAGCATCTGGACAACATGCTGAATCCCATCATGATCTGTGACATTTTTATAGCGTTGCTCTCAAACTTCGTCTTGGACTTCACCGAATTGGATTTTTGGATTTCATATATTTTGTCACCAATTTTGCATATAAAAAATAACCAAGAACAGTCGGAAGAATATCCCTGTGTTCTCAGTGGACCCGTTATTGGTGCATCAAACACCACGCGTGCAAACCATTCCGCGCCAAGCAGCTTATCCATCTTTTCCCTTCCCTCTTTCCACGGTTTAGCTAATTTAAATTCCTCAATATGCGTCCAGGTTCTGTTAAATACCAATATTTTAGGATACCGAGATTGGAGGCACCACTATTGCTTTGATCTCAAAATTCAACGCGATCGACGCCGCGGGTTTCACCTTTAAGTTGATCCATTCGAATCCCACCCTGACGTGATTATTAGCCAACCAAGAAATTGTTGCATCGGTATTTGATTCCATCTGAAGTCACAGATAACTGATGAATGCGGGGTTTAGTGACGAAGGTACCTTGGCTCGTGGGGTCAATTAACAATTTAATGGCCTGACCGTGACATTTAGCATCCAACACGGTCGCTCGACTAGTGGCAAGCATAACAATGGAACGCAACAGGCGAGCGCAAGTTTGAAAGGGCGCATTTTTGTCCACTCCTATCTTTCCTGGGTCTGCATTCGTCGGTGGTGGGAGTTACTACCCAGCCTTAGGATTACCAGTAGTCCCCAATTTAGGACTAAGAACGACGCTATTGGAAAAACAAAGCAATTCACTGTGCCAAAATTTTGATTTGGGACACGACAATTCACAGTTTCAATCCTTTCAATAGAGGTTCTGGCTAAACTAGACAGCACCCATTCGATTACACTATTCTCAATCGGGAACCTACGGGTAGTTTAAGAAATGTTTACATTCCTCCAAAGATTGAGACAACAAATAATTCGGGAAGTTTTGGGATCCATTGGTTATCCGCATTGAAAACCATACTACATAGTGGTTTTTTCTAAAAGCTTTTACTTACCTGTGAAACCTTATCTAGGTCCCATTTTTCACCTCCGCCGACGATGCCGCTTCTAAAATCCAGGCTTTCTCATTCAAAAATTCGATAAAATTTCGCAAAAACAACAACAACCTTTATTGTAATCTTCTCCCATTGCTTCCGTAATAAGAAGTTCAGTTTTTCACGAAACAATAAGGCGCTGGGACTGACCAACATTCAACTATGTGCCCCATAGCGCTTACAGCGGCTACATACACCGTAATTAGCGTAAAAAATGAGCGGATGGCTTTAGTCTACCAAATAAGAGGCGTCATATCAAACAGGCCCTCCAAATAGGCATTCTTCATCCTTATATAATAAATTTTCTGGCTTCACTTGGTGGAACAACATTGCGATGATTTTAAATGAATTCACTTTGTAATATTCCACAATGGGAATATAACAAAGTGAATTTATTAAAAATCATTCTTCATACTGTTAGAGTAGTAGAATTAAGCTTCCAAAATATCCTTTACGGCCAAATAATCCCAGATGAAACTGGTAGGGACGGCACAAGATAAAATGCTTCCATTACTAAAATCGATTAAAGGTACAAAATATTTCGCACGTCACTTAAAGCAGAGTTTTCATGCAGCGAGGATAGGTAGACGACATAAAATGGCGATCGCTGCATTAACTATCCGAAAACACAATCAAATGAAACGCACGGGTGATGGATCGCACGAGAGAGGCTCCCCTTCCGAGTCAGCGTGATACCCACTGACCTCAAGTGAGGCTCAACATCGGGCGGGAGCACGATGATAATCGCCTTTGTGTTGGAGAACATCGTTTAAAACTCTTCAGGCGAATGCCGCAATTCATTATCCTAGTCAACTGGAGGTGACTGTTTTGCACATGAAGAAGCTTAAGTCATTTCTATGTTACAGTCATTCCAAATTTGATTAAAACCATTCCGTCATTCGCTCGCGGCAAATTTATTCGTTTCAAATCACTTGTTTTATTTTCGTATCCTTTGGCGACGCAATCAATGCGAGGCAGTTTTGGTGACAAGGATACGATACGGAAACCTACATCATCCGTCACCGGTATTTTCCATATTCTTCAAATACAAATCAAGGATCAAACAACCGCTCAACATGGAAGCTATTTATTTCAATTAAACCCGGCCCTAAGGACCGTGTGATCACATGCAACCGCAATCTATCACCTTCTTTGTGGACTGGTTACAATTGAGTGTTGAGAAATGAAAAAACCACAAATGACCAGCGAACTTCACTCACCATCTTCTCCCAGGATCAGCCGTCGTCCCGGGACAAACTAGGCAATCTCTACCACTCGGGTGGAATTCGCTGACGCGGTTCCTGCTGCTGATTATTGCCAATTGCGGTCCTCACTCGACCGCAGTCGGACATAAACTCATTCTTGCACTCACACGCATCCACGCTCATTCAAGAAACTACAAAAACTCTTAAGTGACACCGCCTAGCGGAGGCAAGGCTCAAGCTCCACAAACATAAATGAAATACGATTACAATAAATTGGAAACAATTACTATAGCAAACACTGCGCAACAACGGCACTTAAAGCGTTCAGCTACGGCCTTGGTACAAATTATTTTCTTTTATTTTCGTTGAATTCATATTAGTACTAACAAGGAGACATTGCGTAATAGTAATTGAGGACGAAGACAAAACAAATGTTATCTTAAAGTGGAGTAAAAATGACGGAAATTGGTAATGTCTTTCCGCCCCATGTTCCCGGGCTCGTGAGAAAATTGCTAATAAACATTTTTGTCCCAAGCAAATACTTACGATTTCGCGCGTTTCGCTACAGGCTAAATCGGCCGAGGTGGCTAAGGCGCGAGCGCCTATTATTTCGGCTTTTAGCGGGACGTCGAGGGTTCGAGGCTCATTCCTGCGTAATTTTTTTCGCTCGAATATACTTTGGAAACCACGAAAGATGCCAGATTCCGAAAGTGTACGACAGTAACTACGGTTTTTTTTTCGTTTTAAAACTATTTTCTGGAATTTCTACTGCCCAGCGTGTTGTAGACATTTGTGGAGTTTCTATCATTTGCTCGAAAGGAGAGTTGCAGGAGAAAGGAGCGTCATTGGCGGATTATTTCCGATTTCGAAATACTTTTTGAGACAGGAATGACTCCGATTAGTTGTGGGACTTTCTGGAGACAAAAATGTTAATGTTTATCTTGAAGCGATCTGATTGCTTTTAATTTCCTAGTAATTGCGCTCCAAGGCGGATATATTTTACTCAACTTTTCCTTCAATCGCGAAGATTTTCCAGCCAGAAAAGAGATTAAAACAGGTGCCAAGAGTATGGATAAGAGGCTTGAGAGGAGGTAATATGGGACAACCTATTTAATGAAGCGACTGGGGGGGGGGTTAAGGAGGGGGAGTAGAAAGAAATTCCATTTCAGTAAAGGAAAATTATTGGGTAATAAAAAACAGTACTCCCTTTCCAAAACCATGCTTATTACAACTGCAGGGATTATTTATTTCAGTCATGGCGTTAAATAGCATGTTTTTGGATGATATTCATCATAAAACCATTTGAAGCAAAAAATTTCCTTACAATGAGAGCATTTAATGAAGCTTTCACCGGAAAATTTGCATCTGCGTGTACGCAGATCTTGTGGAAAACACATTTCTCTTACATTTCTAAATACCTTCCTCTCCTCCAATAATTTTGATGCAAACCATGCATAACTTATAATTTCATTGAACAATGGTGCAGATAGCTGATGGTGGATCAAAGAATGGATTTAATGGCATCTTCTCAAGATGTAATTTCCCTTTTTCCCTCAATAGGACACAGCTATTTTGTAGCCTTGCAATAAATTGTTTTACATGTCTATAAAAATAAACATCGCAAGGCTGGCATAACGGGGTGCACTTGGGAGGTATAACTTTCAATGGGAAAACTACTCCCAAAGGTGTTCTTAAAAGGTGCCATTAAAATCCATTCTTTGATCCACCATCAGCTATCTTCACCATTGTCCAATGAAATGATAAGTTATGCATGGTTTGCATCAAAATTATTGGAGGAGAGGAAGGTATTTAGAAATGTAAGAGAAATGTGTTTTCCACAAGATCTGCGTACACGCAGATGCAAATGTTTTCTAGGAAATTAAAAGCAATCATATCGCTTCAAGATCAGCCAAAAATTGAATGATACCTCAACCATAGAATTAAGAAAAGAGTAGAAGAGAGTATTGACACACTAAAATGAAGTGTATTCTTTGGTGAAAAACTATTAATCTAGTGCGAGCAACATTTTCACATATTTTATAAATAATGCTCTGCATCGTTTATTGTTTCCATTTCGCAATACTTCTAAGGAAATCACTACAGTTCTGCAACGATTTTTACTCCAATTTCTGTTTTCGACACAGAGTATGAGGGACTAAGTCTTTCAACGTGATCTAGTTTTTATGTTCATCGCTCAAATATTCATCAATGCCATCATACCAAATAGTTCCTTGGATTCCCTTCTTGTATCTCTACCTCAACCATGCATTAAATATGATAGGATACGACTTCATGACAATCTAGGATCATTTCCTTGATTAGAGATCAAAGCCTGAATTATCGCCAAAGTAGTCCACTTAACATGGCCATCGCGCGAACTTCGTCCATAAATTCCATAAAAAAATAGCGGAAAACGTTTTTATATTTTTGAAGATGTACATTACAATTCCGCGACGATTACACTAACAACAGTCATATACTTGACGTGATAACTGCACAACTGATCCATTCAATATCGCAAATTACACATTTTCATAGCTTTATTTATCCATTGTGATACCGAGCACTTTGGCTGCGTTTACTCTCTTCTTAAGTCTATAATATCAATGGAACATGAACTTAGACAAAACATTAGAATGTCTAGTACATAGGACTAGCACAACCGAAAAGAGACGTAGCCGATTGAAAAATAGTTTTCACATCTTCTCTCAAATAGAAAAGTTCTCAAGTTATAAAATTCCACTCCGGCCGCAGCTCACACTCTAAAGTGACTACATACTACATATGAGCTTCTCAAAAGGCGTGCACCATGAAGTGTTCAAAATACAACCGTGAAGAAGGGAAAGAATAGGAAATGCATTATTTAGGAGAGAAAAGGAACATAAAGTAGAATGTCATTTGGTGGATTAGCGCCAAAATCCTTTCTGTAGCTGTCATTAATGGCGGGTGAGAAGTGGTCTCTAACACATCGTATATTCAGATAGAGTATTCTTCATCTCTTGCTTCTTTGTCAATTCTAAAGATGTAGTGAGAGGGTGTATTAATATCCTCGGAGTCATTCTGAAATATCTATCATCTGTAATTTACTTGAAACGCTAGCCTGTTGGATAGCCTCAGATTCACTAGGGATCGGAGAGGTGTGATGACTAGAATACTGACTTTCCATCCCTAACACCTGAGTTCGAAACCGGGCAGCGGCAGAGATGTTTCAGGGAGATTTCCCATCCCTACTTAATGCACAGTGGGTAGAACTATAAGTAATACAGAACTTCGTTTGTCAGAGTTGGAGATAACTGTGGAAACTTTGGCATCTTGAGAGTAAAGAGTAGGCTAACGCCCACGCCAGATTTCTTTTTACATTGCTCCACCCTCCCGCCGACTTATCCTAACTGCGCAAATGACCGTAGTATCTTAAATGTTATAAGTAAATGAGGCTCCAGCGGCTCTATACATACTATATTAACACCAGTTTGCTATGTAACCCTTCCTGACCGCTCGCAGCAGTTTTAAAAGAAGGCCGATTGAGGCCTCCCTCGGAAGAAAGTGTGCAAAGGAAGTCCTTACACTGACAGTAATGCGCCCACCATATTTTTGCCACTTTTTTCCTAAGGTACCCTCATAAATGTTAATGCTTTGTAATAAAAATTCCTAAGTCCTTAACCTCCTTATGCTACCACAACTTGGAGCGTGCGAAAACAGCGGGTCTTCGTTGCTATCCTCGTCCGCACAGGAATATTCCGGGTCTCCAAATTTACTTCAAGAGGCAAGGGCTCTTGAGCAGCGCGAGAGGTGAAGCAGAAAAGGACCTCCATTGGCGATCCATAATAGTTATGACTGGGGCTTTAGCGGTCAGGAGTCAAGTGGAATGTCCTCTTGGAGCGAACCCGGTGTAATGGGATGGCTGGTGGGCCCGGATCGGCAGGGATGGAGGTATAGGTGGGGTGGTGTAAGGGCTCGTCTTGGTGGCGGGAGGAAGTGGAGCTTAGAGTGGATCCCTCCGCTCGAGAGCGCTGGAATTTGACTACGGGCCCCGTCCTGTATCGAGCGCTGCGGCGAGAGGGAATGAAAACAGGAAACACTCTCGATAGGGGCGCGTTGAAATGAGAAAATAGACGAATATGCCGAGTGTTAAAATAGGCCGATGATAGGAAGTGTACACTTTACGCTCATCTGTAACAATGGAAAGTCAAGCACTTACTAAAGGGGGAATTACGTCAGAATAGGCGTATTTGGACCGCTGAGGTTTCCATCACCATGTTTTCGTGGTAGATAGATTTTTTTAAATCCTCTTTTCACCGTTCTTTGCATAAAGATGGACAATCGGGGCAGATGTTTTCTGTAAAGTTTGAACATATTATGTTGAAAAAGAGAAGTTGCAAACTATTCTTCTGGCCTGGCCGTAAATAGTAGTAGCAGTTGGTTTTTTGGGTGCATCGATGGCTAGGATCTTATCGCACAGCACCTATATCATCAAAATAATATCTATAACAAAAGATATGAACCTATTTTTTATAAAACTGGCCGTAAATATTTTCAATCTATTTCCTAATAATATTAGGTGCTTCAAGGAAAGTTGAGTGTCAGCTGTTTTTCTCATTTGTATTTGACTATTTTTAATATGGATCTACTTTATTCTACTACTATTTATGCATTAAAGTACGTTACCACCTGAAATTATGGTCAACTCATAACTAACACTTCCAAATATTAATATAAATTTGTTAAAAAAGACCATTTCAATGGAGTAGTAATTGGTCATGTGGATTTGGTACGAAAATTAACTAGCGTAAGAGTCATTAGAGGCATAAATCATTCACCTTAAAATTAAGTAGTATTTTGGGACTCGGTTCCAGATAATTTTTGCAACCTTGGTTATAGAGGAGGAATTCATAGCTATGCGACGGCATAGCCGCGCAAGCAGAGCGGATATCCCGCCGTGGCATCTCAGTTTACCCAGATCGCTCCCTCTCCACCACCAGCACAGAATTTTTACATGATTCTCTCGCGTTTTGGAGGACTTACTGTTGAATTTTTGACTTATATTCAGTTTCTTTTTGGATACACGAGTCGCTTTTGATATAGCCTCTCACCGTACGTCTCTCAGTTGTCTACTTGGGGAAGTAACCAACAGCTACATCAAGGACAGGTGGGCAGGGTGGTGAGAGACGATAAAGGGAATGGGGAAGAGTCGAGAGATACTCAATGTCCGTATTTCCTTACTCTTAATCTAAATATACACCCAGTAACACAGCTCAATTTTGTGCAACAGGGAGTGATTTTTTAACCTGATGCTCAACACTATATCGGACAACTGTTAGGAAAACTGTGGGTATTAATGTGCTACAAAAAACCTGCTGATATCTCTGTTATATGGGTGAATATTCTCCAATATATACTGCTTCGTGTGTTAAAGATGGCATTGCAACAATTTATCCTAGTTTATCATCTCTTACATATATGTACAGAGATGGAAGAGTTATTTAGTAAACATGCCCTTTGTGCAAGTTAGCAAATTAAGACAAAAATAGTAGAGAGTAAAATTAACTAGCTAGGTATATTACCTACCGAAAAACTTAATAATAGAGTCTCAAAGGCTGCCATTATGGTCTCTTATTGATGGAAAGACACATTGTGTCGGCATTACTCAACGCTTGTTTAAGACAGCCAGAGTTTGACCTCCCATCCAATGGAATAAGTTCTAAACTAGAACGACTCTCCTGAGAGAACTCAATTGGTCACTGGGATACCACTTAAGTATACCCACAACCACCGAGGGGTGAACCTGGACCCTTGGGATGGGAAAATACTTCTCCAGCCACCACACGAGCCCTTACCCCTTCCTTTGGTTTTTGACGGTTACAATAGTAAGTATCCTTCTAGCCAATCAAGTCGTAATATGCGGTGAATATGGATGAAAAAAATATTGGCAAAATGCTTCCGCTATTTTATCTCTCGAAATGTCTATTTCATTCATTCGGAATCTTGGACATGATGCACGCTGCGTGAATCATTGCATTAAAGGAAATTGTTCACTATTTAAAGCGTTACTTGCAGTGATAACACTCTGCTGAACCTCTTTATCCTCCGCTATACAAATCAATTCATATTAAACACGGAAAATAGTGAATTTAAAACACTAGTGATCAAATTATTGAAATCAGCTTATGATTAATTTCCGATTGACTTTTACCTTTCTCCAGAGCATAAGTGCATTTAGTTTTGCAACGACACAAACCTCATATTGAATGGATATCTAGTAATAGTCAGAATTAGTGAATCATTTACATTAGAGTACAAAGCATCAACATAAGAAAAATGATACGAAAGAGGGTGGTACTCATAAGGGGAGACATCTCAAGTAATGTGAGAGTTAAAGTGACGCAATAGTCGGGAGGTTGGCCATCCACGACGTGACCCAAACGTTAGCTCATCCCAGCGTGTCCACGCATAAGTGCATGTATCCAAATTTAATGGATATATTATGCCATGACAATCGGATACTGGGATCAGTAATTAATAATACCACTACGAATAAAACTAATGAGGCACATCAATGAGTAGAAAAGAAAGAAAAGTAAGTATAGAGAGATGATATGAATTGAAAATAACTCAGAATGTTCACTGCTCGATTAATTAATTTCCTTCATTAAGATCTCTTCTGTACTTCGTTTTGAGCTGCTTGTTAATCAACATGCATACTAGAATACATGATATATTTTTGCGCTGCCATTGAAGCAAACGAAAGAAAGAGGCGTATAAAGTCTTTATTAAGATTGAACCCTCAAAAACGTTTTCGAGAACATTAAACCGACACACGGTGATTGTATATACCGTTCATGTAGAACTCGCCAGACCATCGAAATTCCACACACAAAGCCAAGTATTGAAGTACTTAAGGGTGTATATGTTGATTTAGCTCCAGTTTCTACTCAAAACACCACGTGTTAACGTTTCTAAGATCCAATAAGAGAGCCTTTATGGCCGCTTTGGGGCCATTGCTCGATAAGTAACCGAGTCGCCAGCATACGAACTAATTCTGTAGCGAATTTAAGAGTTGATGACGTTTGCATAAACAGAGAATAACACAAGAAACATGAAGAGAAATCCAGTATTGACGTAACGTCAATTATTTAGTAGAGCTTGTACTTTTACCGATGTGTTTGTCAGTGTATCTCGTTTTTCTCTCAGCGTCCATCGCACAGATGACGCAAGATTGACGTCTACCCCGCCCAAAACGGGAGCAGCCCACACATTCTTCGTTGTATTTTCCACCGCGAGATGTATTCAGATTTACCCGTCAACATCCCAAACGCGAGCTATCACTAGGGAATGATATTAGTATTAGATGAATAAGCGTTATTTTTCTATGTGCTTCATCCATTCTAGTAAGGTTGTTCGATAGTCTATTCAAATGAAGTTCAACTTATTTAGCCCCATTCATATATCATCTCTCAAATGGTATAAAAGTATCAACTACAGACCCAATGTTTGTGGACATATTACCCGTACAACACGAGCCATTTTCCATGGGATATGGCGCGTATCTGTTTCTGAGAAATATTATTTCAAAATCGAGAACACTCTGACCCATAGGTTGCAAAAAAATCCAACAGCGAACACTTTGATAACTTTAGAAACAATCTAAAAAGGTGCTCTTACCACACACTGCAATATTTTCGACAGACGTCTCAAAGGATCCTTCGGTCGCGGGGGAGTTTAAAGCGATTGATGTGGAACAAATGAGTCAATCCAAAGACTTACGTATGTATAGTTTGTTAAACTACAGAGAATTTCACTCGTTTAGAACGAAGTATTTAAGTATTTATCATTAATAAAATTACATCATTTATCTTACAACTCCTCAAATTTAGAAAATATTAATTAGTATATGAAATCTCCACAGAAAATTTTTGCTCAAACAGCCTTATTCCTTTCATTGTTAAGAAACGCACTGTTAAGCCTTGGGTCAAATGGAAGTGAGTAAAAATCGTCGGGATTGTTACAAATTGAGGCTCTGATACGTATAATATTTCTTCCTTCATCTCAGCGAAAGTGCTACCCTTACTCACCCCGTCCATAAAATCTATTCTCTCTTTTTCCCTCCCCCGCTTTCCCAACTTTCTCCCCTCAATCACGACTTTAAGATACTCTTCGGCCCTCATTCACTCCTCCGTTCATCTACTTTCCCTCTTCCTAATCTCATCTAGCATTTTTCTCTCATCACTGATCAAACCAAGCCCTTCCACGTTTATCTTCCTCTCCGTCCACCGCACCTTCTCCAATCCTCTTCACACCCGCATCTCTCTCGCTCTCGCTTTGCTCGGAGTCCAAGTTTCTGCCCATAAAACGCTGCAGTCCAGATCGAACTCTTCCTTATATCCTTACCCATGGTCCATGTCATTAGCCATCACCTAGAGCTGAACTCTACTTTTGCTAGCACATTTCTCCTCCAGATGTCTTTACTTCTATGTCCGATTTCTTCTAACGTACAGCCCAAGTTATTTACCTACAATACTTGCTCGTAGAATGTATTTCCTAGCTCAATATGAGAAAAATATAGAATACAATTACGATTCATTGTTCTCTAGGTTTCCCCACAAGAGCAAAAACAGAATATACATATCAATTTTTGCTTTAAATGGAAACAAGTAACAAAAAACACGTCTGGCAAACAAATTACAGCGAACAAAAATAACAAATTGGCTGCAGCAGATAAATAGCGCTAAATACGAAAATATAAAATGTGATATTAATCAGAGAAAATAACAAAAACAACAATTTCACGGGTCATTATGTAAGCACAGAAAATACCATAATCAGATTAAATTTGTATTAGAGACGTATAAGTTCATTAAAATAATAATTAATAATTTCTCCTTAAAAACAGACAGAGAAGTAGATTTTTTTATCGATAACATCATGGAATCCCTGAGTAATAAGCCTGAGATAAGAATACATTTGAGGTTAGTATTTTCCGAGGTATAGGACGTTAGAGGAAGGAGGGGTCAGTCTTAGTGGAGCTGAAAACAGAAATTGATTTGGGCTTAAACTGGGTTTAAACAGGTACTGATTTGGAATTTTAGTTTGAAATATAGTGAGGAAATAAATGGCTTTGTTTATTTCAGTTTTCATTATTGAAAAATGATGGAATAATAATGTGTTTCTTCTATCCATATACAAAGGTCTGTACAATTCGGACATAAGTGCAACCTACGAAATGCATGTATTAACTTTGTATGTTATGCATACATTCTTTTTTCCGAGAATTGACCAAAATATGAACACTCTGATGCTGAGTTCATAAGTTCATAAATATTTAATGATAGGGAAATCATATGACGAGATATGTATGAAGTACATGTATTATGTAGGTGATGCTGGTATTGGTTTCGACCTTCATGCGTTGTTTTTATCCCTGAAGATGTAATACATTCCGAAACTTTGGAAATGAATGACTGGTGCAGTGAAACCTGACTCCACGGTAACCTATTTGAAGCGGTCACCTCTTTGAGCGGCCGTTATTTTTGGGAACTGAATGAATTTCCCATACATTTAAGCAATGTAAATTTTATCCTTCGCTTAATATAGGTTTCGCTGTTCTTGATTTCCGACCTTCCCTTCGTTGAGAACCATTCTAATGACTACTTCATATACAAAGAATCCAGTGGCAGTGTTGTCGAGCGTTGCTTCATTGTTTTTAGGGCAGTTGCTACCTAAAATTATGTACTCGGCTACGATAGTGGCGAGAGTAGCATACAATGTTAGTATCTCCTAGTAGCTCACCGGAAAGGGTCTATGAATACCATTTTTTAGGATTTGACTAATTGCTCTTAGTAGCCGACTAAGTTAGTTGCCTTATTAGCGCGTTTTAGCTTTCATCAATGAATAAGGCTATGCATGTTCCACGGGGTCCGGTCGTGTAGTTAGCCGCTGAAGTGAAAAGAATATAATAACAATATTTATCATTTCACAAAACATATGAATATACAATTAATTGATACATAATTTTCGTGAAATTAGGCACCCCAAAAGAAACCTTGTGTTGTGGTTGCTATCAAATGAATAATTTGTACTCGGCAGTATTACATTTATATAAACAAAAAGTTTAAGCATAGATAACAAATTGACAAAACATGAGTGTTCAGTGAAACAAAAACTAAAAAAAATTTTATGGTGCACACTACAGAAGAAGCAACATGGCGAAACTATGCAGAAACAAGGCACATTGAATATTAGAATAAAATGACATAGCAAGAACAAGCGAGTAAAATATAAATGAAATTTGATATTTAAATATACAGAAAAGTGAGAAGGGACTCATAATTGGGTGGATGGTACATAATTGTACTAGATATTTTCCATATGCTTTTGGGCAAATAACCATTTTCTTAACAAGGTTAGAAATTTTACTTCACTCCTAGCAGAAAACATTTCTATAGGTAACTGGACAAGAACTTTAGGTGCAATATAAAGTTATGATTTTTTAAATGCTTCAACATAAGGTCTTGGAATTCTAATATTAGCGCTATTTCTGAGCATTGATTTGTACTTGCACGGTTTACTACATTGACCTTCTTGGTTAAATAAAGACACGGAGAGCTTTACAGGCAAATAAGTGTTTTTGTGGTAAAATTTTTAATTGTAGATATAACGGAAAGGAGGAAGCCGTGCTCGCTGCACTAAGAATAGTTCGTATAATTTTATTTTGGATTATACGTAAAGGCCGAATATTCAAAACAAATGTGCCACCCCAACAAGCAATGCCATATTGTAATCTAGAGTTGACTAAAGCAAAATTAACAGTTCTCATAACAGATAGTGGGCACAAAACCAAACAAAGAACATACACTTGGTCAGAGACATAGTAATGTCCTTTACCAATAAGAAGTAATATATACATGCGGTAATTAGATTTAGGTAATTTGCTGTTCATAACGAAAAATGCATTTCCCAAAAATTGACCAGAATGTGAGTAATGTGACAACTGAGTCACCTTCCGGGGATACCTAGACAGGTCGTCCAAAGGGATGATATTCTACCCCGCAGATAGGCGGGGGTGGGAAAAGGGATTTTTGGTGAAGGGGATGAAGCAAACAACCGCAGACCCCAATACGGACGCCGCCCCTCAAAATCCCTCACTCGGCCCGAGGGAAAGTTTACGGTCAAGGGCTCCCTCCTCCCCTCCATCCCACCCCTACCCGCGCTCTCCATCCCACTCACCTTCCTTCCTGCCCTCCCGAGACTGCGTGATAATAACGCCGCCTATCGAAGACAACTCGTCAGCTACACAGCTTGTGCCTACGGCGCTGCTCCGTTGTGATGCAGAAAAACCTATTCTGAAGCGCCGAAGCCGAAGGGGAAGCATCACATATCAACCAGCCTTCATTAAGCTGAAATTAAGATGTGAGCGATTTCTGGCATGCAGGGATTAGCATTATTATGACCCGGTGTTCAGTACGGGTCAGAGTGGGTTTTGATGAATACACCCCTTATTCTCCTATTTACCTTGATATGGGCTCCTTCTATTATAGCCCGAACACAATTCCCCTCTCCAGCTCTCTATGCTCCCTGCTGCTCTTCCTACATCCAAAATTTCATATGTTAATTTCAGGAAATTCTCAGATTTCATTTTCGGAATCAGATTAACCTCAGAAATAGGTCGAGTACTGCGGAGAGCAGCCTTGTTTCTATCAAGTTCGGACGGTAAACTTATTGGTGTGATAGATAGGATATATGATTTCGGCTGGGAGTCTTTAACGGATGGAAGGGAATGTAATAGGTTAAATTTTGTGCCTAAGTTTTAAGCATACCTATTGTTTTGAATACTTTTAGTTTTCTCAATCCAACGTAATACTGTAGAAACGATCATAATCATTAGCTAAAGGAATTAAATTGCTGAGACGATAGATTTAAAATGCATATTTCTCTCGGGGAAAAAATGGACCTTAAGAGTTGCGTTAGATATTTTATAAGAATTTAATCACCTTCCCGAGTAGACAAGGCCTCATATACCGGTGTTAAATAATTATCATTCTATTCCACTCCGTTCATCACGTTTCCCCCTGTGATTTTGCATTATTGCTTGCATTTGTGCCATCGTAGAACCCGTGAACTAATATATCGTCTATGCTAATGAGAAGTAGTACCTGAACCCGTTTGATTCATATTGCCATACTCGATGAAGTACCATTCTACTAATTCCTGCTTTAGCTGTTCTTATCTTCCCCCGACTGCCATTTGGTCCGCACTTAGAAGCCAGGAGAGCTTGCGAGGCACGACCTTGGAGTAGGGAGAGTTCTGCATGCCTGAAGGGAAGACCTTCTGTGCCTCAAACCCTGAAAGTGGATACACAATACTTCGACGATGTACAAGAAAATGTCTAAAATTCCCCTTCCTCTCCTCTTTCTCAGTATTCCCCTAATCCGAAATTGCCCACCTCCCACCATTATTTGCATCATCCACCTAATTTGTCTCCTCTTCATTTCCCCAAGCAACTTACTCTCAACCTAAATCACCTATGCCTGTTCTTTTATTTTTTGGTAACGGAACGAATTCAAACGCTGTGACTTTTTAAAATTTTATTGCTGGTGAACGTGGTTTCGTTGCTAAAAAAATATCATCCAGATTACCCATGACAGTGCGGTGGAGTATCTTCTTTTGATATGTTGTCCTTTAAAATACCGTAGCTATATCAGTCATCTGATGAGGTAGCTAAGAAATGATACCATAGGCGTATAAAACAAAATTGTGGGCGGAAAATGCAATGCTTTCAGTCCAGCTCTCGTTCCAAAATTGAGTGATATCCTAAAAGCAACGTATGAGGTCAAAAATTTTCTTTCACTAAAGTGTATTAACAAACTATGAACGTAATATTCAAGGTATACTTTCTTCCGCGTGTCTGTCTTATTTTAAATGGTCCATTAGTCTTAAATATATCGATTAAATAGAGTAACATGCAGATATGCGAAAATGTAATCAATCACAAGATCTGATTTCACAGAAGTAAGTCATCAGTTCATAATGAATAACGTTAGCAAGTATAATAATACACTCAGGTATTGTCATACCCACAACACTGTGCAACAGCACTCTTGGACTCTACTGCCACTACGCTATAGTAACAACACTTTTAATTTTATTTTATTCGCAAATGCGTAAAAAATTAAGTCATATAATTTGCATTGCTTTTTATTTCCAATGGGGACGTAATACCATAATCAATGAAAAAACTACACATCCATTTCTTCCTTTTATCCAAATTTTACATTAACTTGTTTTATTCCATTCAACATTTTAATGTAACGCAAATGGCATACTAACATCAATATTTTCAACTTTAATAATGAGTTTTGATAAAAATATTACAAACCTTTGCAGAAATGAACGTGCACATTGAATTTGTCAAACAGCAGCCACAAACTCGTGATAGATTACCCACGTTTAAACCAATTCTAAAATACTTTTGGCCGCAGAGATATATCTCGCCCAGCCCTATGAAACGACTGAAATTCTGCCATCACATCACATCTTCTCAGTTCTTTCCAAGAACCTCATAAAGTTGAGGGACCTAAACTTTTCTCGGGTCGGATGGAAAATTGGCAAGCTTTCTTGGGGATCAGATCGGCAGACGTTCACGAGGGTCTAAGTGAGGGTCAAGCCGAGTATACTCGTCGACAAATCCTCGAAATTTGTTCCTTAAATACATTGTTCCATAGCCAAGGATTATTAACAGTAAAAGCATGAGTTTTTATATGATATAAAGGAACATGTGGCATTAATTTTTTGTTTTGGCTCACGCATCTACATGCATCTAGATAACCCGACAACCCACCTCGTGGGTGTTTGGCTCACGCAACCGCGGGGTAACCTCTAAAGGCACATTATAATACACAAGGTGACTTATTTGTTGCTGGATACATAGCTGGTTTATCATTGGTTGAGAGAAACAGAGGTTGTTGAGAAAAATATAAAAAGCCAGAGACGAATGAATGAAAAATTATAAAGAGGTAGATGATAATCTCTTTAGAAGAAATTTTGAGCCATGTAAAAAATTGTGAAACGTTTCTTCCAAGAACATCATGACGTTTTCGAGGCTATTTCATCCAAAGTGAGGGAAGTGATATTATTTCAGAAAATTAAGATAAATCAAAAAGATGAAACGCGGACCTAAAACGGTCTTGCGGCAAAACATGAAAAAGCAGGGTACCTGATGATGAGGACAAAGACACTGAGGACAAAGATGAAAAATATTACCCAATACCGAGTGAGAATGCAATTGTAAAAGGTATTTAGAGAGAAAGGCGTCAGGGATTGACGAATTTCCCTAGAAATCGCTCAAATTTCCCAGATTGAGAATTCTGAGTGAATTATGTCAGTTTATTCGTGAGACTAATCCAACTGAACACATGCTATTGGAATGAAAAAAGTATGAAACCACGCCTATCCCGAAGAGAACAAGACCCGAAAGATGCGGAGAATAGGGTGATTGGCCATACTGCACGTGAATAAAACATTTTCAATGGAATAATCTACAAGAGACTGGAACAGGAAATAGACGTATTCCTAGATGAAAACCTATACGGTTCCAGAAAAATTGTGGAAAGAATGGTAAAATTTCAAATCTGCGACCTTTTAAAGATGGAGGAACATAAAAAAGACCTGTCTAAGTAAAATTTCTTTATTGGTCGCCGGGAAATATATGACAATACGGACGGGAACAACGCGCTCTCTTAATTAAAGAACAATGGATATATATTCATTTAATAACAGACATGTAGAGTGCAGGCTGCCTGAAGAACACCTCGTAGGCATTCAATGAGGTGGAATTGAATAGAAAACTAATATGATGAAAGAACTGCGAAAACAATTCAATTTTCACCCAGTATCTTTAATATTTGTATTTTAAAAGTGATAATTTAATTAAATCGAGAATTAATCCAGAATACAAATGCATGGGAGAAAAACCAACGGCATACAACGATGTACAAATAGCATTGCATCAGTGGTTGAGGATAACGAAGATGTGACGAGAATAATGAACTCAAAGGATAAGACTGAGGAAATCGAAAATGGAAATTAACGTAAAAAAACAAATTTTGCTTCATGAAAGGTATCTAGTGAGCAGAATTACCGTAAAACTTAGACAACACAATACCCACGTAAAAGAATTTTGACATTGGTGGGTGGGTTCACCAGCGATGAACAAAGTTAGAGTAATACTGCAAGGAGGTAGTCCAAAGCGAAGAAGGAATTCTACGAGAGGGGTTTTTTCTAGCAGCTAGTAATGCAAGTATGGAAGAAAGGTAAAAATCCATCAAAATATACGTGTTCGGAGCAAGCCCTTTCACGAAATAGAAACCTGGACAGTTTTGTTGCAGAGCAAAGAAGATTGAAGTCAATGGAAATGACGATTAATTGATAAGTGATGAGGATTGACTCGACGAATAGGCACCAAAGGATAAAGAAAAGCTTACAACGAAGAGTTGTGGATAAAATGCTCTAGATAATAACTTACAAAAATAAAGAGGCAAATCTATTGAGTATGCTTACTTTAAAATCAACTCACATTGTCAATGTCCACACTTGTTATTCACTGACCAAGGTTTCACCACAGATTGGCTTTCTCAAGGTGAGACAAAAGAAGGCACAATGTGCTGAAATCTGGGCCGCTGAATAAGTGGACGTGTGGAAATTTGCTGAGTGAGTTGTGCTAATAAATATCCATATTTTCCACAAAAAGATACCTTATACCGCTCCTAATGTACACATTATAGGAGATATTCGAAAACAATTTCCTCCCCAAATCTAGGCAGGAGCTGCAATGAATACGAAGAATCGTCGAAGAATTTATGAAGCAACTTATGCTAAACATCGATGTGAGATTTAATTACGAAATGAACCATTAGCTGAGAAGAGAATGAAATTGAGAAGTAGAGATCGGTAGCAAAACAAGCCTCAGATTGTTGACTGCTGACATGAAGCTGAGGAGAAGAGTCGAATTATTGTAATGCGGCCGTTGCTTAGCTACTTTACTCGATAAATTCCTTGTACAAGTCTTCTATAAATAGCGAGTGTATGTCGAGACCATTGCAATTTGTTCTAATCATTGAACTGCAGCGGTAAGAAGCGAGCACCAAGAGAGTTAAAGACAAGCAAAACATTGACATAAATTAGAATATGCCATTAGCTGTAGTCGTGTACAAAGTGCTATTTTGGCAATAGTCAATTACGAATAAGCGTGAGGAAACAAAGAATGCGAACAAGGTTCAATCCAGATGAAAGAAATGGAAAGAGGGATCTCCACTTAGCAAAGACTGCGCAAAACGGCTAAACATAGTGACAAGAGTAATGAAATAGAAATAGTCTCCCTGTTTACATGGCCTCCACTTCGAATGCGTAGAGAAACACAGGGATACCATTCAGAAAGTGATTCGAGATTTCAAAAGTCGGTTCGTAATACAATGCTATAGAAGAGCGTCTCAATAATACCAAAAAATAAGTAATAAGAGACCATGAAGGTACGAAGACTTAGCACGCGGTTTAACTCGGAGTACGCGCGACCCTGCTGGCGACATCAAGAAAGTAAACTAACTTACTTACTGCGCCAGTTGGTCAGGAAAAACTCCACCAATGAAATGAGCGGGATGGAAATCGGACCGACTGACACGAGGATCCACTTTTGCCAAGAATCAATCACGATAAGATCACACGAAGAGGGTGGAGCACTAAGCATCGTCAACTCTGTCACCTGAGGTCGTTCTTCCTCATTCCGTGCAATGGAGTTTCCCTGGTGACCCTGTCCACCCCTCCTCACATTGCGGCAGCGTGCATGGTATGAGGTTGAAATTAGGATAACTCACTCAGTCAATTTCTGCATTGAATGCGTAGCTTGGTCCCAGGAGAAAAAATGAGTTCACAGTTTTGAGAGTTCCTACGTAGTTTACCCCTTCTTTTGCTATATTTCCTTAAGTTCCATTCATCCTGTATAATCTTCTTATGTCTGAGTACCATCCTTGGTCTTGGTAGCATTTCTTTCGAAATCCATTATACATCGTTTTGCATAAGCTCGATCTGGTTTGAAACTGAGCTTGTCCCTTGTACTACAGGAATTTTGAGTTATTCTGCGAATAGTCGATACTCAAAATCCCAAGTGTCTCTCCAAAAATTATCGCTCAAAAACTTCTCCCAGTTGTTTTCTTTTGAATTTCTTAACTGTTTATTTTAATTACGTAACTTGTTGAGATATACATTTTTGTTAATTTTTTTATCCTTGGGACCTGAACGTTCAAGTATTTTCCTGCTTTGAATAAGGTCCTATTTAAGTAAAGGTCCCAGGAGAAGTTGACTTTGATTTATAATGAAACCATGGACGTTGGACATCGGCGTTGGGTACTTTTCTCACATTTTAAAGGATTATTTCAGGTTTCCAACCAATATTTGAAATGTTCTTAATAAATACAATCATTTTAATAATAGTAATTTTTCCAGTTGCCGAGACCTAGGTTGTTTAATAAAATATTATGTACAAATGTTTCAAGTAAAATAAACAAAGCTTATCCTTAAGATGCTATTTGTAACGCAAATGAGTAATTTTGTAACAGAAACCATGAAACTTGTAGAAAGGTCTGTCGTTAAAAAAAATAGTCATCGATCACTTCTCTAAATTCACTCCTGAAATGATCGAACCTTCTTTTTCATGGTTCACTGTTTCCTGTTCATTCAAAATATCTTCATCTTCACAATCAAATACATAAAATAGCGATTAAGAAACGGAGTGACAACGATGATAAGTTTGTCTTACTATTAAGATGATGCGCTACGAGAGACTCGAGAACTCATCTCACCCATTAATCCATTCAGAGAAAATATTACGAACTTTTTGCGTAGGCCGACAAAGGCCAAGTGAAAAAAAACACCGCCGAGGACTTTTGATGGCGAGTGAGTAGCAAGATGCGAGCACGGGGAAACTAATTTCGCCGCGCTCAAGAGTCACGACGGCCAATGAGAGGATGGATGTTAATTGAACAGCACGCTCTCACTATGTAAAGAAAAGGAAAATGTGAAAATAAGTCCTAACGGGCTTGATTCGAGAGACATTAAGTGAAAGAAGAAATTAAGAGAAAGGCAGAGAGAGAAACCCTCGTGAAGTAAAACAAACGAAAAAATGCTTTAAAATTCAAGAAAACGCGAGCAGGTGGGCTCTCGCCGAGCATTAAATCTGGAAAAATATAAGCATAAAGTAAGCCGGTTTTACCTCCCACAATCCAAAATGAAGGCCAAGCAGGTCCGTAAAAATAAAAGTAGCAACTTGAAAAAGCTCAGTTGCAAAGGAGAGCAAATGTGAAACAAATTTCGAGATATAATTTTAGTCTTTCATTCCCTGTGTTCCTAGAAAAACAGTTTTAATCGTTTGAGTGGAACGGAGAAACATTTAACGGAAGCTTGTGGACCATGAATAGATAATAAATAGTTCTATTCAAACAGAGATGGTCAAACAGATACTTCTTTGGGTTCTAGTCCTCGGATCCAACTTTATAATGACTTTTATGAGAGCCTTTCCGGACCTCAGGGATTGCTAAAATAAATACATATTTAACATCAAAAGAAGAGCTAGATAGAACTTGATAAGAAATTCTAAGCTCTTGTATCTTAAAAGCTCCGTCCAACGCAAATATGCTGTTTCCTCGCATTTTCAGCCAATTATTTGAGGCTATCGAACCCACTCTCCGCTTCAAAATTGTGCAATGCAAGTTTGAAGCGCTAAATAACATAAACTGGAAAAAGCTACATCAGTCACTTGCACTTCGCATCTAAGTTCATTATTTTCTGCTCGGAATTCAAAGGTTAGAATAAAAAAAACAGCCCCTCTTTTTAAGCTCCTAAACAAATACTGCGTGTTTGTGGATTAATAATAAAGAAACTATATTTGTGGATGTTAAATCGAGCACCATTTTCTTCTCACGCATTGCAAAAGAAGTCTTGGCAAGTACTCTCTTGAAATTACTCACAACTAATTTAACGCTTCTAGCAATTGACATACAATTTGTGGATATGCAATATCTCCTGAACCTCAATACACGTACGCAAATCGCCGAAAACACCGTTTTCTCGGTCTTGATTTTAATATTTTGAATCAAAAATGGCCATAAGACCGGAATTACTGACGTTCTTAATGTTTAACGTATAAACGGGGTGAACGCCCTCCAAAGTGACTGATATTTGCTGAGAGAGAAAAGAGTCAAGCGCGCTGTTGCCTTTAGCAGTCGTAATATCGCTGTGAGGGTAAGCTCACATAAAACATAAAATTATGTAAATTACGGCCAAATATGTTTTCACTTTGACGTAGCCAACAAGATTGCGTTGTGAAAAACACTCATGGCTAGTTGGTGAGAAGAAGAAGATTAAGGAGATGCAAAGGAGGTTGTTGGACGTAGCTTAAGGCCGTGACAAATGGAAGAACGGGGTGGACGAGCGGGGAAGAGGGAGAATGAACAGTTTTTATGGATGAAAAAGGGCACGACATGCTGGGATGAAGAAAGAAATTATATTTGCAGATATGGCCCCTTAACTTGTCCAAGTCTAGTTAACTTCTAAATACTTACATTTAAACTACACTTAACCGGTAGATTATTTTGATATTTATCATAAACCTTGTGAGGGAGCTGAAAAAGGCATCTAAACATGATAACTTCTGCCAAGTTTCCTTGTTCCCGGTGATCAGCTTGAAGAACCAAATTTGCAAAAAAGAAGGATGTTTCAACCGATATTCAATTCAACACCCAAAAATATGTGAGCTCAAAAATAATTGATCGCTTATGTAAAGTTATTTTTAACTAGACTAAAATTAAGCTCCAGCCTAGATCTCAGAAAGCCAGGTTCCTTAAATAACTTGATTATTATGTTTCAGAGAGTTTAAAAATGTATTAGCACCAATAGATATGGAATGGTTGATCTATATTTGGGAGATTTGTTTGAGCATCAGTCATGTCAAAAGATAACCAAAATATTTTGAATTGAGCATTAGCGTACAATTTTTAGATATTTCACATTAAATTACTACCGTTTTCCGGTGCTAGAAGTGGAGTGAAGCATCAACCAGACAATAGTGGTAGCCATAGACACGTCACAAGGTACAAGGGTCACTGAAGGAGTAATATTAATTACCAATTAAGGTTTTATTATCTGCATCCTTCAGCGTACATGAAACAAAGATGCGCTGACATGAAAAACACAAAGGCTCTCTCATTAACCCAATATCTGTAGGTGAGCCTTTGTTCTGAAAGAAGTTTACATCGTCGATTCTTGCAATGGTGATCCTTATCCATCACATCTAAACAAATGCCAATTTTGCTATCAAAAAGAATAAAAGATTCATCGATGAAGGATCATATAGGGTACAAGCATCTTAGGCTAGGTGTATTTCATGAGTAAGCCACAAAATTCCTCTTTTTTTCGGGATTGTAATGATTAAGCAACTTCCAAGAGTTTTATACAACAGACGTTTTCTTTTCAGAAATATGAGATCAATCTTGGATAGGATTAAAGGATGTCTTGTGAATTAATTTGTAATGACATTAGTGAAGAAACAGAACTTCAAGCGGAACCCGAGCATTTGCGCAAGCGCCAAAATCGAAACGAGACGCCAATGTGAAGTAAATGGACGAATTTAATGGTCATTGCAAACTCGTACACAACAATGAGCATTCTTGCCAAAGTGTTGATTTCACCAGTTAAAATAAGCAGTGCGCAACATTGTTAGGGGATATGAATTGGGAAAAATTGAATAAGCCGCTCTCGACGTAGATTTATTCAAGGGCTTTACATACATGTATTACAGTATTCCACCGGTAAAAGGTAGATTAATTTTCCCATGAGAAGGGTTTTTATCTACCTCAACCGTTCCTTCCTTCATCTCCACATTGAACGTGCCTTCATTCTGTCCAGAAAAAACTTTTGTCTTTCTTCCATTCATTTCCCCCTTTCCCGACATTCCTCTCTCTACTACACCACAAAAATATTTTTATGGTGTAGTAAAAGTTACCATTAAATATGACAATGAAAACATAACACTAAGTTAATTAAGATACTGTTTTTACTTGTCTCTCTCTCTCTCTATCACAGCCGAAAATAAACCATCGCCTCTCATCACTTGCGAACCACCTACCCTGCCTCCTCCTGGTCTTAGCATATTTTTCCATTCCTCATCCACCATACCAAGCACTTCCTCGTTTGTCTTCCTTTCCATCCATCTCATCTTCTCCATCCTCCTCGATACCCACATCTCGAAAGAGTGCAGTCTATACTTGATTTCCAATCTCTGAGTCTACGTTTCCTCCCCATAAATCGTTACACTCCATACGAAGCTCTGTATCAGCCTCTTCTTCATATCCTTACCCAAGACCCCAGTCATCAGCTCCATTCTACTACTAAGCACTTCCTTCGCAAATGCTGTTCTCCTCCTCGTATCTTTGCCACTAAACCCATTTTCTTCTAGCGTACAACCCAAGAAATGAAAACGCTCTACTTGCTCCAGTTTGTGCCCTCCCACTTTTACTACCAGCCAAGCTTTCATTGTCCCAGAAAATATCATTACTTTTTCTTTTTTTGCGATCTCTTCTTTTCATATTCACCGCACTGCTTTTCTGATATATCTGCTCATGCTTACAATGTCTTTGGAGATTTTTGGAGCCTAACCAACGCCTAGTCTTCCGCGACTCTATCCCACTTTATCCTATCGTCAAGCTACTACCTGTTTGATATGAGTGGTCCCCTTAGTGAAATAATAATTACTTCTGCCAGTTCAGCTCTAGAGGTTATTGAAACGCGCATGACTTTCCACCAAGTTAAAAGTGTAGTCCACAGGAATGCTAGTGGCAAAAATGATTAAAGGAGATTACTTCAAGCCCAATACTCCATCAGCGGGATTGGGCATTAAAATACGGATGCCCTTTGTCAAGGGCTAGTTAATGCCGACTCTGGGCTCGTCCATGACCACTGAGAATACTCTGTATTGAATGATTTCTCTGTGGTCATGGCTCGTCTCCTCCCTTCAATAATTCTCCGAATAATCTTCTCCTTACCTGCGTACTCACTTATCTTCTATTGTGCCGAAGAACTATGGCGTCGGTCGCCACCTCAAATAACCAGCCAACGAAACAACCAACCGATGTGCACGCCGGTGAAAACTCATCTCCTCCAATACACATCCTTAAAGTGACTTTCAGAGAGCTATGTTGATGTAAATGAAGCACCTCCTGCGCCTTTATGACCCGTTTCCTCTAATATCGCATAGATACCGGCTAGCTTACGCCTATGCGTCGACGTTTCAAGGGTCATGCGATGGGAATGAATATACATACGGCTGTAAAACGAAGCTCCCAACAATAAAAAAATTAACAGCAGTCGGCGCGGGTGCCGTGGATGGAGCGTAAAGAAGAAGAGTGACAATCAGAAAAGGAAAAAATAGAGTATCGCGCGGTGGATCTCTGTTTCATGCACAGAGAAGAGTCTCGTTCACTTTTCTAAACCATTTCAAAAGGCCTAACGGATGTGAGAATTCTAACTTCGCTCGAAACTCATTGCTCGCTTTTCACTCCTTTTCTGCCATTTCAGAATGGGGGAAGGACAGAAAATTATGCTGTTAACGCCAGCAGTGGGAATGAATGTATGGATAAAATCTTCACGGGTTTCCTGCATGGTCAGACTTTCAGGTACCGACGTTTCGATGACGCAATCATGTTCAAGAGGGCAGAATATAGCACTTCCATCTTACGCGTTATGTTGCTAAACGCATAGTACACAGTACGGAAAATTCGAAATCCTGATCAATCTCCTTAAAACCAAGGCATTGTCAGCCATTGATTAGTCAGTACCTGTTAGCCAGTTGAATTCCCAAGAATTTTCTCATACGAATCGCCGGGGAAGCAGCAAATCCTTTGGAGGCCGGCTACGTTCAAGAAAGTTGGAAATAAAATGGAGGTGACATGTCAATAAATTCGAAGGTTCATTCCTTCATTGTGGATGGTATAGTTTAGACCTTTCTCTAGGATGCATTACTGGTGGTCATGTTTGATTGCCGTTTATTTTAGTTGAAATCTATCGATCACGCAATATTCTGTGATTGCTCAACACGCGCCTCTACTAGACCGCGTGATATGTGGGCTGATCACGAGTGTAGGAAGTTCACTCTTTATTCTACTTGTAATATGTGCTCCCTGCAATAAAAAGCAATGAATTTAGTCATGCTCATTCTAAACTTATGGAATGGTAGCTGGGAAATTGAGACTTTTAAAGAGTCACTGACATTGCAGAAAAAATAATGAGGGTCAGTGCGTCAAAAAACAAAAATAATCCCTGATACCCATTTTTTGTATGCCTCAGAATTTCACCACTTAAGACATTTGCATGTTTTTCATTTTTTAAGTTGAAATTTAAGGTAATGCAAATATTTAACCCAGAAGTGGAACTATGCCAGGATTCGAAGGCAAATGTTAACGTAGGTTTAGAAGTAAATTTGAATACTTAATGCCAAAAACCAAGAAAAACCTTTCATAAAAGATTGTTTCTGTGTACCAATGGCATCTAAAATATGCGATTTATTGCCCATGGTAATAAAAAACAAGTATACCGAAATGTCTCTGAAATTGATCAAAGAACAGTTTTTATTTTATGAACATTTTGAATGATTCATGAGATATGAAAGTTGTTGTACAAGCCAAAATGTAAATCGCTTGTGCAAATGTAAAACTAATGTCGGCTCAATTCAAGGTAGCCTACCTAAGGCTCCCGCAGATAATGTCTTCATTCTACAACTGCTGGTTACCAGAGATGGAAGCACAAACATAATTCTTATGAAATGAGTGAGTGAAGGCAATGCGCCCCGGATGATGTGACGGCGAGGAGGAGGGAGAGCGAGTTACCAAGAGTGAGAAATTGGGCGTGCGAGAGAGGCAGTGCGCACAAGTTATGGAGGGGGAGGGAAGACGGTGGGGGGGCAGAGGTGAAAAGGAGTGTATAAAGAAGTCAAAGGGGATTTGAGGGTGGGGGGGGGGCGGTTCGACGAGAGAGGAGCCTCGTGGCCTGTTCCTCGAGAAGAAGGGAAGAGGATTTCCAACGACGTGATAACCGTGCAGCGGGGAAGGAGGGGGGGGGGAGAGGGTCGAATGAGAGAAATAGCATTGTGGGGATGGCGCTCTCTGCCGGGTGAGGGGAAGGGGGGAAATAGGGCAGGAGAGGTGCGGAACGGGGCTTAAAAAGTTTCGAATGCGAACGCAGCGGGTGAGACGGAGGGGGTTCAAGGGGGGGAGGAGGCGCGGGGGAGGGGAAAGGTGAGAGAAGGGAAGGCTGAGAAAGTGTTGTTTTCCGGTGTGGTGGGGTTTGGGGGCCTTGGGCTGGCTTTGTGACGCTGCGAAAAATTGTCTAGAATATGTCGGAAACATCGCATTTCGATTTCGGTGTTCGTGAGTTTCGATGCCTCACATTGCGATATATGACGCTGATGAGATTTAGAGGAAATACTGTGATACCAATCGTCCAGGCTGTGAAATTCATCTCGTTGTTACTTAAAGGCGACTTCAGGCGTGGAGGCTAACTTCTGTGGGAATGGCGAGTGAAAGGGTGGCTTGGTAAGTGCAGATAGGTATCGCTCTGCTCGCTCGCTAAATACGGGTTTTCTGCAAAAAAACGGATGAGTGATGTAAACAATGCACATGGAAATGTAAAATGTGCCAAACTTAATCCAATAAATGTATTGGTACAGGACACTCCTCAAATTTCATAGGCATTGTTTAGATTTTTATAAATCGAACAATAGGATCAGATACATTCATAAAGTGCATTAGGTTTGGCCCGCAATATTGTACTCCTCGTTATTCGTTACGGAAAGAGTAGCAAGAGGAAGAGCACGGTCATGTTAAATGATACCGCTAATTGACGTTTACGACGGTAAACCCGTTAAATGATACTTGTTAGAAGGAGCTCTTTACGTTAAATGGAGTTCCATGTGTAATAACGAGCGGAAGGATACCTATCCTATCGTTTACCGAATTATTCGTCCGCCATGGACGTCTAATTGTGAAGGACTATTTGATATCTATTCATGCTTGCGATATCACCACAGCAGACGTTGGCCCGCATTGACACGGGAAACGTGTGATCAGGCGCTTTCGCTATATTCTGTTAAATATACTAGTTTCCCGAAATGTTTGTGTTTTATCTTCATTATACTCGACACTTCGATCATCTACTCCCTTCCAACACGCGTGCTTATGCAAAGCAAAGTGCAGATTGCAAGCATTGTGTTATAATAGCTGTTGGAGAAGGAACTTTCATGCGTAGAGCCAAATCTCAGACGATTCGTTATATATATAGCATTGTGATATCCTTTGTCCTGGTAGTGCGATGTGTCAAATTTTTATAGGGCTGGATGAATAGTCAAATGCAATATGCAACGTAATGCTATGCAATGGGTTAGGCGACGAAACGTATTGCAATGAGATGTAATATGATACATTGACCAACATTGCAATATCATACCCAGCGAATAATCGCGTCAATTGCGATCCAGTGGTCGCTCAATCCCAAGATTGGTCGACTGCGGCCCTCCATTCCTCCCTATTTAATGCTAGTTTCCAAACTCAAGGGCACTTTTCCCTCCATTTTTCCTAAAATTTTATTCCACAGAAACACGTGTCCAGTGCATATGCTTCTTCTTCTCTGTATTATATCAATGTGGTACTCTTCCTATCCTTTATTGCATTCCTCATTTCTCCTTCCATTTGTGCATTTCATCTCCAGAATCCTCTTCCAAAACCAGGGGTCCATTTCCCAGAGCTACAAGTCTACAAGTTTGTTACAATTAGTAATAAACAACTACTTATCAATTCCTTTCTATCAATTAAAACAATTATTAATAACTGGAAATACAAACTGTAAGTTCCGATTAATATCACTGATGTCAACATATGGTTTGTTACCATGAAGTTTTGTTGTAATATTACGTTGTGACACCGTAAATAGTGGTTCAATAAAGATAAAACCAACTCAACATGATATATTGAAATGTATGGTTTATTAATAACTACCATTTAGAGCTCATGCTTCAAGAAATACGTCGAAATAACCGAATGTATCTTACGATGCTAGGTTAACCCCAAAACTCGCATTCGCTTGGAATCTTTTAAGGTATGTAACGACATTAAAATATTTATAAGCACATATTAAATCATTTTATTTGCTCAAAAACGTTGCACTAACTTTTGAATTGGAAATATTGCAATGCACACACCGAAAATATATCGGAAACATCAAAATACGAGTTAAATATGGTCTTGGTTAGGTCCGCCATTTTTTGGACTAGAACAAGTTTTCGGTTTGGTATATCTGAGTAACACATTCGCCTTGTGAAATAGTCACGTCACTTGTTACTTGTAGATTTGTAGCTCTGAGATGCAGACCCAAGGTTTACCAAACGTTTGTAATCTTCTTTACTCTGCCTTTCCAATGGTAAATGTGTCTGATCTAATGAATGCTACGCACAATTGTGTTTGAATGTTTTTTCCTCATTCGTAGCCATGTCCTATTCGCATCACAGTATTTGCATTTTCATTACAAACGCTTTCTAATCTTGGAATATTCTACGATTGATGTCCGTTGTAATTTTTTCGTCCGAAGTGATTGTGCTTCCAAAATAGGTGAAGGAGTCCACGTGCTCGAATGTTCCTCTTCTTTGGGTGACTTCTTCAGCTTCTCTCTTCCGCATCCTAGAATTTTAGTCTTCCTATTAGTTATTTTCCTGACATATTCTTGAAGCACTTGGTTCATTTTAATCCGTGACCTTTTAAGATCATAATAATTTCCTCCTATAACCGCGGAGTAATCTGTGACGCGGAGCATGTTGATTTAGCCTTAACTCCTTAATGATGTCCCATGAAGTCCGCTACTTTGCAATTATATTCACGTGTATTAAAAAAGCTTTTTTTAGAGTCCGCCGACACTACCTTTTCATCATGTACGCTTCTTTAGCTTGGGCTTCTCTTTTTTTGCCTTTTTGTTTTGGCACAATTTTGTTAGAGCTCAATAAGATACCGAAACGGAACACAGTAGAGCCAAACGTGGATGAGAGGAGAGGAGAAGAGAAGAGAAAGGCTTTGGGTCGTGTGTGTGTGCGAGAGTGAAAGAGAGAGGGTGGAAGGAGAGTGAGGGTGTTATCCGTGGTTTGAGGAGCCGGAGGTCTTTCTCGGGGAGTCGTGAGCCACAGACGTGCCTAGCGCGGAGTGGAATAGTGGGCGAATTTCAAAGGGGAGGGGAGGAGGAGGGAGGAGGGGGGTACGGGTGGGAATATGGCGGGGAAGAGAGAGGAAAAAAGGGACTAAAAGTGGGAAAAGTTAAAGAAAGCTGGTGGTGGGTGGGGGAGTTGTTCACCCCCCACCACTCACCTCCCGATTGTGAGAGCCATGACGCCACAAATGTGAGACCCCCGAACTTCGTGTTGGTTATCCCCGATCCCTTAAACGGAACTGGCAAACACAGATGTTCTTTACGCATAACTCCAAGAATGTAAATCACCTTTACAACAGATATACTTTTTGCATAGTCTTTCTTTTCTATCATGGAAAAATTTCAAATAATTCGCCCAAAAACCGTACAGTTTGATATACATTTCATTTAAAACTGATTTAACCTGCACTAGTATCAACCATTTTCGGGTATACTGCTGCGTGATGAACTTTAGCGGCTCAACGTTTCGTTCCTCCTTGAGCGCAGCCATCACGCAGCAGTATACCCGAAAATGGTTGATACTAGTCCATCTAATCGCTGCGAAAATCTAAAAACAAAACTGATTTAACCTGCTTTACCTCGTCATTACAATTGCTTTACACTCATTTATACCTTTTAGTTGTGAACATAAACAAAGCCGTTGCATACATGAAAATATACAATGATAAAAATCTAGCATGCTCTGGGGTGTCAGAAAAACTTCGTCACGGGGAATAAAAGCGCATGACATCCGGGAGCGAAATCGAACATCCCCGAGCAACTGAATGTAATGAACAAGTTTTAATGATATTAGATGAAAAAACGTTTTTTTTTACTGGAGGAAAACAAATAACTGGTTTGATTTGATGTTTCATGCCAAAATATACGCAGAGAAGATATGCTATTCCGTGAAGTGACGTCAGAATATTGCGATGACGTTTTGGACCACATGACTTTTTGACAGCGTTCTTGACTTTGTAAAAGATCGGTTAACCCTTAAGTAGGCGCGTGGGGTCTTTAAAGACCCCAAGGGTTTAGCAAACGCAATCTTTTATCTTATAAATCACTTTCGAAGTTGACCTTTCCAGTACCTTCCTATAACACCTAGATACAGCTGATAAATAAAAAAACCTCTATTTTTTAATGGATAAATTTCACGCAAAAAAATATTTTTCAGCGTTCGGGTCTTTTCAGACCCCACGCGCCTACCTACGATACAAATGTAGTGTACCAGGGACTCCAGGTGCTGCGTTTGTCTTCTTTGTACGCTACCCTCCTCTCATTTCTAACTAAAGGGCTGGTCACAAGATCGTTATTCAACCATATAGAGGGTTTAAATTTTATTAAAATGTAAGTAATGCGAGGCTATGAAGACCTGCAACATTGTAGATGGAATGGCTAAGTTATATCGAGATCAAGAAGAATCTTGCGGTGTCAGAAGCACTCCGCGCGCTCTTTCTCGTGTATTACATTGTATCTGATGATGAGGTGTGTAGTGCCAACGACTCTCCCAATAGGTCATCCTCATTAGATTTTGTTGGAAAAGACAAGGTAACGCGTTGAAAAAGGCTTCCACCTTTACGCAGTTAGAACTCCACAAGTAAAAATCATTTCTAGTTCTTTGGGACCATTACTACAGGCAAAAAATGCAAAAACCCCCATTGAATGCTACAGACTACTTTTACATGATGTTACTGTACGTATTGTTATCACATGCACAAATAATTACATATCCCAAATTGCATCGCTATTCAGTAGAGAGAGAGATGCAAAATTGACTTATGAAAAGGAGATGGAGACTTTCATAAGTCTTATTATTTTGTCAGGTTCCATTCGTTCTGGACATAAAATACCCCTGATTTATGGGATAGAGACGGGTTTGGAATCGAAATATTTTATAGTACAATGAGTATGAAAATATTTTTGTTCCTCTTGCGTTTCGTCCGCTTTGATGACGTTACAGACAGACCGCAAAGACGTGAGCATGACAAATTCACTGCTTTCCGAAATGTTTTTGAAAATTTTACCCCTAACAGTGAAAAATATTACAATATAGGCGAGTGAACTACAATTGATGAGCAATTGGTCCCTTTTCGAGGTAAATATCCCTTTCGTTAGTTATCCCAAGCAAGCCAGAAAAATATGGGATTAAAGTTTTTAACTTGACGGATGCCAGAACGATGTACACAAAGACTATGGAGTTTATCTTGGAACACAGCCAGAAGGACCTTTCCGCCTGTCAAATCGGCCATGCGATGTTGTGAAGCGTTTAGCGAAAACAGTGGCAGATACTGGACGAAATATTACAGCTGATAATTGGTCAGCAGTATTCCCTTGGTGAAAGACTTGTTAGAGAATAGGATAACTTACCTAGGTACCCTGAGAAAAAACAAGATTGAAATTCAGCGAGAATTATCTAACACTAAGCATAGAGATGTAGGAACTAGCATTTTTGCCTTTCAGAAACACTTGACACACTTTATCTTACGTTCCGAAGAAAAATCGGAACGTTATAATGGTTTCTTCTATGTATCATGATACTGCAACTGATGACAGATCTGGAGAAATGCGTAAGCCTGAAATCATTACTGACTATAATTTTAAAAGTCAGGAGTGGACACTGTCGACAAAATGTGTGCGACGTACAGCGTTGGCCATTAGTTATATTGTTTACATATTACGCCGCCGCCCTCCTCAAGGGCAAGGGCCTGATATTTGATTTTGATGAATATTGCAAATTGTACATGTTATTAATAAAGGATCCGACGCGTGTGGCGTCCTGGAGATTCGTGCCAACCGCCGCCAATCTCGCCGACCGTCCATCACGGACCGTACTGCCTCCTTCTTATGCCTAGGTCGGCCATATTGGCCGGCTCTGGGTATATAAGGAGACTTGCGGCCCGGACACGGTTGAGTTGGAAATTGGTGGTGATTGGCACGAGTGCCCAGTCTCTCAACTCAATTCAACTCAATTGCCATTGCCATAAGTTGTTTTATAATATTTTAAAGTCATAAAATAGCACATTTTACACAATCTTTATCGTAACCCGTACTGACATTCATGCGTTTTATTGCTGGGCCGTTTTACTGCCGGGCTATGAGCTGGGACTGCCAATGCAGCTTTGATTAAAATGTACTAATAAACAAACAATTACTGCATACATGACGAAAAAATATCTTAGTACATTCCACCTTTGAAAGTCCATTGCCGACCCACGTTTCGAATGTACAGCAATCATTATCAAGGCAATCAATATCAGGTAATGATTCATGCAGTCGGAACCTGGGTCGGCAATAAGCTTTCAAGAGTGGAATATACTATTTTTTCGTCATGTTTGTGACAACTTTCCTCTAAGTTACGCCTTTAACCATTAGTTTTATTGATTATTGCATGGACTAAATTATGTGGGAAATACGTTAGAAGACTTACCAGGGAGGGATAAAAATAGCATTAGAAAGGGTAATGTGGAGGGAGGGGTGTACTAAATCAATCTTCGGTTAACCAACCGAGGATGATGATGATACAATTATTACTTGCAAAAGAGTTTAAGTTGAAAGCGTTATCGGCTAATATTTCACCCGGAATCTGGTCGTCGCATTGACCTTGAGACCTCTTCTGATTTGTAGGCCTTGGTCAAAGTAGACTGGGCCTTCATATCCCAAGAACCCCTATTCCTACTATCCCTCGCACTAGTATGTTCATCAGTGGCGCCCTCCTCTCGTGTATTTTAACAGCCTTAACAGAGAAAGAGGGGGGAAAGTGGCGTGGCAGAAAATAGGAAGAATTGACGAGAAGTTGGGGCTCGAGGGTAGGTTTAAGGTGGTTTTGGAGTGGTAAAAGAGAGGTGGAGGGACCGGTAGATGGCAACAGCGGCTAGGGCACGATGAAAGCCGCAAGGGATAAGGAATGACTCCGGGAATTAGAGAAGTCTCAATTCATACGGAATGAGAGGGCTATATTTTCTATCTCGTCCGCTCGCGGGGAATATCAACTTCAAAGCGACGTATGCCACTACAATATCCTTGCCCCCGAAGTTTTCCCGGAGTGCAGCCGGGATTTGATCGTCCTCCCGCGCACGCACAAGCTTTGCTTCCATCGAGAGTCATATGAAAGGATAGGTAATCCGAGCCTTCAGCTATTTCGTTGGGAATACAAAAGTCCTTTTTTTCGGTCTCCGAAGTCGTGACATTATTACCCGTTTCATTCAATGGCAGTGATACCCCGCCGCTTCAAAGGGAGAGACTCAGTTCAAGTTGGATCAAGTATAATGAGCTCCTATGAAACATACGCTATTCAGTTTTTTTCTTTATTTCTGAAAAATGAGGAAGCCAGCATCATTCCTTTGAAAATGCCAAGGCTTTGTAGAAAAAATGACAGGGAATAAAGATATCGCTTTGCAGAACTGGTCGGTCTTTTAATATGCATTCAAATGGAAATTGAATGCAAAAAACATTCTCGCGAGAAAGGTTAGATCATAGTAACAAGCTTATATTTCAAAACCATACGTTAAAACCTAAACTTTTACTAAAAAACCATTGAGTCAGTATTTCATTTTGTGATTTCCCGGCAGTTTTCTTGCAGAATTCCTTTTTAAGTCAAAGACACATTTTTATGTATATTGCCACTCTCACAATCGTCACTCATTTCAAGGGTTATACGCTCACAGTAAAAAATAAGGAAATTCTATGACATTTTTAGCTCTATAGAATTTGGCAGTTGGATATTGTTGAAACTACGCCGCGTTCTATCGTGAGTTAATTCTTACAGATAAACAATAAAAAGAAACCTAAAGAGTATGATCGAAGACAGCCCTAACTGTTTGCGGTCACAATCATTTAGGTCAGCCAAAGATTTCACAATCGTGAAGAATTTGTGCAGCAGTGCGCATTTAAAGCTGTAAGTGTTACCAAAACTGCTGAGTCGCTTCCTCTGGCCTCATAAGAGAGGAGGGCTCAGAAATTCACACATTCAAGGAAATTCAACCCACAACTAGTTTTACCCAATTTCATTCTATATCTGGGTGTCTTCAAGAGAGAATTATCGGAAAATGTGTCAATTGCTTCGCTATAAAGACAATGGAAATGGAAATACTGGCAAAAATGCTTTCGCCGGTGAAAAATGAAACTCATATCTAATATCGGAAATGTAACGCAGCAGTCACCCATCCCCATTCAATCCAATTCAATTATCACAAATGCATTGAAAAACTGCAGGATGATTTTTTCAAATTTATCTTATATACACGGGATACGATTTTCATCAATAAGTGTCTGGGATTAGGCCAGTTGACCTAATCCAAGGCATTTTGGCTCAAGATTGAAAGCTGATGGCATAGTCGCTTCTTTGGTCGTCCGCTGTCTCTTTATCGGGGAGTCTATAGTTAAGAAGTCTCCGGAGCTATCTGATGTTTCATAGACCGCATATATTCTTATACGATTGATCATGGTATTTTTCAGTAGTTTAAGTGATGGCCTGGGTGTTAATCTTCAAGAAAATGTCTCCATTTCGTTCATGATCCTGGAGAATATAGCCAGCCAACGGTCTTAGTTTTTCCATTTCACCTACTGTTATCCTTCCAATGTGGCATCATGTTCATACCCATGCTTCTGAGCCAATTAGCAGAGTGGGATTGTTATCGATTTTCAAATTTCCTCTGGACATGTTTTTTAACAGTGTAGGTATCGGAAAACCCATTAAACACATTTTGTAATTCAGTAGTCAAATGTCAACAAACTCGAAGAAGTAAAGTGGAAGAAGATAAAAGTTTTAAAAATCGAGGTTTTCAACGAATTAAATATTTCATCGACTAGTTTCTATGTTACTTCATCATCTTTAAGTGAAGCTTACAATAGAACCTATTCATACCATACAAGATAAAGACACAAAAGGACAAGGAATCATATGAACACAAGAAAGTTAAGGGTGAGAGAGGGCCTGATTAGGGCCGGTAGGATATGGACAAGGGGTGGGAAACAGAAATCGTCGAGGTCCGAAGACACTTCAGGTTAGGAGGGAGGGCATGTGCTGCGTAAGGAATTGCAAATCAAAAAATTTGAAATCCAAAAGGTTTGAGTTGGCTTCAGTGGTGAAAAACTACAAAGGTTTTGCTTCCTTCATTATGGAACGGTTCCACCACATTTCAATTGAATCTGTTTTTAGCATGAATCGGAATGATTTAAGAGAATGGCCAAGAATGGATTACATATGGGAAATGAAGAAGGATGCCAAAGTAAAGAATCTTATAGGAATGAAGCGCTTGGCTGATAGGAGAGTTAAATGGAGATCTGCAACAAACTTCAATTTTACTGCTGATGATGGTAGGTATTTTATTTTTCATAACGGCTGTTGAAATGCGTGAAATGCGAGGCAAAATGCGTGAAATTATTTAGCTGTTCTTTTCCTTGAGAGTATTGGATGTAAAAGCGTAGAATGGAAGATCAAATCACATTTTCCTATACAGTTCCTACCTTAAATATAGATACGTACGTTAAATTAAAATCTGCTGGCAACGAACGATTGGCGCCCAAATTAAAATATTATGGTTATTATTACACGAGGAGGAAAAAAAATTTTGGAAAGAAAAGTTTTTTGCGCCATGAGTCTCATATTCAGAAAACTGAGAACAACTGAGCACCTACATTTCGTCAGAAATTTAACAATATTTAGTTTTCATTAATTCTCAGCAAACTCAAAAATTAATGATACACCGCAGTGATTTGCCTCAGCGTGGCAAATTAAACTTTGGTAATGAACGGGTTTTCACCGAATGGCGTGAAAAAATGAGCAAAGTTAAACACTTTTCTTTGCACAGTTAGTTAATTACTGAGAATTTCAGTCATGTAAAATAATATATTTAATATAGAAATATAATATTCAAATAGAATATTAATATTTTATATACATTTTACAGCTGAAAAACGAATAAAAATAAATTCCATTATCGTTTTTATAATAAATAGGGAAAACTCTTGCTTAAACCACCTTAACATTCTCTTCCTTGATGTGTGAGGCTGCCTTACGTGGCATTAAGGAGAATACTGAAATCAGTACCGTCATCGCCTTTGGAAACTGAATCAAATTTAATATATGAATCGTATTTGATGCTTCGGATCCACTGCTTACGCGATGCTATTTTCAGTGCACATAGGCCATCCGAATATTTTCTGAACCACGCAGCTTCGGCATATGAAGAGTTCAAATTTTCATTGAAGAGTCCAAACTGACTCCAGTAAACCAAATCCTCTCAACTGTTATTTTTAGCAACAGATACCAGAGGTACATAGGACGCAATACATTTGAAATGGTAGATGCCAGCTTTGCCGCCAGAATTTTCTCGAAAAACCCTACTCTCCTGCCAGCTTGTGATTGGTCGATGGATCCAAGATTCGGATGGAAAATTGAACTATTTCCGTTTCAATTAGTGATAATGAAATTCGATTCTTTTATCGAATACCACAACCCCCAACCGAATTACAAGGTATGGCTGAAAGCTTTTTTGATTCAGTTTAAATTACAATTCATACTGATTTTAGCACTGATATAAACATAGCGTATAGCGACTTTACCCATTTGCCTAAAGAGAATTTCCCATTTCAACGAGTCATAATGCTTTCAGTAGTTTTACCGCAAAAGAAAATATATTATTACCGCAAGATGTGACAAAGAAAAATATAAAACTATTCTTCAACATTCCCAACTCCACATTGTTAATCACGAACTTTGAAACCTCCTTCTTAATAACAGATGTGCCTTAATGACAAGCAAACAATGAACGGTACTTCTAACAAATTTATCCTTCCTGGCGAGTCAATTCGTAATTGAAAATAATCTTTGCCTTGGCGAAGGAATAAAGCGTTGCGTTGCTTGTCTCTTTCCGAGTAAGGACGTGTGGTGCTAGTCCTTGAAATGGTCCCCGGACCAGTGTACAATCGCCCGGTCCCACGAAGCGAAACCAAATTTCAACGTAAGGACTGCGGAGGCCTACTCCATAGAAAAAGTGTGAAAATGGGAGACGATAAATTTGAATACTTAGCAAATGGTAGCCATTTTTGGCGCTATGATACCTGTATTACAGCTCGGAGGACATAAAACGAATTCCTACTTGAATTGATAGGCGCTGTAATGTATACAATGCAATGCGCATTTATCTCAGCCACCTCCTCCAAATCAGAGAGTGTGAGTATTACGCTGAAAGTAGTACTCAAGAGGATTAGCTCCGTGCAGTCCTAGCAAGACGAAATCATTAGAGTGGCAAGTGCGAATGGTGCCACTTTGAATGATCAATCGGACAAATTAGGTACACTTCAATAGGGGCTGTATGTGGTATCCCGAAAACTTGAAGCGATGCTAACCGAAAATCCTTATCTGAGAAATTTGTCGGATGAACTAGAATCAAATAATAACCAGTACGAGCAAGAGAGTCAAAGAAATGTCTTAGAAATTATGGGTGTCCCTTCAAACATTAAAGGCAGATTAGAGAGTGTAATCCTCAACATCGAGCGTTCTCTAGAAGTCGGAGTAAATTTGGAAGACATTTATCATGTGTCTAGGCCCAAATACATGCATAACAGTAATAGCTCCCTAGGTGAATCGTCAATTATAGTTTGTTTCTTTAGGAAAAGCATTAGGAATGCTTTCATAGCAGAGGGCTCGAAGAGTGCTAAATACCAGAGACCTAGGAATCTTTGACGATCATGCTCCCCTATACATTGATGAGTCCCTGGCATTGAAAAAAACAGGAAAACCTTCTCTATGGCTAGATAATTAATAAAAAAATGTCTTAGTAAAATATGATTCCTTTAAAGAAGAAAATATACTTATTAGGAAAGAGTCAGTGATAAGGATTAACAACGAAGATGATCTGAATGTTTTTATAGGCAGCACAATGTTCCCTTCCTCGCCAAGAAACATCGAAATCCTCTGATCTTTTCAATGTATCCCATATAATTGCTTATATAATTGCATCATAATATCTGTTTGACTTGGAGGTTTTTCTTGCCAATAGGGTCCCTATGTATGACAATGTCGTAATTATGGGTAACTAAACATCGAAAAAAGAGCATACGAAGTGACCAAATCTTTCACGTCACTAAAGGTAGCAATTTGAGTTTTGTCCCTTCGTCGCACAATTGCCAAAGGAGAAGTGCAAGTACGATCTTGGACCTTATCTGAGTTGACGATCTCAATAAAGTGTTGTTCTATGGATTAACACCTGATCCTCCTATTTCCTGTCATGATCAGGTGTACATTAGTCTTAAGATGAAAACTCCTATTTCCGAACCGAAACTGGTAACCTTAAAGATTATGATTCTTTTAACCAAGAACATCTCAGTAATGATCTATAAAGAATTAAGTGGTATGTTGTTGATGAACGTATTAACATTAATGGTAAGGTGGAGATGCTAAATATTTTGACTCTAATTAGTCTTGATACTCAGGCTCCTATGAGTACGGTGCGAGTTACTCGCCCTCCTAAACCATGGCTTACACCAGAAATTAAGGAAAAACCAAAGAAAGAAATTGGGCACGGGCTTTATATATACGTTTCATGGACCATGCTGTGCACGTAGAAAACAAATAGCTACGTAAACGAGTGAAAGAAATGATTCGTGAAGCCAAAGGAGAATACTTCAACAGCCCCTTTGGAAAACAGAAAGGTGCCAAAACAACGTGGGCGATTATTCTTAACCTTGATGTCGTACAGTCAAAACACAAAAATGGTATTAACGCTCATTTAGATGTTTTCAACAACTTATTCTCAATAAATGAAACTGGAATTAAATGTGACCCACGCAATATATCCGTTTCAGAAAATTGTAGTCCGACCTATTTTTCTGGAAATCAGTTCTACTTCTCTCACATATCTTATTCTTACTATCTCTTTGGTCACGAAAGCATGCTAATCAATCACCACTAATGCAAAAGGTTTAGACAAAATTAATATTGTAGCAGTATAGAATACCATCCGGTTATTTTTCCGGCACTTTTAAACATATTCAATACATCCCTTCAGACAATTCAATATCCCACAAGCTGGAAACTTCCTTCAATCCCGAAAAGTTCGAAGCTAACCAATCCATCAGACTATTGACCAATATCCTCTGCGCTTGTGCAAAGATACTTGAATGAGTGGTCTTTGAGCAACTGAATTAATATTTCTTATTATATAATTTAATTATGAATTAAAAATGCATTATGTCATATTAAATGTTTAACAATCTGGTTTTTGAACGAGACATGGCACCCAAAGAGCGCTATAAAACATCACCGAAGATATAACAGGAGCAATGGACACGCGTGAAGTCATTATTCTGGTACTGTTTGATTCCTCAAAAGGTCAGTAACATAACATAATGGCCGTTGTTCATAAATTTTGCTAGTTTACAAACTGTAGAATCATATCACGCCAAAGTAAATGGTTTTTTGTAACTTTTCCTTTCTTTCTTTTTATCATTTTGAAAGTGTCATTTCAGCTTTATAATATCTGTACAAAAATAATTATTTCAAGGGTTGTAAGCCTACGATAATAAACTTAATCATTATTATTACAGGATTTTGTTCCCTTGCGGTTGAGATAATGTCGACCTTTAATGTAATCTGTGCTTAATCACCCGATGTGGTGGTAACTGAGATGTGAAAATAACATTTCAGTTATTTATGCCAGCAAAAACTCTAATCTTGATTCGGTATGAGCAACTCCTTAAGAATGTTGGTTGGTTAGAATAAATCCCTTCTACGCTTCCCTAAATGCTGTTCATACACAAATGCACTCACATATATTGAAACATCTACTGATCCTGCCACTTTAGGGGCATTTACTAAACTATTATCTCTCCACAATGCCTATAAAACTCCGAGATGATAGACTGAGTGCACTAGGTGCGATGTCTTAAAATTGAGAGCAATCTTCGCAGATGAAGAGGACAGGTAAATTCACTGCCCTCCCCACGAGGAAACAATTGCGCAAGAAAAAGAGAAAATTACGTTTTCGTGACGATGGAGGAAAAGGAGGAGAGTCTACTAGTTTGGCATCAAGCGGAACATTTCACTGATTCAACGGATTTGCACCATATTACACTCTCAAGAACCGTAATTGAAAGGAAAGGAAAAATAGAAAACATGACGGAAACTTTGTAAGAAATTTTTCGTGGCGAAAGTATGAAAATATGTGTAAAGGTCTCCATATTAAAAGTAGGATGACATCAATTATCGATGAACAATTTTTTTAGTTACATCGAATTAGCAACTACCCATGCCAATATTTATATCATAAAAAATCAACAAGTCGGCCCCGGTGGCGGCGGGGAAAAGTCCTCGCCTGCTACCCTGAGGGTCGAGGGGTTCGAGTCCCGCCTGGTTAGAATATTATCTGCCCAGGACATGGGTGTTTGTGTTTCGTCCGTTGCTACTGTTATCCACCCGGCGCAAATTGGCACATTGTGCTGTATTCGGGATAGTGAAGATAAATAAATAAAAATAAATTATATCTCTTGAGCAGAAAATTTTGAAAATAAGTTAAGTTTAACATGATTTTGAAATATTTACACGTTGAAATATTTTCACGTACGAGGTCAAACTTTAATAAACTAATGCTATGAAAAAGTAGGCAGAAGAATTCTGAAAAGTCAAGAGCACTGTTGTCTCTCGATTGACAACGATTGATTCGAGGAATCCAGTAAAGTGAAAGCTACTTTGATCATTGTAGATTTTTATCCTACTGCAGTATGATTGTTAATTAGAAGGGCAATGCTGCAATCATCCTTGTACATTAGAATGATATATGCCCACCGAAAGTGAATCAGGGTAATGTGGACTATTACACCCCTTTTTCTACCCCGAGAATTTCTAGTAAGGTAATGCCTCGAATGATAAAATCATAATTGGTTTTGCAGTTAGAATATATCCTTTTGTTTTTACCATCGCGGGTGTAAGTATAAAATTAGAGGGCGTGTTAAATGATTTATGTTGAATTTACAGCCCGAATACAAGCCAGAAACGTGAACGAGCCAGGGGAACTTGCGTATCGTCAGTGACGAGAGGAAATATTTTATTGCCTGTGGTTATTACACAAACATAATGGTAAAAATATTAACTTTTGATATTTAAGGTTGAATTTATCATATATTGAACGTCAATCTTTCGTCTTTAACAATACAGTATGTCGGAATATAGTTACGCTTTCGGTTGGAAGTATGATCTTTCATTTTTACCATTAGTTGCGACACGATTAATTGCAAAGACTCTAAGATATTGGGATACTCATCATGAATTGATAAAAACCACCTCGCCTTGCTCATTTTCAAGTTAAATCAGACAAAACTACAAACCACATGGTGCCATTTTTGACACATTTCGCAAGAAAAATAAATAATAGGGCCGATCCGTCAGCATAAAATGCAATCATGGGCCCGCTACTTGGGATTATAACAGCTCTGGGCTGGTGTAATTATTGGTGCTAATCAACGTTCCCAAATACCACTTCAGGGAGGCTATTTCAAGTACCAGAATCACGGTGGCATTAAGTAGCACCGAAATAGCCCCCTGCGTCATAATAGCGCCGGCGTTATCTGTTACAGAATCAACCCATAAAATTCGGTAGTAGGCGATTATTTGACGGAAAAGGACTATTAAAAAAATCGGTTTCAATGAGGCAACATTTTCTTCATAGTATAGTGATACACATTTAACCTTTCTAGTAAAGTTATCAAAACTGAGTTGCTACCTGTATCAGAATAAAATGCCCTAAATTTGGATATTGCTTTGTTGTTTTATTAAAATATTAGGAGTTAGAGGCATAAGATTCAAAGTCTTACATGACAGCAATATGATGTCCTGATTATATTGCTCTCTGATACTATCAACATTTAAATAACGACCCAATTATCGCTACATTAAATAAGAGTGGCGACGAAGAGAGTTCATTCTACATGCCGTCGAATAGACTTTTCTTCCGTCAAGTTAATCTCACACTTGAATTCGCTGAACGTCTTTTGAAAATTCCACCTTTTGGTGGGACCAGTCATGTTATCTAGTTCTATACGAACTATTAATACCGTACATGTTACAAAAAAGTTTTTCCCTGGCTGTGGAGAGAATAATAGCAAAGTAATTTCATTCTTTTCAACCTGGGTCATTAATATTCACCGTAATATGTGCTGACGCTTTCAAGAAAAATTACTCTCTTCCGCTTTCACGTAGTACTCGTCAAGAGGTTAGGAGGGAAATTCAGGCCAAGAGCTCGGAAAGGATGTGACAAACAGCCGTAGTGGAGCTAAATAATGCTTACGTGTCGCCGACAAGGCCTGGAAAATACGGACCACCTAAGAGGAGCTCTCTCGGAAGACATGTTGTGTCACATGACCTTGGCTGAGAAAGCATCATTTAGGCAATGACAAGGCGGTATATTATTGTCTAAATGAAGGAAGGGAATCGGAGGATGATGAAGATCGAAATCGACGGAGAGAATCAACGATGAAAAAGTAAAGAAGAGCTTGGGGGAAAAGCAGATCCATGAACACCGAAATTAGGAAAAGACAACCCTCTCACAAAATTGGACAAAGCCGCCGAAAAGCAATGATGAAAGGAGTCAAAAATTGAAGAAAACACTGATAAAAAACGAGGAAAGAGTACATGAATAAACCTAAAAAGGATGCCAAAATACGCAATTATGAAGAAATTGAGCGTTTGGCTCTTGAGAGAATGAATACAGTGACGAGTTACAGGAAGAAAATCATTATATTGATAGCTACTGATTATAATTATTACAAGTTCGCCAAATTATGTTTACTTCTGTAAATATATAGTGCTCGGTGGTCTATTACTCACCAAAATAAAAGGTAACTCAGGAAATGCTAGTGCAAAATGTGTACCTAACCCTTGGCCACAATTAAATATAGTAAATCAGGGCTTCTGAACACGTGGAGAATGGAGGTAAATAGAATGGGAGAGGTAGGGTACATTGGACCATAATTCAATAGAATTCTACGTAGATTATTTAAGATATTAAAAATTTATCTGTTTTATTAATTATTTTACTTGTAAATCATGTTAAATTCACACGAAAATATAATATAAAATCGATTCTTAACCATGTATAATACATTCATTGCTGAATAAAATTATTTTTTAACTATTAAAAGGGTACGATATTTTGATCTCTGGTGAAAGAGGAGAAATGAGCAAAAAAAGGTTATGGCCTTTTTTGTAGACTGTGACTACCTATTACGTATGTGATCAATTAACAATTACAATGAAAGACATACTTTGCCAAATACAATGTATTATGCAATCAAGGAGAAGTCATCGCTCCGTATATTTCGTAGGCACGGCAAATTCGCTTGCAATATAGCTTCCTTGAAAATTCGGCAAGTCTCGAGATGAAACTAAAACCTGCGGATCCTGATTTGCATTGCCCATCATAGAATTTATCGAATGAAAAATTTTGAAATCATTTCGAGGATTGCTTTGAAAACAATTGGACCTATTCCCAATTGCAGTGAGATGGAAGAGGAAGAAATTCCAGTAACGTTAGTCCAGTTAAACAGGCCGATAACGTCAGTAAACACGCTTCAGGCATAACACCGTTGTATAAGTATACTAGCTAACTTATGCGTATTTTATTGTAATATTTGAGGATTGTGGAAATATAATAAAAAGTGCGCTAAAATAACACTAAAACCTTTGGTTAAGCTAAGAAAAAGTTAACGATCGCTAATCTATCCTCTTTTATCCGAAACTCAATCAAAGTTGATACATTGGTACTGGGTTAACTTCAAGTTACTCCGTTTGAAAGAGAGGTATAATAGGTACATTTTTACCAAAAAATTTGCAATAGAAGAGTAAATTTAAGCTTTATTTGAAACAAAACTTATAACGAAAATAAGGAATGATAGACCAAAACCAAGTTGAACCGAAAATAAAACCCAGGAAACGGAAAGCCCATTTGAAAATATTTATTTCTCTTACAGTCAACACAAGTGGAAAGAATTTTATTCGTTCTTACTGGTTGGCAAGTCGCAATCGATTCGTAGCTCAGTAAATGTACTCTATAACACCCGAAAGGTGAGAAAATTGGTTGAGCTTTACATTGTTTTGCATCCACTGGTTGTAGAAGTGCACCACACGTGGTGAGGGTTTTGCTTCAAAAATATCAAATAAGTCACACTTCACCAGATCAAGTAACACGTACTCTTGATTATACGTATGGAAATCCACTCAAGCCCTTCACGTAGATATTGAGGGCACGTTGGAGAGAACCGAATAGTGACAGTGTGCGCGAGTGGTATCCATGATAGCTCCTAGCGTGTAAGTCCTTCTTTTTCCCAAAAACAGTCTCCTGGAGGGTTGGTGAAAATACTCATATATTGGTGCTCCCAAATTGTGGACCATGTATCAAGAGCAAGAGCCTAATATCGATTTCCTTGTGAGTGTTTTCATTACTTCAAGTAAGTGTCACGTTATCTGGTGGCGTGTGATTTTTTTATTTTTGTCGACACCGAATTCCAACTACATGCCTCACTAAGTTCAGTGCATGCATTTTCACATACAGAAAAGTACTGGTCAACTTTTAGTTTACTGAGAACACATGTTTTTATTGACACTATAGCAGGAGAGCCTGCGAACACCGTGATAAAATGATGATGGTCTACGTGCCGACGTCTAGCCATGCAGAAGAAGAAATAGAAGTGTATGAGCAAATAGATGTAGTCCTTGGAATAGTTAAGGGGAAAGAGAACCTCATCATAATAGAATGTAAAAAATCAGTGGTGAGAGAAGGAAACGAGGAGCTTAGCGTAGAATACTTCAGACTGGGACAACAAAATACCAAAGGAGATTGACTAATAGAGTTCTGAAATGAAAATACTCTCCTCAATCAACATCAGTACAAAGGATACACATAGAAGACGCCAGGGGATATTGCCAGGTCCTGAATAGGCTACATATTAGCCAGAAGAAGATACAAAAACCAAAAGAAGCAGTGCAAGAGACATGCCGGCGCAGATATAAATAGTGATCACAAGCTAGTAATAATGGAGAGGCTTCTTCGATACAAGAAAATGAAGAAGGTTAAACGAGATCCAAGATGAGACTCGAAAATGCTGATGGAAAAATTGAACATATTTGCCATTACCATGAGCCGATGTCGCTGGAAGAGAACCTGGTGAAAAAGGAGAGCGAGACAAAGCGAGACCGGGGCCCACACATAATAAGGAGCGATTTTGTTAGAGCTATAAAAGACCATGGGAAAAACAAAGCACCTGCAGCAGACAACATCAACGGAGAAATCAACAAAGTTCTCGAAAGTAAAACCAAGGACAACCTGTACGAAATAATCAAGTAAAGCTACCAAAAAGGAGGACTAACAGAGGATTTTCTATGGAGTGTAATGGTTGCGATACCAACGAAGACAAGGACTGAGAAATGTGTGAAGCACCAATCCTTGAGTCTGTTGCCACATGCTTCCTAAGTACTAACACGAATCACAAGCCGAAGGATGGGAAGGAAAATTGAAGACAACCTCTAGAACAACCAGTCCCGATTAGGTAAGAACAGAGGAACCGCGAAGTCAATACTGAGAGTAACAGTTCAGAAAGCAATGCATGCCATCGAGCCACCGTATTAGGCATTTATGGACTTGGATGAAGCCTTCGACAATGATGAGCGCAACAAGATATTCCGGCTGCTAAAAAAAACTCGGAATGTATTACAAAGACAGAAGAATAATCTAACTATACAGGAAGCAAGTCGTCACAATGCGAATGAGAGAAGGAACACAAAAAAGCGAAGATTAACAAAGGGGAAAGACAAGGAAGGATAGAACCTCTGCCCAGCACTATTAACCTTATTCTTCTGAGTGTGTCTCTCCGACACGAAAATTGTGGCCGTAGAGTGCCGAGCGTGTTCGTTTGGCACATTGAATGGACATTTAAATCGCCGTGGACATTTAGAAAACACCCCAAGGCCAGCAAGGCTAACGGCTACGGAAACATCTAGTAAGGTAAAATTTAACATGTACTTGGATGAGGCAATCAGAGAAACACGAGAAAATGTGTAAAACGGAATTCAAATCAAAGGAATAAAAATGCTCCTCTTTGCAGACGATATCGCCGTCATCGCAGGAAACCGCGATCGTTTACAAGGGTCACAAAAGGCAATGGTCCAAGTCCTCCAAGAAAACAATAAAAAATGAACAAGAGGAAGACTTGGTATGTGGAAGAGAGAAGCTGAATGCTGAATTTACCCAGAGAGGAGAGAAATTAGATCAAGAGGATTCCTTCACTTATTTGGAAGTACGATCACGTGGGAAGGAAGGCGAACAGCGGACACCAAGCGAAGACAATGTTCATGGTGAACAAACAAGGGCTATGTTCAAAGAAAATATGGCAACAAATAAGGAAATGGTATATGAAAAGATTCATGTAGAGCGAGGCACTCTACGAATAGAAAGCATAGGCCATTGGAATAATAGACCAAAAAAGACTAGAAGCCTTCAAATCCTGGAGATGGAGGAGGGTGCTGAAGACAAAATTGACGGGAAAAATAAGAAATAAAAAAGTTTACAAAATAGTAGAAGAGGAAAGGAACATATGGAATGCTATATAGAAAGGGGAACCACATGAATTGAATGCACCATAAGGCACAATGTTTTTGCAAAGAGAATAATTCAAGAAAAAAGAGAGGGATGAGGCTCCGGAAGATGACTCAGAAATAAAAAAAATTGACCAAAACAAGAGAATAGTACAGGGAAGTGCCAGGAAGTAAGGAAACTAGCATTAGACAGAAAATAATGGATGGATGCAGTCAACCAATCTTAGGGTTGAACGATCAACTAATGAGATGAGCAGTATCCCGAGAGAATAGTGTTAATTTCCTAGAGATTAGTTCATTTAGAAAAGATGATTTTAAGAAATTACCAGTATTTAAATAGAATATCAGACTAGCGTAGAAACACCAATTCACTTTCAACTACGGTAACTTAAATTTACGTTTTAATTCACCAGAGGTACAATGCATGCATCATTGCTTCCCCACAATGCCATCATGAGTTTCTATGAGAGCTCTCCTCAGGAATGGATGGATGACTCTAAAGCCCAATAATGGTCTTTCCTGGGTATACGATACCTAGCCCTCGGAGCACCCTAAAATGTCCAATTACTTCTCTGCTAAACATACGGACTGTCCTCCGGGAGGTAAGAGATCAAACCCTAAAGAGTTAATTCTAAATATCTCATATTTTTCCGCAAGTCTGGCTTGCAAGCAAATGCACCCAGCTGAGTAATGATGCACTCTATAAAGAGGAGATACCTTTTGCTTGAAGATATCCCCTTGTTAGAGGAAAAATGATGGGAGAGGAGTCTGAGAAGATCAAGGGCATGATGGCAAGGTAATACCCTCGCATGGGGAGCAAAGATGCTATTTAAGATGGTGCCATCAACCATTCGTCATGATGTCAATGTGGGGTTCACGAAACCAGTTACTACAACATAGTCGGTTTTGGTGCAGCAAAAAAAAGAATATAGCGCTTGCCAGGCACACTTTGTGACCACTAAGATGACTAAATAAAGGAAAGCTATGACGCAAATGCGCACGAGGGCCAATGCAGCATAAGCGCGGCCGCAAGGAGAGCGAAAACTCCATTTAAAGTTGAATGCCCATTCATGCGGGAGAGTGAGCCCGTAGAAACGGGAACTGAGAATCCCCAAGTCTCCTTGAAAACCTGAGAACTCAAATCGCTGCATAGCAGAATATTTTGTTCATGAAAGTAGTGGAATTTTCAGGGTCCCTTACTGTCATGGAAGTCGGTCATTTCTGTTACGTTCGACAGAAAGATATGAAACGACAGTGATGAAAAAAATATACCACAGCACATGGGAGACAAGCGTTAAGTCAACCCTGCACATCCATGAAAAGTGATACATACATAAATGCATGCCATTTTGCACCAAGATGCCGTTCCCTTTTGTGATAAATAAAATCAAAAGTTTTTATCCTCAGTTATAGGCCCGTAGAACTGACTCTAGTCTCATAAGTTCCTCCATGAGGCTCTATCATAACACGTCTCTTGCAATTCTATTATATTCATTTATTACTCGTAAACGCTTCCCTATTCTCAAGACTTATAATATTTCTTCATTTTAGAGGCTATTCCAGCACATAGATTTCTTAAGCTTCCCGATCCTTCCTCTCTCATATACCTACGTCATAATTTGATTCTCATCCATTCTCTCAACATAACCAAAGCCAATGATGATCATGTACATGAGCAGCTATAACTTTAACAATTCGCGGTTACTGCTAGTGATGAAAGTACTCGGGAAACTCGTACCCCCGAATTAGCAAATTAAATCACTAAATGGTAGGTAAGTCAGGGTTGACTTTGAAAATTATTCTTTGTTCCTCTCGCCCGCAGAGAACCTAATCATCCATGCTTATACCATTTCATTTCTGATGAAAACGTTTACGATTTTTTGTCGACAGAGGAGTTGTGAAATGGTCATATATTTCATAAAGTTTCAAGCTTAAAGGTAACTCTCATATGGAGATTCACCATAGGGCGCTTCGCAGATTTTGGTCATCGAATCAAGTCACTCAGCATGGCTAATCTAAGAGCCGGGATTAATCGGCTGAGTGGGTGCTGGGGTGATGCGTGGGAATCCCTCGACTGTCTGTGGACTAACCGTGGGTCCATTTGGGAATCCGGCCGTGCCGACGCGAGTTAAAAGCGCAGATCACACTGATGGATCAAGCACATCGAATTTTAAAGCCAGCTCGAGGCAGACCATTCCACTATCAATCATGTAGGTGTAGTTTTAATTTCGTAACAATTGTTACATTGCATGAAATGGTACGGGCAACACACAAATAAAATGGAACAGTTATCATCGCAGGTAAACCACAGGGCTGCTGGCGATGAATATCAAGGTCTGTAGAGACCTTGACCTCCTCGTTTATATACAATTCATTATCAAAATTACAAAACCTCTCCTAGAAAACTCAAAAAGATTACCATAGCCATGGATATAGCAGGACGGTAAGGAATGAGGCAGTAAGCGCATAAGTACTTCATGGAAAGTTTAAACCTGTAAGATTACAGAATGGCAATACGGTACTAAAGACAAATTCCAGACGAGGTACTCCCCTCAAAAACTTTCACCATATAATTTCAAACTTAGGCCGGCAGTGCAGTGTTTTACAGCTCAGTAAAAACTATTTTGAGGGGTCTCCTCGCTAAAGCTTTCTTCATTATCCTTTGCATACAATGATAAATAAAATACTCTCGTACGAATGAAATGTTTCCACTCCATAAAAACTGCAAGTAAAAACAAGACTAATTAAGGCCATGCATAAAACCGAGCAAGACTATGGAAGGACTGGAGAAGGAATATTAAAGTCAGTTGTAAAGATACGCAGTTATAATTGAAAGGAATGAGAAGATAAGTAATTGTGCCCGTGCAGTGATACGCTTTTGGTCAAATATATATTTCCGCGCCGAGCGCTACACGTTAAGGTTTCATCAGCTTTAATAAAGTCTGCATTCAGCGCTCTCGCAGTTGAGTAGTAAAGAGAAGAGATCCGTGAACCGAATGGTGAACTTCTTCCTTCAATGGCTTCCACGACGATTCTTGGGTTTTCACAAAAAAATAAACAATTGCCTCGAATGATCTGCTAAAGCGTTTTGAATCTATGACCGGGCACTTCTACACTTGATAGCTTCTTAAAATATAACCTAAGTTATTTTCTTACTTTACCGCATAATTTAATTACTTCGTTTCGGCGTATCATGTTGTTTATCTTACATTTTATGTTTAATGGAATTCGTTTGGTTGTTTTATAATAATGTAAAAATATTTATATAAACTATATATTTCTCAACTCGAATTGTTATCACAGAAATTCTCTGATTGCTTACAAGCTTGAAATAGCGTACGGCTTCGAATGCATGCTTATTTTTTTCTCAAGTAGAATTCCACCAACTAAGAAAAATATTTTCATACTCGTTTTCTTCTAACTAGAGGGGGAGAAGTGAAAACGACAACTTTCGAGATAGGAGAAGCTCAAGGTACATGTACTTGCACTCCATTGCACTCAACAGCCTATGGTAAAGCCCTAGACGAAGCACGAGATTCAAAAAGGAGAACGTAGCAATATTTTTCTTCCCTACGTCAGGATTTGTCCGTGCTCCGCTACATTCTTGGAACCAATCTCTGGCGGAATTTGTTCCAAGTTTTCCACGTTCGTGCACATTGAAAACGTGATGCTACGCCATGCAAGGCCATACGAATGATCGTCATGAGCAAAAAACGTTTTGCATAAGTGCAACTAGTAGAAAAAGGGTTTTTTTTAAGTCTTGCTAAGGGTGGAAGAGATTTGGTAAGTTGAAATTACTATTTACAGCAAAACATTAAAATTACACAAAAGACCTTAGAGCATATTTGATGTGTCACAATGCAAACTAGCTCTGAAAAAATCGGACTTCAAGTTAAAATATTACGGGTCGGCATCGGTTTTGATTGAAAATCATAGTCAGAACTACAAAAAAATCATGGCAATAAAATTTCTGAGCACTATTGGGAATTCTTCAAGGGTCTTCTAAAGAAGAAATCCTCAGAGGATAGGCTTTCATTTGCGTTTACAAGAGTTAACAAGAGTAAGGACGCTAAATAATACATAATATATTTAAGTATCCTGTCGGAAAAAAATCACTATAAATCATAACCTATTCATTGCCATTCCCCACTTTCCCATTGAGAGAGCAATAATCGAATTTCAACACATTCAACTCAAAATGAGAGAAACTATCGTCATATCATGCACATATGCACAATACATCTAGACTAAAAATGAAGGGTGAAGTCAACAGAAGAAAAAACTACAATAAAGATATAATCTGTGCTATAAAGTGAGAAATAAATGTCTCCATACATGAGATATTTCATGGTTTTAACGAAAACTGGTGAATCGATACGCCCAAATGCATTTGTTAGTTTTCCGGTGAGACGAATCAAATAATATAGCTCCCATATCCGTGACAAATCTTTTTACAATGAAATAATAGGGCCCATATTACCATAATAATTGCATAGGTGGCTACTCTGGTTACTACTGTTTGGCTCCGCAGCCACGTTTGCCTTATTGATTCATTCCAATAAATTCTTTTTATTGATTATTTTATCAAATTTACATTCCATCAGTTTTAATTAAAAATCAATTAAAGACGTTATTAACGATGTAATTTTTATTCGATAGAATTCATAATAAGTTGAAAAATGTATTGCAAAAACACATGCATATTAGCTTAATTTCTAAAATAATAAATACATATTGATCCCAGCAAAGCTCAGTCCTCCGATACTCACGTATTGGGAAGGCGAATTCGGAGATACTTATCTAAATAAATGCCTCACTTACGACTTAAAATGATAAAACAATATAAAATGTAATATTTTATTCAAGTGGAATACGATTCACTTAAGTGTTAACCCAATGACGACACTTGAGACCTCCGTTACACTCATCGTAGTATTTTGGCGGGAAACTTGAAAGTTATGGCATACATCTCGTAATGGAGATTGAAATTGGAGAGTACAAAATCGCTAAAAAATAATGCCTAATTATTAATGAATAATGCGGCTACATATCACTTTACACTTTGATGATCTTCATGTCTAAATGATCAGCAAAATCCGAAATATTGATTTAGGTTCGTAGGAGGGAGTCATTGCTACTCCTGATTCCTGAGACACTGCGGCTCTCAACCATGGACACTGTTAAGAATGCTACATGAATACCTCCATCATCACAAAGAACAATGAATTTCATTTCGGTAGGAGGTGCAAGCATTTCAAAAGCCTACTTTTATGTCGTAACTTAAGATATTCCCGAATGCTAACACTTATGATCTCTTTTATCAGCCAAAACCTGTAATCAACCCGACACAAGTTTAAATAATTTTTGGTCATTTTCACTGCACGCAAGTGAGGTAGGTGTAGTTTATGTCTCCCCGATGACAGATATATAGTGGAGCTAAATTTATTTTCCAACGCAAAGCACTTATGACCAAAATGGCTTGAGCTACACGATCTGTTCTACAAAATTCGCCGTGAAATAGAAAACTTGTGAACTTGATTAGGACTGTAGACATATCATTTTCAGTATGACTTTCACGCTTTTTTGTAACTCTGCAGTGCGTGACTCAGCTAACTTTACACTGCTTTCATATTTAGTACTGGGCTTACAAAAAATTGCACGAAAATCAAACTAACAGGAAAACAATCAAGATAAAAAGACTGATTACCTTAAGACACGCAACGCAAGCGCTTAGATATACTACTTTTACCTTGAGTCTCATACTCCTCTACCTATGCTATGCACCTACCCCTCAGACAATAAATTGGTCCACATTATTTTCAAATCGAGATTGTGTGATACTTCTTGCTTTCATTTTTAATAAAAGTATAAACCACTCCTTTCAATCATTATTCCTAAGAATGTATGATGATTGGTGATATGATGATCATGGTGATTACAAAAATAATATTTTAAATTTAACAGTTTTTATCAAAACACTATTTTCTTTCAATCTCAAATCAATTAGGAGCGTATGGATTAATTTATTTAGTCATAAATAAATAAAACTGAACTACTCTATTTTTCAAAGTTTAACCTCTTTTTCACTTGAAATCTGTTATCGAGGAAAAAAAGAGCGGCCACAGTTTTGAACAATTTTCAATATGGATACCACAATACTTCAAAACTCTTAGTGAGGTAGCGGTATGATGCATTTTTAAAGTACTAAAAGGTAAGCTGACAACAAAATTAAGGTCTTCCATCGATCCTATCATATGATTCATATCAGAATATGATAGCAATTCCATTTTGCTTGGGATATTCACTAAATATCAAGAAAGGAAAACGTATGCTTCTCGTTTTTCCATATTCTCGTGTGCACAGAATGTGAGACGACAGAATCACCCACTCGTAGTCGCCAAGGATACAAATTTTTTTCCCTCGAACTGGCATCGCCCATTTTTCGAAATCAATGCATGAACGACACCGTCACTTGACACCGCTGCAAAGAAAAATTATGGAAACATTTAAAAAAAAAAAAACAAAAGTGTCGCAAAACTTTTAGCTCCGCCAGCACGCTCTCCGGTCTCCACCGTCTACACTGATAAAGTAATGTCATACAGATGTTCACACCCCGAGGCCGCAAAAATGACACCTTTTTTATTCATGATGTCGCTTCGCATTTTGATGGGACGGTCAAAGACGGGTATAGGACGGCAGGCAATCGATACGGCGGATGCGGCCGCTTGAGAGGGGCGTAAAAGCAAAGCGGAGCCAACGGATTCCCGGCGACGAGGATTCGACGGGAATCAGAAGCGTGGAGAAGCTACGTGATCAGAGGAAGCGCGATTCCAAAGAGTGGGGGGAGAGGGGTGGGGCGAGTGACGTGAGAGGCAACGGCTGTGATTGGCGGAGGGATGAAGGCTCTCCGGACGCATTGCGCGGGCGAGGACGATCCGAGGAGCAAAGACGCTCCAGAGGACGGAAGTAGAGGCAACGAGGAAAAGATAAAACACCTCGACGATGATCGAGGCACACAGTTTTATTTTAATAAGGCTCCCCTGCCAGTCTGCAAGTCAAGACAAATGCCAAATTTAATCGTTTCGTCAGTACTGTATTGATACGGCGGCTTTCATTCATGAATTTCCCATGCATACAAGAAAATACTGACCAGAGAAGAAAAGAAGCCTTCGAAACCTGGTGCTGGAGGAGGATGCTGAATATAAAATGGACAGACAAAATAAGAAATGGTGAAGTGTATGGAAGAGTAAAAGAGGAAAGGACCATACGAAACACAATGCAAAAAAAAGAACCAGATGGATTGGACACACCCTGAGACAATGAATTTGTAAAGAACATAATTGAAGGTAAAATAGAGGGAAAAGCTCCCAGAGGAAGACCAAGGAATAAGTTCATGGGCCAAATAAAGAAGAAAGTATATAGGAAGATCTACCGAGAAGTAAGGGATCTAGAATAAGATAGGGAAGGGGAGGGCTGCAGTCAACCAAACCTAGGATCGAACGACCAATGAATAAGAAAATAATGCTGAGCGACAAAAACAGACGCCACGTTGAATGTACTGGAGTGCACTCATTTGCAGCTCCCGCTTAAGTTCCCGGCTGAGACTTGCGCAGAAAAGAGGAGAGGAAGCGGAGGGTGTGAAGACATGGAACGGAGGGGGAGAGAGGGAGGGAACGTAAGGGAGTTTGGCTGGGGAACCAAACTACTTCGCGAAACCACCTAGATCACAAGGCTATTAGGCTAGAGGTGAAAATCATCCACCACTGTAATTGTTAGGGGCTCTATCTAGGGGTTCACGGTGAGAGACGTCAGAACGGGACGGCATATGGCTGTGAGTCACCCCAATTCACGAAGCGCTTGTGTTGGGAGCAACTAGAAAGGCTTCACACTGAACAACCTTTCTCCCCCATTTCGCAGTACGCCGAAAGTTCAGTGGCCCTAATACCAAAATCGCCCATTGCTCAGCGCCAGGAACGCATGCGTCAGCTATACACTGCGATTTTTGCTGCCTTAGACAATCAATCATGGTTTAAAATGCTCCAAACGCTATGAACGACTTTCCTCATGGCATTCACTCACCTCTTAGGTCGTCCACGCTAAATGTCATCAACGGGTGGGGTTTCCAAGTACTTCGTATGTTATTTTAAGTCGCTATGTAGTGCACCAGCCGCGCAATCGGCTCCTACATAGTATCGGGTGCCCCGACCACCACTTCTTGCTGCTTAAACATGGCTGCTCTATTCCGTCCGGTGAACACCTCGATCATTATATCTCATATATTTCTCTAACGAAGAAATTGCCGCTCGATTGAGGCATATCACTATTCAAAGAGACATAATGGAAATGTTGTGGTACAGGTTAATATGCAATCAACAGTATTGTAAACAAATCATACTTTCGTCAGCTTAACCTAATGCCGTTGTACCCTATAACTTAGCGAAATACTGAAATAACAATTTCAGGAACGTCGAGGGATTCATGGTGAGGCTATAAAAAGTTGATGCAACCTTTTATATATTTTTTAGTCATGATTCTCCAGGAGTTAATGGCCATTTTTGAGATGGATTGCTAATGAGTTTTCACAGTGCAATCTATATGCGCAATTAATCTTAGTAAGGATTTTTTACAAAGTTTTCATCGGTAAAACCAAATCCGCGGTAGTAACATTCATATCCGCACTAAACAAGAGTGAGGTAAAAATTTGGGACACCAATTCATAGTCACAATTTCTTGGTAATTCATATTTTTCATGTTCACTATTTGTACATCTAATCAAAAAGTAGGCGGACTTGATTTAAAAAGCTATTTGCCGAAAAACTCTTTCATTTATTTATTTGTTGCAAAAAAATAGCTCTTTTCATTAAACACTCTATTCAAGCTACTATCCTTCACGAGAGTTGAGGGAGAAATTAACTCTCGAGATTTTAAGCAGATGAGAGGTAATTGAGCGACATACACGCCAAGCAAAAATAAAATAATGTAAGAATAAAAATTATGAAGCTTATCATTTTCAATGCCTATTATGGAAAAACGAAGTTTGGAAAAAAACTTGTTAACTGCCAGGCAGAAGCTTGGAGGTCTTTCTTTCTTCTTCCCTCTTTCATCTAAACAGTCATTATGTTCTCCTATTCATCCCATGAGGAAGTGTCCTCATGGAAAAGGGATACCAGTGTAATAAGTAACCTCACTTTCGATCCTGACGAGAACGATACATTACGAGAACTAGTAATCAAAATTGAGGGAAAATAAGATTGCATTAATATTTGAACACCCTTCCTCTCGCTTTTCTTGTCTTCCGTCCATGTCTCATTCTTTCCCCTCCGTCAATGAATCAATATGTTCGATCAGACTCTCTTAACATTAATCAACACATTTCTTTTATTTTTGGAAGTTGTTAATGAACGGAGCATGATGGTACCAACTCAATGCCATTTTCTCAATAAGTCTCGGCTTTGACCCATCGCACAAATATGGAAAACGTCTCTCATTTCTATATATTCTTAATTTTCAATTGGGTTGAGGCCATAGGTAATGGAATTGCCCGCGTATTTGTCAATCTTCTCAACCTATTTGCTCTCTTGCCTGCTCGATGTTTTCCATTGATCGGGGTTTTCCAATATCATCCCTTCAAGCGGAATACAAGCTTAATGTACTCAAGCTTCCCACTTGCGGGAAAGAATTAGTGCCGACGAGAAAAATCGATTACCAAGCAAAGAGCGGCCAACGGTGCACACGTGCGTGCTAGGAATAATCGAAGAGCACCCCTCGCCAACAAAAGACCTCCACAACGCGGAAAGATTATCGATCATGTGCCAGGTTAACTTAAATATTTATCGACACTAAATGGCTATCCTTCATTGATCAACGCTCCCATTTGCCGACGATAAGATGGTGCCCAAACGGCCAGCACCCGACGAACGAGGAGGGAGTATCCGGAAGGGTTTTTACCCTCAACCCTTGCCGGTGGAATCCAACCCAACTTCGTGGAGAAGGAGCAGAAAGGAACGGAGGCGGCAGAGGGGTTTCAAAGAGGAGACGAGGTAAGGGTGCGAGTTGGACACGAATGGTTTTCTTTCCGTCCTTGGCGGCCCCGACGCGCCAGGGTGTCGGTGAAGGAAGGTAGGCTGCGATTATTACCGCCCAGGGTCACGGGTAAGTGTGATAGAACAGCACACTTGCATAAGGCGAAAAGATGCGAATATAATCATATTTCAAATAAATGAACTATGTTTATCTCCACTCATTTAAATGAATGTACGACCGATTTCGTCCCATACACAATAACAACTATGGCATAACACCACCATCATGAAATAAAATCATTGAAAATATGCAGTGTATTTTTCCAACAGTAAATTTTCACAAATAAGAGCCAGATATAACGACTTTAAATAAAAGGGTAAATAATTATTTTGTCCAATAAATTCGGGACATATTCTATCTTGTTTAATGCACTTGGGAAGTAAATTAATCAAGTGGCTTTTTGTCGAAATAATATTTTTGCACACACCAGGTAGTTCCACTTCTAATTCAGCGAAGATTGCTACACTAAAGACCTGTGCTATTGTTCTGCTTCAAAATGATTAGCAAAAAAGATTATTATATAGAAAAAATGTTTGGCTTCCCTCATCTCGCAGTTGATATGCGTAGAGTCACATACCCCCATGAGTCAAAGAAATAAACCTATAATCTCAGGAATGAGAAAGCCATAATACATGCCCATAAAACCAAAAATATCGTCAATATCTAGGAATCGGGATAAAAGGGCTGAATGCATCCCTTTAAGAGTTATACCTATAGATTTTTTATCGGACTTAACAAAGCAGTTATTCCATTATTTTTCGCAAAAGTGGCGTAATATTTTTCCAAATTGCCAAGAAACCTCGGCAACATCCGAATTTTACAACTTAGTTTTTTTACAATAACTCTGGATCTCAAATGATTAGTTAGAGATTATGATACTCCAGAGAAGCAAATAATGTAAACGGAAGTTTACTACGGCAAATTTTAATACGGGCAGCAAGTGACCGACACTTCGACTTATATCGATAATCGCATGCCTTAATTCCACTTAAACATCAATTCCAGTCATCTCAGAGAAAAGAACAACGGATGTAAACACTGACTTCGAAAATTGCCTCACTGCTGACAACACCGTAATTGTATATCATACTGTCCTTGTACTAAAAGGCATTCCTAGATTTGATTAAGTCGTATCAATTACATTAAATGCATACACAAATTCTATAAACAGAAGGGAAATGATAGGTAGTATGTAACACACAATGGACAAATACAACGTTGGTGTGAAGACATAAGTATGTATCATTATGGGGTATTGAGTACCAGAATTGTTATGATCCTCATTACTCAATATTAGAACACTTATAAGTCTAATCTTTGTGTTCTCTGTCCCTGCTGGCAGATATGTGACCAGGACTTAGCCGGATACGATGTAGTTTAATCGCAGACTCAAAATACTACGCACAGGGAAAAATGGGGCCAGTTTATTCTCCCTGTTGTGCACACAGCGGTCCATTGCTCTGGTAATCGACACGTACTGCCATAAAAGTACGCGAATAACACATCGAAGTGCCAACTACAGGCAACTTTTAAGGTACTGTCATAGAAGTACAATCCGTGAACCAAGCTTCCTATTGATATTTCATTACCGATTTTGCGGAGCGTATCGAACTAAAAAATGCAGAAAATTACCGGTCTCTGCCTAGTTTTGCCAAAAGAAGGGCGCCTCCATTAGTTCTAGTATATCCTCAGCTTTTCAAACGTGGAGCAGAAGAATGGGTTTCGACGCTAAGCCTCAATTTTCCATCTTGTTGTATTGAAAATGGAGACCCCAGAGACAAGGATTTGCAGCACTATTCTTATTTCCTTTTTGAGATCCAAAATTATGAGGAAGGTAAGAGTGTACGTGTAAACCAACCACCGCGTAGGACATATTTATTGAAATAATTGCAGATAAAATTAATCCTATTACATTTCAAAATAAGAATGTTTTTATGTATGAATCTTTCCCATTTTTGCCAATTATCGTGAGTTATTGCTAACACTTCATTTATTCATGCCAAATGGATATTACGAATGTTGAGGTTGATGGTCCACCCAAGGTATTACCTGTACAAATCCCGCTCAAGGGTACATGCGTGCGAAAAGTTCGCACAGAAAACTAACTCACCTTGACCGGAATTCGATCTCGGGTTCTTTGACAACGAGGGATTCAATTTTCAAAATAATATGCTTGGATACGTTGTTCTCATCTCAGGACAAACCTCTTAGTCCGCCGTCAATTTTTTCATCACGTTTGTACAGCGGCGGAAGAAAATCACGCAAAATTCATCGCACGTCTGAATACGGATTTCTTGGGAACTATTATGAACAGCTTGTATTTTCTGTACATTAATACGAGGAAATGGTTGCCTACGATTCAAGCGAACAAGCTTTTAAGGAAATTTAAGCGAGATTTTTTGAATTGATTTATTTTTTATATATTTGAGAAAATATAAAAAAATACCAACCGTTTTTATACCGGCGATATATGGGCCTGAGAAATTTCTTACCATTTTTTTGCAGTATCTCTAGAGTGCATGCGCATGCCATATTCTATGGAAAATGGGTTCTATTTCTTTCCAAATATCACGAAAAGTAGTGCGGTAAGAGACTGGTATCTTTGGAACTGTGAGAAATTTTTCAAAAAATGGCCAAATTCAATGAATTCTATAAACTCTCCCTCAATACAGGGGAAAATATGAGCTGCTTTGATGCAAGTAAAAGTGTTGATACGTTTGACAGTGACCAGCGGCGACTCCACCGAAAGGAAGGCCAAATGGGTAGAATAGGGGGAAGTAGGGGGCTGGACCACCGGATGAGTGAAGGAGGGCGAGCGGTGGGTGGGGAATGGGCGATGGGCTGGCTCTGCCGCGAGAGAGGAAGACGGTCCAGCGATGAATAAGAGAGGAGCGGAAAGTGAAAGGGATATCTTGAATGAGGTTTGATTTTCGAGCTGGCTTCGCCATGTTTGGCGGCTCGTCAGTTCCGCCGGAGGAGTGGAGGATTTATTCTTCTTCCATTTTCCCCCACTTCAGATAAAAATGAATCCTTCGAAACAGATGCTGCCGGGAATAAAATCCCAATTCAGACGTGAGGACCCAACACTTCTCTGAATGGAGGACGAGGCAACGAACGCCTCTATTTGGGCGGGTCACATTCCAATTCAAATTTCAATATTGCATGCCCGTATAAATTTTGCACTGCAGGAAACGCCATACATCGCATTGTATGGCATATCGTATGGTATTCGTGCCAAAATTATGCTGTATATTTCGTGATATTGCTATTCGCATGTAAACATGTACTGCTTGGCATCGAATGATATCTATACCCATTCATATCGTGTAATTCGGCAAGTCGATAACTTATCGTGATGCATGAGTCATTTGATTCTTCACAATATAGTGAAGTCCTGCATTCCTGCACTGCATTCAATTGACGATTAACCAGATTTGGCCGCGGAACTGTCCGGTTCGTACTATATGAACCACCCGAGGAAGCGACTGTTCCACTTTCATCCGAGCCCTACCTATCGACGGTGGCGGATAATTGATTGATAGTAATTTTTGTTTCCACCAAGCCAAAAAAATCAGCATTATCAAAGTGGGAAAAACCGATTCATGATGGAATGTTTTTCCTATTACGAACGCTTCAGTTGGCAGCTTCAGGGATCCAAAATATTTCTGTCGTTGTTTTGAGCTGCATCATGTGCAGGTTCTTGGTTGCACATACCTACTGCTTGATCCTGATAGAGCCTGATAAGGTCTATAGGACTATTGAGGACAATTTAAAGAAAGTATTTGCACTGCAAGTTCTACAGCACCGAAATATCCGCAATCACAGCATACGGAAACGCTGACAATATGTATGCATAAAAATTAAAAATATTCAAGGACGAGATAGTTTAACATAAAAATATAAACCTAAAATTATGAATTCAAAATCATCTAAATTCCAGAAATACAGAAGTACAGTTATTGATAAATAAATGAACCGTCTCAGTTACACGGTCACAAGCATTCTGAAGAAACATTTAGCTTTCTTCTGGAGTAAACCTTCTCTGCTTCTTACATTATAATCAGTGGGCAGAAATAAATTAAAACTAATCAATTGGGATTGAAATCACTAGCATTCATATGATGTGATTTTTCGTCGAAAAAAAGTTTAACCCGGGTCAAGGTACCTGTACACCGAAGTGCCATATCAAATCAGTCAATGGACACTCCGAAATGATATATGGGCTGGGTTTACTCCATGTAAGACCATTTCATTTACGTCGCGTCGTCGGACTTCATGGTATTCCCTCAGCCACTTATTCACTAGTGTAATAAACTGGGGTGAAGATGGTATAGGCACGAAAGTTTCTGATCTTGAAGGAATTGGCGGACTAACGGAAGAGAGAGACGGCGGCAATTAGTTCAAGTACTGACTGTAGTTGGCAGGACCAAACCTTGCTTAAAACACGATTCCGAGTTTCACCTTTGGGTGGTTGCATAATCTTTGTTTTCAATGTTACCATGTCATCACTTGAAAATCACCAAATATCAGCTTTTGTGCCGTTCAGGTTAATAATAACGCAGAGTAAGTGTTTTTCCTCGATCAAGGAACTATTTGAGAGTAAAAATCCGTTAATAAAACATAAATATATGCTTTCCAATTTTTTTATTCTCTAAAACATTTAAGTGTGCAGATATTGGGGTAAATGCGGTACATCGAGTTTTTTTCATGTTTATTTCATGATTTCTTCGTTCAATTAACTATTTTTCCAAATACCACGGGCTAACCAAGAAAACCAAGAGCCCGGAGTCGTAGGTACGCCTAATTCGGGGCCAGCAAGGAGTGGTAGTTGCCCTTTTCCCCATATTTTTAAGGGACAAGTTTTCGTAATATAAAAAACTGGGAAATAAAACGTTTACAGAGATATTTCGTTATTTTGCTTAAATTATCTCGATGAAGGTTTTTGATTGAAGTGATGAAAAAGAACACTAAAGTAAAAGTATATAGTATAAGCAATAGCTCTGCGGTCGGAAAGGCTTTAATATCTATCATGGGGAGAATGGGATGTGGCCGGGAGGTCGGGTCGAAACTGGGTACCTTAGTTTCAGGATAGTTAGTACACCTATCCCAGGGTCCACGGCAGAACAAAGACGTAATGGCAGTAAAATCAGTGGGCAGCTCGCCATTGCCTGGTGGGAGTTCATTTGGTTGTGACTTGTGAATCTGTATTTTAGTGATTTCTCGTTTCACCTTTTCATTAGACTGCCTCGATTACTACTGAAGTGCTACTACTGTGAAAATAAAGGTAGGTTTACTCTGGGTGGATCATTTTGTTCGGGTTACCGCTGATAAGATTGTATTCTAGTTTCTAAGGCTATGTTTTTCTTTGCAACTACCAGAGAGAGATTGGGTATGACATGTGGGGCAGAACCGGGTGGCACCTGGGTTTATCACATCTTTTGAGCAGTGCACAATAATAGCTAAAGCACTTAAAAGCCTTTTTACAATATAATATGTGTATGATATGTTTTATTCTTTGAAATACAACTTTTCAGTCATCGTGTAACCAGCAAAGTTTTTATATACATGGCCCTGTCTCCATGCCCTAACCTGCTCAACGCCTAGTACTAGTAGAGACAGGTCTTTTTATTGTTCTTCGCCAGGAGGCATCATGCGACCACCATACTAACTATAACAGAACAAATACCAAGAGCCTTGACAAAAGAAGAGGGAAATCCGCCATTCTAAATTCTTCCCCCGAAATGCTGGTGCTAGAGGCAGCGTTAGAAGATAAAAAGGCTAAGGTAAAAAGCTGAATAAAGCAAAAAGGATAAAAATATACAAACCAAAATATATAAAAAATATTTAAACTATAAATAAAACAATTAAAATGCAAATCGATAAGTAATCTTTTGTGACAACGAGGAGCTTGACGGAGATGCAGCCTGTACATACTGTAATGACTAGTACCCCAATTCCACAGTCGAAGAAGGTTGGATACAGTGCACCGAATACCAAGAGTTGGCACATAAAGCATGTTGTGGTTATTACGGGGAATAAATGACTTTGTTAGTGATCTGTACCAGCCGAAGAGAACAAAATAAAATATGATGGCTGGATAAAAAAAGGACAATCGAGGATATTTTTTACCATAGTTCGAGATTTTGAGCACCAAATCCAAACGTGTATTTGTGGCTAAATATGACTAGTTATTTCAGCTATATTTCATTCATAAAGTTTTATTACAAATAAAATAATGCTTTCTCATTTCCCATAAACTTAGCTAATGTACCCGGTTCTACCCTTTCGTGGGGGTAAAAGCTGAGTTTTTCGATTTTTTGTTGAATAAATTTTTATAAAAGAACTTTATGTCTAAGAACTAAAATAACTGACTTCGTTATTTATTGCAACATTATGAAGGTAAACTGTTTAAAGATAAATTAGGCAAGATTTCATAACCTTCAGGAAGCCGCCATAGTCTAGCTACCCGGTTTTACCCAACTTTCCCTATATACCCGGACTTCCGGTAATCTCTGCCCCCCAAATGAAAATTCCCAATGAAACCCATGGCCGGTAGAAAAGTGATTATCCACATGAAAACCTTGAGGAAATCAAGATGATCGCCACCTAATGATTCATTGATGATTGTAATGGTTTTGAAAAATAACCAACATTTTTATATGGAAATTCTGATGAGCACAAACGGTTGGTAAAGTGTTTTCCAAGAGTAAAGAATTCGTAGAGGTGACCCAGCACACAATTAATGGGTCGAAGTGAAGAAGAAGCCAACATATACGAGTTTTCAAGGAAAAACATTGGTGTTCAAAATAAAAACAAAACAAAAAATTCCACTTCGCGGGGAGAAGATGGTAATTTCATCCCGTTAAATTTAACCTTTTTCTAAGCTCACAATGACTGGATTGCTTTTATTCAAATATGAAACGATTAGTACATAGTTTTATATCTATCTAGTGTCATCCATAGAGTTTTCATTTAAAAAGAGAAATGTTAGTAAAAGAGTGATAAATAACTTCAACCCCGGTTTTCGGTAATATATGTGCGCGCCATAAACCACTGCGAGTGCCACAATGTTTAAACCACGTTTTTATTGATGAAAAAAAATTCAATTTAAATAATGTAATCCCATTGTAATTCACTAAGATTATATCACATTACGGTTTTGAAAGATGGCGTAAAATATTGGTATCAAGCATGAGATTTCCGGCATTTTGTTTTCAGCGGGATGAATCATATGATCTCACACAATTAGGCAGTATCACACCATTTATTACGAATTTTGGACCAAATCTGGGTGGAGTTTACATTTTCCATGTCAGAAAATTGCTTAAGTTTTCACGTTACTACCGCCATTGACATCTCTGTAGATCTTACAGGAGTAGCAGTATTCTTTCGCCCGATACCTACAGTATTAGGTGCAAATGAATCCTTTATTTTGGATGGGAACTTAATGACTCGTACTGAAATAATACATTACCATTATATATACAGTTGCACGGACTCTGAAACTTTAACCCTGAATACCGGCAGCTTACGAATGCTGCAAACTTATTTATCAGTGCCATTATCATAATCAATCAATATAATTTTCCATATTCCCTGCTAAAACATTCCTTAGAAGCTGTTCTATAGAACGTAAGGAATTCTACAGAAATTGGCTCCTTTTCTTCAGAACTAGTTCCTTTCCTAAGGATCTGTACGGAACATGAGAGCCTGACTCTACAGAACATGCTTCGTAGAGTTATTTTCTGCAGAGCAAAATAACTCCTTACAGGCTGTTCTGTATAACTTTAGCAACTCTACGGAAATATATGAGGTTTCCGTTGACCCAGTTCCTTTTCTGCGAATCTATATGGAGAGTCGTAGGGAATCCCACAGAACGTCCTAAGGAATTCTGCAGAACGTCCTAAGGTATTCTGCAGAACGTCGCAGGGAATGCCGTAAAATGGCGTTTTAACACTTAAAGGTATATCTACAGAGCTTTTTAAGAAATTCGGTAGAAGTATTTATAAGGAACCTATACAGAATTTTTTAGCAGGGTTGTTCTTTCCTTATATTATTCTACATATCAATATAATTTTACTCAAGATAAATTTAAATATGAATAGCTGCAGATCTCCATTCACCTTTCCTTTCAGACAACCACTACATTGTCTCATTACGATTCCGCTATTGTTAGATCAATATTTATTACATCGTATTTTAGTCACCAAAATTTACGAGACATATTTGATCCTTGGTCTATCGAGTATTTGGTGGACGCATAAATTAGCGGCAATGGCAAGTGGAGAGCTTGAAGCCAGAAAAAAAGAATATTTGAGAGGACGAGAAAAGGGGAGCAAAAAAAGCGTAGGACAAGGGGATGTGTCCATTCATCCCCTGCATCTGCATTATCTGAAAAGTTTACTTAACTTAATGTCTTTGCCACTGCAACTTAAACCAGCTCATACCTTATTGATTACTGTTCTTTGGTACTGTCAAATATTTCAAAATCTGTTATCCAGTCTGCAAAAAAATCAAAACCGTGCAATACGTTATGTATGCGATGTAGCATATAATGAGCATACTACATCGCATTACCATTTTAAAAAAATCTTAAAAATGAACAAAGAGGAAAATTACAAATGGGTGTATTTACGCACAAACTATTAAAAGCTGAAATTCCTTCCTACATTTCTCAGCCTGATTTTAAAAATTTGGTTAAAAAGCAGGAAATGCCAGAAATAAAACCAAATTAATAGACCAAAAACCAGAAACACTATGCACTAATCTTTTTATGCTAAATCATGTAATGCATGGAATTTTATTCCGCAAGAGTTGAAAAATATCAAGTCAACAGAAAGATTTAAAAAATATTTGTTGTCTTTTTATCTAAATGAAACTTAATTTTTAGGTAAACATCTTGAAAAAAATGTATTAATTTACTGTCTCTTTGATTGCTACAATGTATTGAGCATGAAATTGTAAATTTTTGTTGTGAACAAGTACCGTGATGTGATAAAATTTTTATAAATAAATGAAATGTTTTGAATTTGATTGTTATTATTTTTGTCTGAGTTGTAATTACATATTCCTGCTCCAAAGGAATTTATTCCTAGAGCCAATAAATGTTATTATTATTATTATTGTACTACCCTGCGAGCCGTCGCATAGGCATGTGGCAGGGGGTGGTAGTACACCAGCCAAGTAAAGGTGTAAGTAAGAAGGTTTTGGGAGGCAAAATGGTGATGGGAATTATAGTAGTGTATTAAGTGGAGCTCAGTTTTTATTGTGGCCGCTTATTGTGCGCAAAAAGAACGAGTTTTTGCACATATTTGTTCCGCTGTGTATTTATCTTATTTTATCGCTTCTGTCACACCTAGAGATGTGGTGAGGCGTCATGATTATATTCTCGGTGTCGCTCTGAAACACACCAGTTCTGAATTTATCAAGCAACCTAAGCCTAGCATGTAGCCTCCGAGTCTCTTGGGTCTCCCACCTTATTCCCTCTTAAAGTTTTGAAACACTATATGCTCGCCAGTAGCAGTTTTAACGAAGCGTGCAGCTTTCCTTTGTATTTTACTATTTTTTTTGGTTAAATATTTATAATGTAAGAGAGACCAGGGTCTCAACTGCTCACGGCGTATTAGAGGTGTGGCCTAACTAGAGCGAAGTAGCATCTCTCATTTTCTTTTTAATCCGAGTACCTTCCTTTTAAACGCTTAACAAACCCTAGTTATATTAATGCTGTGCCACATATGTTTTTTATGCGTGTTTCCCAGGATATATCAGAAGTTAAGGTATCTAATTCCAAGAAATATAACCTTGAAGGTTGATTAAAAAATATTAAAGATGTTTACTTCGACATATACTGAGTATACTACGAATCAGCAACAGTACCGCCATCATAGAGTCTACCATAACTTTTCATAAGATTGAAATGTTTCGGGTATCCAGAAATGGTTTTGGAAGAATATTCGCACGTATGTGCAATTGTGTAGTGAGCCAATCATTAATTTGACGGACTTCGGGGATTTAAATTTAAATTTAGCAAATTATTACTCATATTAGGGTGAAATTCAAATGTTTAACACATTGCGTTCGCCAAAATGATGTTCTTACAAATCATTGTCCAAGGAAAATGTGTGTCCATGATTTGTGACGACCCTGAGCAATACCGTGCCAACGTGTTAGTTCACATTGCAAACAATGGAGGTGTGGGGACTTGCTAACACTCACTAAATGCAAATTGTAACACAATATTTGAGGTTATATCTTCCAAAAAGTAAACACAGGTTGGGAAAGATTAGTTACAACACATTTAAAAATTAGATACATGGTAACGGAGTTCCTGCACTAAGATGTATTAAAGAAAAAGGTGTTGCCCAGATAAGAGGAGTGAATATAAACTCGCACTTAATTAATAATGCATATAGTTTATTCATATTGAAAATATGATTTAGAAATGTAATATTACATGTTGTATGGCACGGTGTTTGCAGCGCTGGTACATCAAATTCAATATAACGGCGGGTGTTTTTCAGCGCAGGGTCAAAATATGACCTTTAATTTCATAAAGGTAAGAGTCAAAGTCAATCAAAGTATCGAGCAAGTCTAACAAAATAACTTTGTTGGAATAAATTTATCATGAAGCAGTACAATAGATACACATAAAATACCCTTGTTTAACTATATCAGCGATAAAACTCAGCAAGATTACAAAATAAGGAAAAATAGACACCTGAGAAAAATGAAAAAAATCTATTGCAATCCCTAATGATATACGTGGCAGCGACAACTGGACATTTAAAAAAGCAAATGAATAAAATTCAAAAGATGAAAGTGAAGTTTTTTAGAAGAGATGATAGATTAGATGATTGAGAAATTTGATTTTCAGTAGTGAAAACAGATTCAAATAGTTTTTCATCTCGCATCTACAACCATCCGAGATATCCATTATATATCAAATAAAGCCATTAATGGCAATCCCGGCGGCGCGGCTACATTCCACTCCACGTTGTTTTCATGACAAAGACGAGTTGTCTCATACGTGATGAGTTTTTCAGTCCAAGTAAAAAGTGGTCCTGGACCAGGAAAGCTACATTAGCATAAACCGAAGATACGCTAAGAGTGTTTGTATAATGGAGATGGCACTTATGATGCATGTGTGAACATTGTAAACGAACGACTATGATCAACGCCTTCAGACTCAACTCTGAGTAAGTTTATTTTAACTAAAAAAGATAAATTTGTTTCATTCCACCAATTTTTACTCAGACACCACTTGTTTCGACACATCGGTGCCATCATCTGGTATCTTTTGAGGTATCTCATGTATGGAGAGAGAAAGGGTGACACATAATAGTGACACCGATGTGTCGGAACTAATAATGACTGAAACAAAATTGGTGGAATACACTGAGCTCCTTTCATTCTCAAAAATAACGCAATACTTCAGCCCTTCAAAAATAAAAACGAGTCGATTGGATACTTATATAAACTATTTAAGAGTGAGCCGAAGTCTGCAGTTCGGCATTTTTGAAGAAGACTCCCTCAATTTTTAACCAGCCCACGGATATATATATATATATAAGCGGGGGTAGCCGTTCGTGACAAATTGGCCGACGGTAGGGCGAGGATGAGGAGAGAAGGGAGGAGGATATTTGGACAGGCTGCACTGCATGGGGAAGGTCGGACAAAGTCACTCAAGCACTCACCACCAGAAGACAAAGGGGGAAAGGCAAAAAACTGAATAAAGTTAGGACTCGATTTTTAATGATAATTCCTTTAATATTGAATACGGTTCAATTCCAAATACAAATTAAGTACGTCAAACAACCCTTCAAACAAATCCGATGCTTCATTGAAGAAATAAATGAAAATATACCTTAGTTTAATTTGCTCTTCATAGTATTCGTTGAACCGAAGCCGAGTTCTTTTCTAAAGATGCGTAATTCATTCACATCAATAGCAAGGCATTCATCTGTTTTAAACTTTATTGCATCAATTTTAACTCAGCATTGCTTCAGGTAATAAATATTTTTATTTGCTGAACATGTATTTAGTTTTCACTGTGTATTAAGTGATTCCACATTTCAACTACCTCATCGATTCGGAGGGGGTCGAACCATTGAGAGAGGACTGTGTATGTACATTTATTTACACGCAAAGGGGGAAATCACGGGTGCGTACTCCCCGGAGGCGTTTCCCTCAAGAAGGCGGATGAGCGCAGCAACGAAGGACAGATCGCCGCAGGGTTTGCGCACACCAGGGGACGCTATCTCGCCCCTATTCTTCTCAGGGGAGGAGACGGTTATCGGCGGCCGCTCCCAGAGCCGATTGGCGGAGAACTACTTCCATTGCCATCCACTTTCCGAATCTCGAGTTCGGCTGTTTAGTTTCCGAGGGCACCCGGCGACTGGATTCTCAGAAACGTCTCGGAAAAAAAATGAAGCAAAATTGGCGATGTGAAAATTAAAAAGGAAATGTAATCACGAAATAAAAGCTTTGTAAACTTCATCGGTAAACGATATCCTAAGAGGAGATAAAGGACAAGTGAGGGTCACACTAGGACAAAATCATTCGTTTTATAATTCCATCGAGGAAAATTCTTCCGCTTTTACAGAAACTGGGTACTACATCGAGTTTGTAACCTTCCTCTAGGTACAACATCCTCGAACACATTATCGTTAGCAGTATTATGATATTCCTGAATAATATTAACTTTTTACATAGCAGTCAGCATGGCATCCGTGAGGACATGTCCTGCAAAACACAGCTTGCGCTCTTCCTTCGTGATATCCTTAAATCAGGTGACTCGAAAAAGCAAGGCGACGCGATATTCCTTGATTTAATGAAGAAATTGGTCAAGTTTCCTCACAAAAAACTCATATAACGATTGTAATCATGCGGAGTAAATCAAAAAACAGAGTACTGCATGTGGGATTATCTCAGTGATGAAAATAAAAAAGTAATAATTGATGGTTTTAGCTCTGAGATGGTTGGAGTCATATTTGGAGTACCTCAAGGAAGCGTAATTGGCCCTCTTTTATTCATTATTTTTATAGATGACCTAATTTATCGCGTTGGCAGTAAATTCAAATAATGTGCAGACAATACGGTCATCTACCGCGAAATTAGTGAAGACACGGGCTTTAAAGTTCTGTCATCAGACCTTCACAACGTTCATTCGTGGTGCCAGGAGTGAGAACTGGCACTAAAACTTGGTAAATACACCGCAGTACACTTCTTGCGAAAGTCATCTCACAAATACGATATCTATACTGTGGGTGGAGTAAAGATAAAGTCTTCAGATAAAGGCAAATATCATGGAATTACCTTGACTTCAGACATATCATGGGGACCACACGTACAAAAAATAGATGGCACAAGCTTAAAGAAACTAGGATTTGTCGAGCACAAATAGGATGAAAAAATAAAAGAGAGACGCTAATTTGCTCTGTACACCTCGAATAAGCCGCAATCAGTAGGGACCCTGGGCAGAAAGATTGACCAAAAAATTTAATTTTGTGGGTGGAGTAAACGTAAAGTCTTCAGATAAAGGGAAATATTTTGCAATTACTTCTCTTGCTCGACTTCAGATATATCGTGGGGAACTCACATGCAAGAAACATGTGGCACAGCATTAAAGAAACTAGATTTTTGAGCGTATAAAGGGAGGTCCTCGTATGAAAAAATGAAAAGAGAGGTGCTACATTGTTCAGGTTTGGCCAAACCTCGAATTCAATGGATCATTTGGGACCCTGGGCAGAAAGATTAACAAACATTTTAAATGGAATACAATGGAAAGCAGCGCGCGTTGCTATAAACTGCTACGAGCGAACATATTGTGTTTCACAACTTTAAGAGGAATTGAGGTTAAGGCTAAGCTTATGTTACTTGAGAAATTCAGAGCTGGAGTGTTTCAGTGCGACAAAGAGGATATTATCAAGACGCCTCACTACATCTCTAGGTCTGACAGAAGCGATTAAATAAGAGAAATATATTTTCTAACAGACAGGTACACAAACTTTTTCTTTCCGTGCACAATAAGCGACCACAATAAAAACTTCTCCACTACATAGACCCCCATAATTCACCATTTCTCCCCCCAAAACCTTATCCCTTACATCTATACACAGCTGGTGTTCTAACACCCCTTGCCACACCCCCAGCCACACGCCCATGCAGTGGCTATATGAATTTTTGAATAAATGCTCTTTACAACTACACAATTGCATAGATATACAATAGTTAAACCTCGATCCTGCTCTGTCTGCTGCATAGTAGGTAGCAGTTAAGGATACAGACATTAGGCACTAAATCAAGTACCAGTCAAGAAACCTAGTTTAAAGTGTCATTGGCAGCTGTAATCACCTCTCTTTGTTCGTGATAAAACTGGAATTTTAAACCCGTCCGTTCGGCAATCACTCAACTTTAGTCTAAAAATATGATCCACCGTAATATGTCGGAGTTCATCAGTTGTTATTAACATTGTAAACAAATAAAGTGGCTTAGAAGAGTTAGATTAAGTCACAACCAACAGTTTTACATTATAGCTGTTGCAAATGGCCGGTAGTACTACCATAACAGCCTTTAAGACATCTTTCCGATTTTTGCTGCACAAATTCTAAACTTGATTTTAAGTCTGCCTCATAAGGATTCCTGCGGTACGAGGCTCTCAACGCGTTATTGAGGGATCCTGGTTGGAGTTCTTGTCTCAGTGAATGAATTTTTCCCTGCAGAGTTTTTATCTTTCTGTGCACTTGATGGTGACACCGTTTTGACGATTCCCAGGAGGTGTTTTTTATCATTTACATGGATTGGGTTTTGGACCCAGGTCTCAAATTTTCGTCGGTTGCTATGAGCTATTCACCGATGAACCAAAGACGAGAAAAATGTTCCGCAATCACCGATATTGGTCTTACTGAACACCATAAGTTATCTTTTTTTATATGCACTATAATTTGAATACTTGTCGTACAAATACGCATGTACTAATATGTCAATGTACCTCTGATGGAATAGTCAGAAGGTGAGGGCCAAATGACGGTATTGTTGAAGTTGGGTAGTTGTCGGATGTTAGAATAAATGCTCTATGCTCATAGATTCATTCTTTAATAAACACTTAAATGTTATGGAACAAAGTTGGGACGTAAAAAACGTCTGAGCTGTTAACGTCTTTGGCCCTTGGACTCTTCTCAAGCGAACGAAGAGAGCAAGAGTCACACAAATCATTATTTTATGCGCACATCTGTGCGTAAATTTATATGAGTATAAAAAAACTATGAAGACCCTAAAATGGCTAGCTGCTTGTGAACACAAGATACAAAAAGAGCACAAATTCTAATCCTAAAATCAACATCAAGAAGATTTAGTCATAAAAACGTCAATACCTGAACTTAGGGATTGGAATCATTTAAAAAAAGTCGACTTTTGACTCCAACTTCGACTGCAGACGTTTTTGTTCTGAAAGTCTTCTAGTTGGCACAAAAATTCTACATTTCAATGATGAGTTCTTCAGAAAGTATTTACGCCAAAGATCGGCCATATTTCAATCTAACGACAGGGAAGTTCTTCTTTCGCTGTTTAAAACAATCCAAGAAATCCGTTCGACTATTTGAAGACAATTCGACTTCTTCCAACTTAGTTTCAAGTTCCCAAAAAAATTACACGCTTCTATATGATAAAAGAATACCGATACTATGTCATTCTATGATATTAAATTAAATTTGATCACATGGTGATTGTATTGTGATTAAAATTGAGAAGGTCAGCGTAAACAGCACAAAAATTGTACGTGAAACAAATATTTTATTCTAAAAAAACAACATGTACGCGAAACTCATTACATATCAGCCAAACTCAGTCATGTTTAAAATAGAATAACAAAAACTAGTGCGGTAACGAGCAAAGATGTTAAAAAGTCAAACCATAGGTCATTGGTGCAATTGAAACATTGCCTACTATTCCCACAACCAAAAGGGGATAGATCCACGGAATGGCCACATATGCATTGTGTTTCCCCTAGGGCGAGCCCTATCTTTCAAAATGCATTTCCTTCTTTGTAAAAAAGTCTCACATGGCACCGATTTGACCAAGATTGGAAGGTACTTTATGGCCATTTCGAGGGGATTAGGATATTCTGACTTGAATCTCTTCCACTACTGGACCGGTTTCGTTTTCCGAGCGCACACACCACTCACGTCCGCACTACAGCAAGGGTGTCGTTGACTACTCTTACCTTCCAGGTGAAGAGAAAGATGTGATTCCCACGAATGAGTCCACCAAAACGCAAAAGTGTAGAATCAGGGTAGAATATGAAGGGAACGGACATAATCAGAAGACTAATTGCGGAGATGAAGGACCTGTTCAAAGAGAAAATGTTGAATAACAGAGACTTCTCAGGGGAAGTACGAGCACGAACAAGACAAAGGATAAAGGATTGGTAAAAGAGGATAAAGAAATTACTTGAGAATGTAACGACAGTTGTGTAATCTCTCCCTATGAATAGATGAAACGAAACCATTAATTACTTTGACAGAAAGTAGTGGAGCCCCGGATTATTTCCTTTCTATTGGTCCCTTGCTGCTTACTCAACTTCTCTTATTACCGTTGCCGGTGTTTCAAATTTCTAACATAATCTTGCGCTCCGTTCTCGAGTGAGTAATGCTAGTTAAAGTGCTCCCGTACAAAATTCTCAATTTCAAACCCTCCACTTCACTCGGCCGTCCCTTGGTTTTCCAAAATATTCCCACATATTACCCTTGCGCACCATTTTCGATCTCAGGTTCCACACGATGGAACTAAAATCACGAACCGATGTCGAAACACAAAAAAATTTAACCAGTAATTCTTTATCAGTGTTCATGTCATTCATTTATTTGTTTATTGATATCTTTCCTGTCCTTTTTCGTGTCGAGAGATGCAATTTAGTTCTTTCATATTATATTTTGTGTGATTACGTAGTTAATTGTACGTCTTCTACCAATTCTCACATTAGAAAGAAGTAATTCAGCCATTTCGTTATGTTACTACTCAAATATGTTATCAGAAATATTCTCAAAAGTTTTTTTTACATTATTTTCTTAAAAATTCTTTGGTTCTTGACTGAGTGAATACTGTATATTTCTTTTTCTTATTGTTGTTGTTCAATACAGTGTTAACAAACCTTTGTTCTATAGGAGTATAACTCGAAGAATATTAAATAAATTTATTATTTATATTATTATTAAAACAAAAAACAAGCCTACACTTGCCGCTGGTCTACCTTCTCGCGCTGGATATGAAGTAGTGAAATGCAAGCATACGCCTCACAGCTATTGAGATTGAAAAAAGCTGGCGATACGTCTTCGTCCAGCTCGTTCTACTCGTCTTCTCCTCTTCTCTGAACTCCTGGATACAATGAAAATCAACTCCTCCGGACGACTATCATCATCAGAACAATATCTACTATCTTTTATTCACGATATACACCCAACCAGCCGCTGCACTGAGTAGATATGGGTACATAGATCTTGAAATAGTATGATTTAGAAGACTGATGAGTAGTGCTGAGATTTTTATAACTCAACTTTTTTTACACGACAAGGCACTTAAATGGATGAGAAGTGCTTCTATTTTTCATCCTTTTTTTGATGGAGGCACCAAGTCTGTGGACTACAGAGCTGATAATATTAACCAGTCTCCTTTAAAATTTTTCCACCCTATAACTGGGAAAATTGCACGATTCCCTGAGAAATAGCCCTTCTAGAAGTTTAAAGGTGGCGCCACTTTTTCTCCTTCCTGCCATGTTTATGCTTCTGGAAAATAATAAATTGTGTTTTCAGACGCTTAAGTATGTTCTGCAATAAATTTATCTGTGAAAAATTGTCAGTAAACTATTCATAAAATAGAATTTACAGTCATACAAAAGTCAGAATTTGGTGACTTAAGTCGACTTTTGGTCAACTTTAAAAATTAAAAGCCAATATCAAAACAGTCGACTTTCGGAGCAAAAAATCAACGTTCGACTAAAGTCGATTTCCACTTTTCAATTCCTGCCTGAATTTCTGATCCGCTGGGAAACTTGAGAAGAATTAACACAAGAAAGTCTCCGGGAAATCACCAGATCATCATTTTATATCATTCAAATTTCTGTTATCGGCTGCTGGTAAATTTTCACACGATTCCATATTACTAAGATGTTGAAATGACAATGTTTGCGGCGGGCAGATATTTATATAACAGCCCATCATCATTGCCTTGGCTTTTTGAGGCAAGAAGACGACATATGATGAGTTCGTTTTTTATAGGATGACTTTGTTACCTAAAAAGTGGCCAAAATTTGCTTCATTTGGTGCCGCTCAGTGAAGAGTTAGACCGCAAATTGTAGATGAAAAATAGTTAGCTGTGTAGGTCTGAATATGAAAAAACGAAACTTTGGTAAAAATATATATCTCTATCAAACACTTTTGAACTTAGTGAACCATTACTATTTGGATAAGAGAGGGATAACAAGTTTTTGGGTAACGTAATCCTTCCCGACTGATGCCCACCATGCGCCGTGGAGAGCAGGCGGCGTTATTTATGTTATAATGAAAGCCAATGTTGTATTCGCCTGCTTGCCGGCATTTGTAAGTGGACGCAATCATATCAGCTGGAAACCTGGGACCCACGATAAAATGATGCTACATCGATTATATCATTCAGAGAACCGTTAAGTTTTAAAAGGGAAAGGTGTGCAAATAAAGGCCAAGCATTTCCAAGTACAAGGGAGATGAGCTCTACGGCCTCTTAAGATAACAAATTAAAAAGTCTCCAATGGCCGTGAAAATTGGCACCACTCGTCAATAAAACACAACGATTGCTGTGTCGGTTTGCGGGACAGGAAATTTCACAGCAGAGATCAAGCAGAGATTGTGGTTGGTCTCTGCTGCGGAATTTCCATACCCGCAAACCAACACAGAAATTTTTGTTTTATTGACAAGTGGTGCCAATTTTTACGGCCATTGGAGAATTTTTATTTTGTTATCATTTCCAAGCTATTCATGAACAGAATAAAAATAAACAAAAATAAAATTTTATAGGTCACTCATTTTTTCGGAATGAACTGGGTGACATGGTACCAGGCACAGCATTCACTTGCTGCATGGATGGTCTCGAGTTAAAATTTGATTGAAATATAATGAAATTCTAAATCGAATGGAAGCTGTTTGGACAGTTAGATGTTTAGCCCTTCAAGAAGACAAATTCAATAGTTTCATCCTTCACTTTGTAAAACATTTCCATCATGCTCAGGAGTTAACAAAAATTTGTAAGTTTTACGTAGAACCAAGCTTCAAGATGACCATTAAAAGTACAAGAAACGTTGAGAATCGATTCTAATACTTGCCAGGATTGCTAGCTCATAAACAAAACTTAGCCAAGCAACTAAATTAAATAAATAATTTGCGACTGAATTCATTTATTCATTTATATCCAACTAAAACTACAAGAACCCCTTCTTTTTGCGCACAGATAACGACGAATAAACACAAATGTCATTTAACATCTTCAGTTTTCACCAGTGAGTGCATATATTTATATTTCTTGGGTTTCCATCCGCGTGATGTTGGTGGAATAAACTACAGGGGCCACTCGCCAATATCATTCTGCAGGAAACGCAGGGCTCGAAACACATATTATTGTGCTCCACCATAACTCGGACGTGAGTGCTCTTATCCTCACCAAGTACTTCTCCTTCTTGAGGCCTGCAACAGAGCAATTCGAGTTTGATTCGACAATGGATCGATATTTTTCTTATGCTCAGTACAATGACTCACTCAATGGTAACAATTTATATATGTCAGTAAATATGGTGTATTCATAGATACTTATAACCTAAACATCGATACGAACGGTAATAGATGATACTCAGAGAAGGATGTCATAATTATTTGAACCATATCGTCAAAAATGATCCCTAAACCTGATGAAAGTCGAGCGTTATACTGAAAAATACTGCAGATGAACACAAAGTTTAACACAATTATTATAAGGATTGGATTTTAAGCTACTGAGGAGATACGCAAGTATGTGACTGCCACCAAAACTCAGATCACCTGAGTTTTTAGTAGACAAGAAGAAAATGTTTTACCCCAAATCTCTACAAACAATACGAAAGTAAAATAATGAGACAGGTAGGCAAATTGAACAGAATCGTATTGTCAATCTACGTATATCTGCATACAAACATACGATACACCGTATAGGCGTATGGCATTGGGTGTTAGTACACGAGCCGTACAAAGACTATAAAGGAGAGGTTACTAGGGGGTGAAAATGGGTAGCGTTTCTGATAGTGCGAGTATGAGACAATCTCCATTCTATTATGATCACTTTTCGCGCGTGAAAGAAACAAAATTGCCGATATTACCTACCTTGCGTCACACTGACACACAACAGTACCAGATTTCTTAATCAATCTATGCCTAGAAAGTAGCCTTCGAGATTCCAACGGTGTCCAACCGAATCCTTCTTATAGCTGTAAAACAATCTTCGTCCGCTCGAGGCAGTTTTTAACGAATGTGGCAGATTTTCAATGTATTTTATATATTTTTGGATTGAATCTTTCCATCCAAGGTACCAAGTTTTCGTTGCGTATTTGAGGTGTGGCCTAATCAGAGTAAAATGACATCTATAATTCACTTTTTCAACCAATTATCTTCCTACTATAGGCTAAGTAGAGTTATATCTAACGAAATTTGATAATTTATATCCAATTAAAACTATAAAAATCCCTTCTTGTCACTCAGCTCACGACTAAAGCAAAACGAGACACTAAATGCAGTGAATATCCCTACGGTTAACCTAATCCATTAATATATTTTCTCCATTATTATGGTTGTTGTGCTGATATATAACGCATCACGCCTTCGTGGTGCCTCAATAAAAATGTGTGAAATATGTGGGTGTATGGATGGCCGATATCATTTTGAATAACCGATAAATACCATCTCGCTAATTGTTATATTTACCGTCATGATCTTTACTTTTGTCACACTAATCGGCATCACACAATTAAGTACTTCTCGGCATTAGACGGAATAATACTACCAAGGACGTCAACATACGTTGCGTGATTCCACTATAAAATAAAACTGACGTCACTTTATCTACATTTTAAATACTTATACAACATTTTCTTCTTTTTATATAATATGAACAATAAATATCATATGGCATTGAATGACATTAAAATTTAGGCGGGTACTCAATATATTGCTTGAATTATTCGAGAATGGCAGCAATAATTAATCTTCAAATGAACTATTGAAGAAGAGTAATAGCAATTTTACACAAAATAACTAAATTTATCTCGATCATGGTTTCGGTTGATTGCATTATCAAGTGTTCTGTCGTTAACATGAAAGATTTAACTAAAATATGTAGTGGAAAATTCCCATGTCTGTTATTTGTTATGATGTTAAAATTTCACTACATCACGCCGGATACTTTTCTTTTCGTTGATATGCACCTGTTCAATGGGAATGATTCTGCAGTCAGTTTCTACGCATTATCACAATATATTCCTCGGTTATATGACTTACCTAATTCAAATATTTTATTTTCTAATGGCTATGGCAAGTAAAATCACCATGTTTTGCAGAAAATTTATCCTCAATCCATCCTGCATTCAGTGCAAATAACCAAGGGTAGCAATGGTTCCACGTGGATAGGATTTTAACATGATTCAATTCACATTCTTGCAAATTATTGGAAATTAATTCTACATATTTAATATGAGCAAGAAATCACCGTAGTTTCAAGTAATATTTTTCACCAATTAATCCTGCTATGATAGTAGCATCCGTTAAAATTATTTAAACGTGGGAAAATAGTTTTCCTATCTAGTAAAAATGCCATTTTTGCGCAAATCCGAACATAAGAAGCATATTTTCCAATGAAATAGATTAGAGATAAAATTTATACTCCAAACAATCTTAGTTTAGGAGTGATACAAAAATCAGGTGATAATTGAAGTCACAATTTAATAATTCAATGAAAACGACGCTAAAGTCGTCCCTGACAGCTATAAAGAATGTTCACCAAAATTATATTCGCTGAATAATCTCCTCCTTTAATCTTTAAGCCGATTTCTATTAGCTAAATCCATCTATCGGCAGAATAAATATATTTTTAGACGATGCAAATGGAATGGACGAATTAAGTGTTTTTTAAACACAGTTTTGCAATAGTTCATCCTTTAATGGAGCAACTGTGCGGGGCCGATGAGAGAGGAACACGCGACTGAGAAAGAATCTCTGGTTCGGACGGTGTTTCAACTTTCAGGCTCGACACCCGGGGAGCTGGAGGTAAATTCATAAATAAACGTTAGTTGTTCTCCAAGTGGTATTAAAAATAGGTGAGCCTATAAGCCCCATTGCTTTCAACAGTTAACATTTGTTTTATTGCGAAGATTGCTAAATGAGCAAGCAAGAAACCTCATTGGATTGGATTGGATTTTGGGGAGTCGACCGACAGCTAAGGTCATTTTCGCCATAGGGGACAGGTAAGGGAGGAAGGATGAATAGAAACCCGATGTCAACATTAGCCTGCTCTTAACGAAGGGCACTAAGGGTACCACGGTTTAACTTCTCATCTGACAGAAGGAGTACTGTACTTGAAGTTCCCACCTTAAGACACTCAAGTAGGGATCGGGTTCCCTCGGAAAAACATCCTTCTCTGCAGGGATATGAACTCTGGCCGCCTGTATGGTTAGCTAGTAGTCTTGTCACCACACAAGAACCCTCTACTTGCACTTACAACTTGTATAGGTTATAATTTTTCGACCATCGGAGGAAATGAAGTAAAAATGCACTGTACATACACGCATACATTTTGCTCATGCGGCGTAATTATTCTTTCGAGGAATTTTTGTGGTAACTTTCTCACACTAGGTGCGCATTTTTATAATGCGAACATTTAGAAGATTTTCATGCATACTGCTCCAAATTTTTCAAAATTTTGAAGCCTTCTGCGCCATATAGTCAAATATTATGTACATTGAATCATTTCCAATGCAGCTTTGGGTGGCAAAAGAAGAAAGTGACATTTATCGACGAGTGGTAAAAGTTCCAGTCTCGCCTTCCAGAGCAAGAGGAGCGAGCCTTGATCCGTGGGCACGAATGATAGCACGGAACAGCAAACAAGATAAACGGGATTGATTACTCAACAAATTAAGACGAGACGATTCCTGACGATGCCTTCGAAGAAGCATTTGGATCCGTACCCACTCGTTTGTTATCGGGGGGGAGGGGGGAGGATTTTCAGGATTTTCCTACGGGATCGCGACCTCCCTCCCAGCTACACTTACACTGATTAGCGAGAAAATCCACGCTCAAAACGTGCAATCCCCTTAATTGCTTTCCTTGTATTATGACACGCAATCGGCAAGAGGACTGACGTCGACGGTTCGATTGAGTGATAAAAGGGAGACGCAGTTGGGAGTTTACCAAGCCCGCTTTTCCACCGTGAAATAAGGCGAGGTGAAGTGGTTACTTCGGAAGTCGCGTACCTTGATTCGCGCTCGTTCATTCGTGCCGCTCCCGGCTGATGCACTCCGAGGAGGAGGAATGAGTGAAGGGATGCAGCACGGGGACACCCTACGTGGCCTTAATGAATAGCGGCAGGATGCTCGCGAGTCAACGTCTCAGGGTGACAGACTACGGCCCTGCGCTAGGAATTTTCACCAAATGTCACTCAATCACGGTCACTGAAAAAAATTGCGCCACCCTGGATCGCCGAGGAGGAAATCATTTACGTACATTTGCTTGAAAAAAAACCAACGCACCAGTGACAGTCCGAAAGTAGACAACTAAAAACAACCTTCTAAAGTACAACTACTTACGAGTAACCGGGTGTGTTTGGTTTTAAATTAAAACCCGAGATTTTCCATGGTATTAAAGTGCATCAAGCAAGATATATGTATAAATTTCAACAGCTGTGCAATGAATGAAATTATTATAAAAGTATTATAATATTAATAGCGTATTATTACATATGATTGAAACGCTAATTGATTTAGTAAACATACCTAAATAAGTTTTTCCTTGACAAATTTTTTTAACGACGTAAGGTAAAAACGCCTATTTCACGGCAGTTGTTTTTGTAATTCTGAAAAAGGTACTGTAGAGGAAAAAGATTTACTTTATCAGCAAAGGTAATATACCAATTCCACATTTTAACATTTCCTACGAGAAAATTGCGCTATAAATTCTTCATTTTTTAATTGAGGACTCTTAGGAGTAAATAGGTGAACCATTATTCAAAGAAAACGGCTTCTATATTTTGGCCAATATGCCGAAAATTAGTCCGGTGAGATATTTTCACTTTAATAAAAGCATCATTTATCGAATTTTCTGCGAACTGATGTCATTATAAACTATATTTGTTAAAATACAGTTTTAATATATGCCAATCGTGACAGTAGGTTTGTTAGAGAAACATATCTCTTTTTTAGAAAAAGTTAGCCTCTTTTCTGGTGAAAAAAGTCCACCTTCCTCCAGATGTTTGTTAAACTCCCCATCACATTATTGAATATGTATTTAACACTCGCGCGGCATAGATTTGTATTTCATTTGATAGTGGAAATATCTTCCAGTTGTTTATGAAATATTTAGTAATATTTTAACTCTTAAAAATTAGAATCTCTCTATAAAAATTTTTGAATTAGTTATCGTGGAAATGTTTCGTTTTTTTATAGAAATTAATTTATTACTTTTGTATAATATCATAACTTTATCAAGTATAGTTTTTTAGGCTTCACTCATTTTGGTCCCATAATGTATGAGTAATTTTCACCACTTTTTTATCCTTCACGGTTTCAAGTAGTATTATGTCATTACGATAATACGTGTATATATTTACATTTATACCGAATATTTTGTTCTATAGTTTTACTTTTTTAATTATATTGTTATTTTATTGCGTTAAAAACATGAATGTAATGGTAAAACAGTTCATCTAACTTCACATTAACCAAATAGGTATTGAAAAAGTAATTTGTAGCTCGCACGTGTACCACATTAAAACCATGTGTCTGCTAACCCGGGAAGATACCCCAGCCCTCAAATGAGCGTGCATAGAGCAGGAGATGAAGATTGCCGCTCCCTCAAGTGCAAGAAAGCGCGCTGCGTGCGGGTAATAGAACAGGTTATAGAACCAAGCTACCAGCTATAGAAGCGATAGTGTAAGCACCAAAGAGCAAGCCTTGATGAAGCGGCGGATCCCTCATTTCTCTCCCATTCTCCCCGAAGACGGAAATGCTGTTCCGCGGAACACCTTTATTTTTTAAACCATTTCATTTCGCTCTCCTCCCAGTCAAACTAGAGTCAGCTCAAAGCTGAGATCAGGAAGATTTAATTCGCGAAGGAAATAGCATTCCAAATAGCCGGACGGTTGTAAAAATACTGCAACCAGCGTACACAAAGAGTCACTCAGCTGATAGAAGGACTAGATGGAGAGCCGTTAGATACTCGAAGGATACAAGTCAGGCTTAAGTTACTTGAAAATTCACATCAGGGGAGCTTCAAAACGAGGACTAACGAATGGAAGGTATGGACGAGAAGGTTATGATGGAAAGTGTTCTTTCGGCAAAACACAATCTCTCTGGAACTCCTATAAGCGGCAAAATATGGGAAATATACTTCCGTGCGGATAGGTACAAAATCTTTTCTTTCCGACCACAAGTTTTTATTGCATAAAAACGTGACACTACTGTGAGATTCATTGTTAAAACACAATTAACCCTTTCCCTGTCCCTCTCCTCCTCCATATTACCTCCATTTTCATAACCGGTGACCTAACCCCCCTAACACCCCTCTGCGGTAGCTTGCTAGCAAGTTCATAGGTGTGGAAGTAATAAAGGAACTACCTATTTCACAATCATCAAATATTTAACAACTGCGAGAAAAGATGTTCAACATATGAAAACAGCAGGGAACAAAGTACTTCATGTATGAGGAGTAATTCTGTTCCTTATTTCCAACCTAGTACAACTAAGTGTCTAAATATCTGGACCTAAATGTGAATCTAAACGCACAGTGGACAGATAAAATCACGCGTAGTTTTTAATTTGTCTTCTCGATTTATATTGTGAAAAACACGAAAATATAGGTAAAACAGTGACTATAACTTAACATAATCAAACAGTTATTGAAAAAGGTAATTGAGTGAATTTGTAGCTCGCACGTGTACCTCATTAAAAATAAGTGTCTTCTAACCCGGGAAAATGATTATACCTCTGTCTCTGAGGTATAACTTGTACCTTGCTAGGCCTACAATCAACAGGGCTATAGCATTAAAAGTCAATAGTAATCCACCTTCATTCATACAATTACCTATATCTTTACTCATAACTCTATGATGCTACAAAGGAACAACTCCTACGCTCCGAAACATGCTATAAATGTTTGGCAAAGGCAGTCAACAACTGAAAAATACAAAGTCAATATGGAGCACAAAAATGGAGAGAGAAACCTTACGTGTTGGTCACACCTTATTCTCTATGAATTTGCGAGGGACGTGGGAGGTTGAGGGTGCGGAGAAAGAAAACTCCCTAGGAAGGAAACCAGGGTAATCGCACTGAGCAAATGTGGCTAGAGACGTACGATAAACGAGTCGTCGAGATTGAGAAGAATGGAGCGCTGCAGTCAACAACCAAATGGCGGGACTAATTAACAAATGAATGTGTTCATCTCCTAATTAGTCAACCTTCATGAAAAAGAAAGAGATTGCAGAGCACCGGAGAGGCGATGAGAGGACTAATGACGATCAAAACACCTTTTTTTTCGCAGTTCTTTTTTTCTCGCAGTGAAAATGCTTCCACAAGGGAAGGGCTTTTTTGCAATTCCGTAGATATTAGTGCAGTGAGTAATTAGTGTATTCTTAAAAATAGGTGAAAAACAACAAAATACACACAGTTAAATTTATGATGAGATATAGGCGTTATAAACTCATCACCTTTACAATAAAGTCCCATTTAAGGGCATGTCCGCACCATTCCGCATGAAAATTGCTCGTTAGTTTTGGCAAATAGTTGGAAAAGTAGTGCTGTAAGTTAGTAATATGACGGTCTCTTCGGAGAGGTGACACACTTTAATTTAAAATGAGGCAACATTAATTGTATTCTAGGTGAATTGATATCACACATATATCACAATTACCTCGTGAGCTGGCACGCGAGCTCTTATCAGGGGATGCAAGATCGCTTGTCTAGTGAAGAAAAGTAAAGATGAAACGCAAATTAGGGTGCTTATGATGTCCAAATGAACCAAAATGCGTAGTGATAAGATTTTTTTGTAGTCAATGCTATTTCATATTAGTTATAACCTTGACCGAGTGCTTCACGTAGTTATAGTAGACGAACTTGGAAGAGACAACACATCTCCCACGATCGACTACCCATTGATCCCTGATTATTAGGGATTAATTATGGATTTGTGCGACACAGTATTGCATAATGACGCTGTATAAATGAGACTATATAAAATACCGCTTTTGGTGTAGAGATAGATCGTCGAAATAAACAAATTTGGGAGCGTACAAAGTGTTTTTGCCCATTGTTCTTAAGTGGAATCGAATCAATTTGACTGTTGTTTGCAGGTGTGCTGAGTGAATTCAAGCTATTCCATGAATTAGTTTCTATCTTGACAACAAGCCCTGAAGGATACTATATAATCAATTTAACACCAATTCGGATGCATCTGGGGTGAAACTTGGGTGACGCCAAACTAATTACGAAGGGATTCCATTTCATTGGATGGTATTCTCACCGAACCTTTCGTTCCACGTTCAGATCTCCGCGTCACTTTATTAGTTGATGCTCGGCAACCGCCCTGGCGAGCACCTCGCGCAAATCTAATCTGCTCAGATCCGCACTCGTTCACGGACTTGATTTTCTTTGGACGACGCCGTGGCTATTTCATAGGACGTGTTTCATGGGCCACGCAAACGGCGAGCCCTCATCCCACGCACCACCGACTGGATTTGAACGAGGAAGGCCTCGATATCTCGGTGCACCGGACGAGGCACCACTGACGCCGCACAGTTCCAAGCCTCTGGATTGGCCGGCTCGAGTGGCCACGGGGAAATAACTCGCTATTTGCGCCGACGTCTCAATCTGCCACCAAAAAGAAACACCTTTTCTAGGCATCAATATATTTTGGGCGTTTTTCCCTGTGGCAGATAATATACTACTTTTGCGTGTATAAAATAGGAATAACTTTACATCTATAAACCAAGCAAACCACCGCAGAGGCATATTTGTGGTGCGTGATAAGGGGGAGTTTTGCACGTAGCATTTCGGTAGTGAAACAATCTTATAATGCCGCTTCTATCAAATACAGAGACGCAATATTGAGCAAAATATTATCCTACTTCTTGCACTAAAACTCACCTAATAAAAGCTATTTTAATTTCGCACATTTGCATACTTGGTCGGTGTGATGGAGGCCAAAGATACATAAGATTATCTAATAGGGAACTTACTCCTATACTATTAATATTTTACCTCGGAAAAGGTAAAAGAAAGTTTCCGTGAAGAAGTTATGGATCGGGCTGTCCATTAACTTACCGATTTATTTGATTATATGTACTTCTACGATGACCACTTCAAGGTTAATTGTAATTGTTACTGACTCTTAAGTTTTAGTTTGCACTAAGACGTATTTGAAGTGATACGCTCTGTTTTTCGCGAATTCATCAAGAACATTTCACCCAACAGTCATTTTTCTGGGACCCAGAACAGTACACTCCAAATGAATGAGCTTGTAAGAAGGAAGTGTCAGATTAATTATGCTAATTCAAATATAGACTGTTATTTGGCTAAAATAAAGCGGAATTACAACATAAATTTAAGAGGGAACAACTGTGATACGCTCATTTATTAGAACAGTGCTTAAAATACTAATTTTTTGTCACCCGATCCGCCGGTCATTAGCTTGGATGCTTCATATTACCTTTTCTCTTGCTTCAACCCTATTTCCAATGTCGTTGGTGACGGAAATTTTTCGTTGGTGATAGGAGTTCTCATTTTGGTGCCAAGAGGAGAGTGCCTCGAGTACGGAACACCGACTCTCGGTTGTAACGTTAAACATTGTCCTATAACTTTCGACTGATGAACGTAACGGCTGTAGTAACTTGAACCTCGGCAGAACTGCAGTGGAAAATTAATTAAATATGTTTTCTATGGAATGTATATAAGCATTGGATATACCAAACAAAGGATGAAATTTACAACGAACGAATCAATATTTATACTTGACTGGGATTCAAACCCAGACCTACCAGTCGCCAGTCAAGTACGTTAGCCACTTATTCCAGCAAGCCCTGTCGAGCCATGTATTTTTAGCGGGCATTTATGCAAAAAAATGTTCTCGTATCCACGTTTTAGCCCAGAAATCGTGGTCTGTCACGGAGGATGACACCCAACATAGTCACTTTCGAACGACCGTAATCCGTGTCCGAATCCCAGTCACGTCCAATGATTTTTTCATGGCAAATTTTAAAACCTTCAGAGCATATATTTTCACTTTACGAGTAACTGCATGCCATACTAGCTATGAAATCACATTTAATGGAAATTTGTCAATAAATTGATGATAATAAATAAACATTATCAACAGAATGACGTGAAATTAGACATCTAAGGAGAACGTACTCTCGTGTTTCAGATTTAGTTAATCCTAAATTATGCTCAAAAATATTTCACAGGTGGTATACGTAGATACAGACAGATTGCTTGGTTTTGTCGATATAATCAGGAAGTTTAACTCACTTGAAAGAAGAAAAAACCCGTGGTGAAATTTATATGGTGGTGAAATGTAACCGTAACATGGCGATGTCATTTCGTTATCTTGAGCGTAAAATGAGATCAGGTTTTGATGTTTCAATAGACTGTCGGCTCTCTGACACGAACGCTACTGACAGGAGAACGCATGATCTTCGTCATTCATATTGTTAAAGTACTTTATCACAAAGCCAAAATAATAATCTGCTCTTCTGATAACCGGAATATGAGGTTCCATTAACTTTGAACTTTCACATTACCGCTCTGCCATTTGTGGTTCGATGCAAACGGTTTTAAGACTTTGAAGCAATTCAACCACGAATATGTTATTAAACGAATAATTTCAAATATTTTAAGTAGCCAAATACCCACCAAATATCCACCTGGGGGTTAAGGGCTCTGGTCTGATCATATGAGTCAAAAATATTTTATTACACATTTTTCATGTAATTGTTTCAAAAAATGATTTTGCGCAAGGTGAATGATTTTTCCACTGAGAGTTTCATACAATTGTGTGATCACTAGCGGATGACTCCGTTGAAATAACTACACGGCTAGTTCCGTGGTTTTTTGAAAACGTCCAAACTGAACACCAATGTGTTTATAGTTTGCCTTTACCCCGTGGACTGTGGCGCTCAGCGCTCGCATACTGGTATCTCTGGTATCATATGCACGGTATCTGTGAGGACAACTTGCTCCTTAAAGCCATCATGAGATTCACAGTGAAAGAGGACGCCTGGATAGTTTAATTGGTTAGAGCACTCTGTGCGTTATCGAAGGATCTGGGTTCGATTTCCAGTCCAGGCGAGTGATTTTTCCACTGTGAATTTCACACGATCGTGTTATCACTAGCGGGTAACTCCGTAGAAGTAGCTGCCTGACTAGTTCAGTGGTTCTTTGAAAAAGCTTTCTTGTTCAAATACGCATTTTTCTGCACTAATCTGGGCAACCTTCATAAGAAAATATGATAAAAATCTCCTCTAACTAGGTTGAATCACTGTAAAGCTTGCCCAAAAACCCAAATTTAATTCATCTAAGTTTATAAAACACACCTCAAAGATGCTATATTTAAGTTTCCAGAATTTCTGGAATAAGGGACCGTGGCGCCGACAATGCGTGACCGAGGGGCTGATTGAACGCCAGAAGAGACGTTCTTAAACCGAGGGAGTTGTCATTGTCTTCCAGTCTACGGGCTTGATAAATAAAACATCCCTTTTCAACGTTCGGCTCGAATGAAGCAGTTAGACACATGATCGATTGTTTAGTCGATACTTATCAATCCGGGAAAAAATAAGATTGAACATCACTTTAAATAGACCATTGTCACCGGAGTAGTACTCCACAAAAGCCCCTCTACAGAATGCTTACCTCAGCGCAGAAAATTGAACTGAATTCAGCGAAGCGATATTCTCGGGAATAACCTCGAGGAATACATCAAACTTTGTGAAAAGAGACATTTCATTCCATTCCAAATTCCCATTTTCCTCTGAAACCGATCATGGTTTCAGCACTATATACCACTATCAAGGTACAGAGGCAGATGTTTCAGCTTACGTACACAGAGATTTACCTACTGTCCCCATTACGGAGCATTTTGGCACTACGTACCATTATGAGTATGAAAGTATGCTAGAATTTAAAATTACACCGTGTTTTGAGCATTATTGTATGCAATGAAAGAATCGGATCCAATTATCAACAATGAAAGCAGAAAAACTACGATTCCTATTTTTCCATTAGACTCTAGGTTAAGCCAATGACCGGCAATCACGCCAGCCGATAGAATGCCGATAGTGGAGATGGGCTTTAATATGGACAGAAAAAAGGAATTTTGGGAACTGTAATCGAGAGGAGTGCTCTTGGAACATGGAGAATTGGTTCACGCGAGCCTGTCTAGAACGTTTCAGGAACAATTTTGTACTTATGCCAACAAACAGTGAATTAAGGCCAAGAAGTTAGGCAAGTGATTGAAGAGCAACATATTTGGATGGAATTTGCATCGCGTTGACAAAGGCAAGAATTCCACTCATGTACCGAATTTCTTTCTGAGTTTTCGACGCTGATATCCTCACTTATTTTAATGCTAGCCTGTGTCTTGTAAAATTACCATTAGGTGGTTGGAGCGATGTTTGTGCATGTACAAATTTGCGTGAAATTTTACATTAGTGCACTTATTATTAATGTGTACAGATGGAAGTAAAAAAATTGCACCAAACTTATTTTGTTTCACAGCAATTTATGCTATTTTAACTCATAGCCCATTAACACTTGATATACATTTTGACATAATTCGATAATACGAAAATTTTAAACTTCAATTCATGTATAATTTATATCGCAATATGTATGCTTATTTCTACAGCATAGAGAGATGCATTTAGGTGAAGTTTGGTTCACAAATTTTTTTCCGAGGTTCTTGAAAAGCGAATCAAATGTACGCACAAAGACTCGCGATCAGCGCTCCCGCCACCTCATGCAACTCGAACCCACAATAATGTATGTGAAACGCAGGGGTACTGCGCCTTCAAATTTTGTCAATACTTTTTAAATAAAAGATCAACTGAAAACTATATATAAATTAACGGTTAGCCAACTATGCCAATGAAAGGAAAGTGATTTGGACACCTGTGCATGCATTTCCGTCATCCTGGTCATCGAATGATAGAATCCCATAAACCCGTTCGCGTTTACGAGAATTTGACTTTCCATGTCAATGGTCACTTGGAAGACCAAATGCATGCATATGAGTAGAAAATGTACTTACTTATAGTCAATACTTTGCTTTCATTGACAATTTGGGTTTATCTTGAAAGTCTTCACAACTTCGCAGGCTGTGCCGTTTCCCCACCAAGCCCCTGCAGTCCATCCAAGTTCCTTTCCATACTCCACTCTCGTGGCATCATATCACTAAGCAATTTGAAGAATTTTCTTCTTTTTTGGGGAATAATCCGCTCCAAAGTGAAAAGCCATGGCGAAACACACCAATGACATATTATGCCGGATCCCAGCTGATAAATTCGCCTTGTATTGTCCGTCCAAGAAAATAGCGAAGTTGAAATTTACTGATTTGGCTTAGAAGAACCTAAAAGTATATATTTTTTGACGACCGTATGATTTAAACAAACGCCACCTTCATGGATTCTTCAGTCACGTGACACCCTTCCCTAAACGGTCTTGGATGTATTTACAAATTGGCTGCATTTAGAAATACGTATCAACTCTGCTATTATGTTGGGCAAACTCCCTGGAAGGCTTGGAGGTGTAATTGGCTAATACATCTGATCCTATAATCGAGGGATCAAGATTCGAGTCCCGGTAAAGTCGACTGATATTTTCACGGCAAAGTTCATCCCTCCGGCGAGTATCCACTCCACTTAAGCCCTGATATTCTCCGTGGTGTCATATCACGGGACGGCGCAGTGCCTTCTCCGGTGCGTGCACCGCCTTTCATAGGCGGCAGCCGCCGGACCCCGGGTCGGCATCACCCGGGGAGCACAAATTGAATCGTGATTTCCCTTCCGTCGACGGCTTCGCTGCGATCAGCAGCAGTTGTAGCCGGGTCTCCACCCGGAGCCGAACACACTCTCCCAGGAATGCCTCTCAATCTGTGCGCCCCCTTGGGAGAGGGGGGGGCGCGGGGGAAGAGCGAAGATTGCGTGCCAGAGGGGTTTACCGCGAGGCGATGGAGCTCATGGGTCAAGAGGGGGGGATGAGGGGGGGCTGCTGACTGAGGGGTCGAGTGGACCGAGGGGGACGCGCAAATCCGAAGGAGTGGCCGGGAGTGGTGTGCGTTGAAACACGGGAAGGGAATGCGGTGAATGGAGACTGACGCCCGCCAACGTCCCGAGACGGAAATGGACCCCGAAGTGCGTGCGACGAGGATCTCACGCCGAGCACGCATTCGAGGCATGGGTATGAATCTTTCCTCCGCGCTTTTGCAAACGTCATCAGCTACGCAAAAGTTATTGTTCGGCACTGTTCGCAAGCTCACTTATGCGAGGACGGATATTTTAAACCATAGGTTTTAATCTAAACCCACTTCCATTTTGGTCGACCGTACGCAGTCATAGTTTATTGTGAGAGCGGAGACTAGAAGGCGAATGTTTTGAACTGAAGATACATTTATCGTAGTGAACTCATCTCACTTAAAGTTATCTCTGATGCTATACATCTACATCTACATAATACCTTGCGAGCCGCCGCATGGGCGTGTGGCAGGGGGTGTTAGGTCACCAACCGTGTAAAGGTGGCAGTTTTTGGAGATGAAATGGTGACATGTATTATAGGAGTGTATTTAGTGAAGCTCAATTTTTATTGTGGTCTCTTATTGTTAGCGGAAAGAACGAGTTTTTGTACCTATCAGTTCGGCAGTATATCTTTCTTATTTTATCGCATCTGTCAGACCTAGAGATGTAGTGAGAAGTCATGATATATTTTCTATGTCGCTCTGAAAAATATCAATTCTAAATTTATCAAGCAACCTAAGCCTAGCGTGTAGCCACTGAGTCTCTAAGGGCTTCCACCTTAATCCCTCTAAAAGTTGTGAGACAATGTGCACGCTTGTAGCAGTTTTTAACAAAGCGCGCTGGTTTCCTTTGTATTTTATTAATTTTTTTGGTTAAATCAATTTGGCCAGGGTCGCGAATGCTCGCGGTGTATTCCAGATGTGGCCTAACCAGAGCGAAGTAGTATCACTATTTGAGTTTTTCATCCGAGGAGCTTCCTATTATACGGTTAAAAAACCTAGTTTATTTAATGCTGCGCCACATATGTTCTGTATGTGTAATCCCCACGATATATCAAAAGTTAAGGTGGTTCCAAGATATTTTACCTGATGATTTATCTGAAGATTTTATGTTTACTTCACCCACAGTATAGGAATGGCATTTTTGAGATGACGACCCGACAAGGATTCCCCTACACCCCCAACTCCTGCACTTGTCAGCTGACCCCCCTCAATCGCCAATCGCGTCGTCTCTACGCTGGGCCCAGTCTCTTTTGAAACTGACCGCGGACAAGAAGGGACCTGCTGGAGTGGTGACTTGTGATTGTCTTCTACATATCAAGTTTACGGTATTTAGCCTATGGTATTTTTTTAAAATGTTTGTTATATAAATTGTTTGTTATACAAATTGTTTGTATATAAATGCTCCAGCTTGAAGTTAATCAAACGCTAAGGTCGTTATTTTCTCTCGTCACCGCCTACCATTCGCTGTCAACTCACTCGCGACGTCAAGTTTTAGCGATTTACGTTGCAGAGGGAAATGAAAGTTGCCGTTCGAGAAACTTGGTAAATATGATGCAGTGGACCGTATTACAATGGCTGGATGCTTACAGAGCCACCAACGGACTATGAGCGAACCTTTTCAAAATCTACCTTTTTCTTTACGGCACAGTACGTCAGTAGAAGGCCTATAGAATTAAATTATAATATTATAAGACTTTTGTTTTAACATTTGCATATTTTAATTTCCTCATTCTTCTAATCTTAATTTTTTTTAAATGTTACATAGAATTAACCTTCTTGAGGCAATGAAAAAACTTAAAAACAATGATTGCGATTGTATTGAGAAATGGCTAAAGATGGATTTCTTCGAGCAATTTAAAATTCTTTATTGCTCGAATTGAATTTGTAATGATGTTATTTTTTACACACAATCCCTCTCTTAACGATAAGCCTCCCCTCATGTCCTGCGACCCTCTGATAATCATGCCTCTTCATCTTCACCTCTATCAGTTCTTTTCCTCTCTTCCGCCTTCCTGCATGTCTCATTCAGATGCACTTCACCTTAAGTAACCCCTACTCTCAGTGTGCCCCTTCCCTTACCTCCAACCCGCACCCCCCAACTTTTTCCCTTCTTACTGTGGGTAGATATAGAAGATGATTTATTTGTTTGTACCTTGAAAATAACACTAGGTGTAGACAACATGGTCGGTACAAATAAAATCTGATTCAAAATTTACGACCGAGTTTAATTCTCACCGTTAGGGAGAGGTCATTTTGTCATTTGACATTCCGGAAGATTTTTCCAAAAAAGTTTAATATGGAGCTGAATGATACAATGCAGCGGATGACACCGCCATAAACGGAAATAAACGCATCTCAATAAGTTACAAGGAAGTGGAAAATGAACTAGATGAATTTTGAATTAAATCTATATGATTACATTCCACTTTCTTAGGCGAGATATTGTAGAAGAGCGTTTTCAAATGATACACAAAGGATGCCGTACTGTCTACTTTATTTTCAACCCATACTACACGTGCTTTGACTGACTATCAGTCATTTATCAGATAAACAGATTATCATATATAAATTGAGGAGCAGATTCGTGTTACCTGGTGATGGCTGATAGTCAGTCGAAACACGTGTACTACGAGTTGAAAATATAGTAGACAGTACGATATCTTTTGTGTATCATTTTCTACAGGATTATGTATCACTGCCACATCAGTGTTAAGCCAGGAATGATACTTCAGCAGCCAATAATGCAATGTAAAAACAAACCAAGTTGAAATTTCCTCCATTACGCTTTTATTCAAAGTTCATTCTTATTGTAAAAACAATCACTGTAAATTTTTAAACCATATTGGAGTCCTTCTATTGATCTGGTTCAAATATACCCATGATGAAATTGAATGATCTGAGGAAAAATGTATCCCTAGAGAAACCGACCGAGTTGAAGATAGAAAATGGAAATCAGTATTAGAGAAGAGAACTTGACGGGTGTAGAGGAGTGTTTTGGTGAAAAAATGATCGGCCGTGTTCTTTCAGCCTACAATGAGGTAAAGAAAGGAAAGCATGTAGCGCCAACTATGATTTTGCGGATTGATATCAGATGGTTCCGCAGTTTCACGGCACTGTTTGACGCGGCGAAGCGTATGTTTCGTGTATGCGCAAGTCGGAGGATATTGCGGCATGTTTATGAGTGTACTGGGATGGATGAGGAGCATGACCTTGTCTTTAGTCTCATTCTCTTCCTTACTCTTACTCTCAGAGCCATTTATATCCAAGTTGATATTGAACCGCACCAACATATCCTCTCTATCTCTTTTGGTCCATTGTATCCTCCTCTGGAGCTCCAATACTCTCCAAATCTATCTTTACTTGGTTCCACCATATCTGTCGTGGTATTCCCCGGGGTCGCCTTACTTCTGCATTTCCTCTCAAAACCTCCTCCATCGCACACCATTCCTCTTTCTTAACACGTGTCCTGCCCATTTCATTCTCCTGCATTTGATTTCACTTATGATATCGGCATTCTTGTCGAGGTCCCTTATTATACTTTCCTTATTGTACTTTATTCTTCTTCTTCCTCGTTCATTGGTAAGCCCGTAGATCTTTCGTAAAATCTTATTTTCAAATACTATCAATCTTTTCTCCTCTTTCCTATTCAGTTTTCATGTTCCGGATTCATAGAGCAATACTGGGCAGATTATTGTTTTGTACAATCTAATTTTTGTTTTATATGACAGGAATTTCGAAGATAGGAGTCCGTGGCATGCATGTAAACATCTATTGGCTAGATTAATTCTAATCTGTATCTCTGGCTCTTCTCTGTTGTCATTTGATATATAGACTCCTAAGTATTTAAAATGGTCTAATTTTTCAAATTCATGCCCCTTTATGTGTAGGAAACCTATATTTTCCTTTGGAGTTCTTGCAAAATACATGTATTTTGTTTTGGAGTCAATTATCTTTGATCCTCTTTTTGCAGTTTCTTCCATTAATACTTTGGTTAGCACTGTTACTTCTTCTAAACTTTCTATGAATATCGCAACGTCGTCTGCGAAGACTAAAATGTTTATTTTCGCTTCAATTCTGATGCCAAGGTTCATCTCTGCTTCTTTTTCTAGTGCTTCCTCTACCGAAATATTAAGTATCTCATTCTCTAGAAATAAAAACTTTTGTCTTACGTCTCGCTGTTTTAATTCTCTTCTCGTCAAATTATTAAGCCTCAGTATCATTACCTGAGAATCTATGCATTAATCGTACATATATCACGAGATCTCATCTCTTTTATCCACCAGTAACCATTCTCAAATGTTTTGGTATTATGGCATTCCTTTACGGCATTGCATATTCAGAAGTTATTGATAGAATCATTAAATGGCTTCTACTTCCATTTAGGAAAATTTTGGTCATAATTTTCTATATATTCTTTACATTTAGTACATATTTTATTGTCATTTCATTTAAGTAAAGGCAAAATATCGGGACTGAAATTTTCCGGAAATTACTTAATTTTTACTGTAATATTCCATGGAAAATATATATTTTTATTTATACTCACCACCCCGAGAACTGCACAATAAAGGCCTTTTACATCGGGTGTTTTAACATTAACAAGAGACGGACACACACCACTATGTCCTGGGCAGATAATATTCTACCCAGGTCGGACTCGAACCCGCGACCCTCTGGTTAACAGGCGCAGGCGAGGACTTTACCCTACCGCCACCAGGGCCGACTTATTTTGCTCTAAATTCAGATCTATTACTTTTCCGAGAACATCTTTAACTGCAGAACTTGATTTTTGGTGAGAAGTTTTGGGACGTTCTAGTAAATACAACCACAAATCTGTATAAGTACGTACTCTATGGGATAATATAGTTAGATCAAATTAAACTTCCCTATTTCTACAACTGTTCACAACTGATTATAAATTACAAGTGAACTATCAGTTCTTCTCGATGAAACTTATATACTGAACGAAAAGTAAATAAATGTGCTTATTTTGGAACGTGAAATAACGATTAATGACATAAGGCATGTCTCAATTCTAGTGAACTAGCGGAGTACTTTCATGGCAGCAAACAAATATTTAAGATATCTCAGAAATTGATGAAACGTCGGAGATATTCAGTAAGTTCTTTGCGTCGTGTGAGTTACAATCTCAAGACGACACTTTTGAAAAGAAACGGACATTTTTCTCGACTACGATGTAGAGGAAAGATTCGAAACACAATAGAAGCAGAGAGAATTAGCAAAGGTGAGAGGAAAAACGGAACAATTGATTTCCGGGGAGATCCGATGGCTTCCTCCCGGAGAGGTGCCGGAGTCAAGGGTGACAAAAGAGCCACGCCCACCGCACAGCCTTTGAGGCGCGCCCCGAGGATGACCTCAAGCGTGCCGGCGTGTCCAGTCAGCAACGTCTGCAGAGGCGAGGAGAGGTTGCGAGACGGACAAAAGGATTCCAAAGAAGCGTGCGAAAGGCGAACGATGCGGAATGGCGGAAGAGAGAGATCTAGCTCCCCCCCCCCACCGCTCCTCCCCCTCCCAACAGCCCATCCCTCTCCAACCCACCCCCGTGGGCACCGAGTGAATAGGAAAAGTCGTTCACCCGCTCCGGTGGCTCTTGGAGCGTGTAGCGCCGGGGACGGTGGGTGGAGGGCGGTGCGGAGGGGGGGCGGTGGGGCCGTAGTTTGGCGTGGCGGAGGCGGTGATATACCTCATAACTGTAGTAGCCACTCCCCGTCGCCTCGCGGCACGGAAGTCGTCGAGACGAACACCGACCGTAAGAACATTTCCGATCGTCAAGATTTGTCACGCCCCGACCGAGATTTTGTAAACTTTGGCAAGAGCGTAGATAAAGGAGGTGAGTAGATGACGGAGCCATAGTGCACAGTCAATCCTGAAGAGAGATCTTATGCTTTCCCGGCGTAATGTGGGGTTGTGAAGTCCTTTCGGGATCTTCACCGGGTCAAATTCGCTACTGACTGACTCACTGATGGCCGAGTCGTTCCTCGTCTCCATAGCGATGTAACCCTGATGTTTCAGTGTGTATTCAGCCCTGAAAATGATCGAAACTTCGACAGTAATCAAGAATATTGCCCCGTGAATATCCCATGTACCCTTCAGTAATACAAGTGAAGCATTTTTTATTAGGATCGCCATTCACGGGAGAAGAAGCTTTAATAAGTGGAGCATTCCGATCAAAGAAGGTTCTCATTGAAAGGTTCGCAATTAGACTCATCACATATGATGACTATGGATATCTTTCTGCATCAGCGGCATTTTCAGAGTTCAATTATGTCTATTAAAACACACCCTGAGGCATATTTTGTTTCCACCATATACAAATAACCACTCGGCAGTAAAAGTCTTTCCCGGTTTTCAGTAAAACTATAATATGACAACTCCGGCGAGGAACAAAATAATTGATGAGCACATTAAAAACTGCCTGCCTTCTGCGCAAACATACAGATCACAGACGAACTTCCCGACAGCATCCTACATCTACATTCTACCCGGCGAGCCGCCGCATGGGCGTGTGGCAGAGGGTGTTAGAACACCAGTCGTGTGAAGGATAAACGCTTTGGGAGGTGAACTGGTGAAGTGTATAACGGGAGTGTGTTGATTGGAGTACATTTTTTATTATGGTTACTTAATGTGCGTGGAAAGAACGAATTTTGAACCTATTTGTTTGACAACGTATTTCTCCTAATTCATTGCTTCTATCAAACCTTGAAATATAGTGTAGTGTTAAGATGATATTCTCCGTGTCGCTCTGAAACACATCTGTTCAGAGTTTCTCAGTCAAACTAAGCCTTGCGTCCAACTTCCGAGTCTCAAGCAGCTTCCAACATCGTTCCTCTAAAAGGTGTGAATTACTATAAGTTCGCTCGTTACAGTTCCTAACGAAGCGCACAGCTTACCATTGCACTCAATTTCTTTTATATTAATATTCCTGTCCAGGGTCCCAAATTATCGCGGCGTATTCGAGGTGTGGCCTAACCAGTACAAAGTTGAATCACTCTAACTTTTTCATCCGAGGACCTTTCTTTATGCGATTAAAAAAATCCTAATTTCTTTAACACTTTCAGTGCGGGCGTAAATTTCGAGTTCATATTCAGTGGCGAAATTCTTTTTTCGCTACTTTCAAGTTGAATTGACTGATTACTGTACAATTATGTCCTATAGTCAAATTTCTGTTAAAATTTCTTATTTAATTAAAAAAATTTTTCTTGACTGCTTAAGCAGTCATTCGCCATAGCTTATATGGCTACTTAGGCAACTTAGGCAAATACATATAGTGTTTTCCTAGAGCTCCTTAGCTCGGATGTGATTATCTGCGAAATATTATTTATTTCGTTCAGAGAAATGTATTTGAGTATGACCGATTAATATTTTAGCCCAACCGTAATTATAATAGACTCGAATATAAAATTAATAATACTTATTGGTTTTCCTAACAATCCCTATCAAAATATTGTATTTCTTAAATTGTGGAACCATCTTCCAGGGAAATCGTTGCTTTCTAATTATTTGACATCTATGAAAGACAGAGAAGCAACACAAAAGAAATACCAAATGTACACTTATTCATACTTAACATTTTTTATTTATCACAAAAGGCGTCAATACAATAAAAGAACAACAGTAACAATAGTTGTTTTTTAAATATTGACCCGTGAAGAACACATCTAAATAATAATAAATATATAAAAATTTAATATAAAAAAGTGATTAATGTAAATTTATTTATTACATATACTTTGTTTTACACTGAGGACACGGTATTTAGTTTTACGAATAATTTTCACAATAATATCCGTATTACGGAGCGAATGGTAGTTGACAAAAAATACAATTTTACAATTCATTCACATTTACAGCCTACATGTAAATTAAACCTTAAATTAACATTTTTAAGAATTAAATTTCTTTATGAAAATCCATAAAACATGGCCTAAGGCAGAGCAATGGCTGATCAGGTTAGTCTGGGAAATACGTTGTGATACTTTTCCTTAGACTACTTTTGTAGCAAACGCGACATCGCTTCTGCTGTCCCTTGTTCCCCACACCCATTGGAAGGAAGTCCGGGAAGTGGATTTGTGTGAATCTAGGGGTTGAGGGTCCTGAACCATGGGAGGGAATTTCTGGCAAGAGTGATTTGAGTATTTCTAATCGGTAGTCATAGAGTGAAATTTTTTGTCCACTGTGACGACAATACAAAATATAGCTGTTGATTAGCAGCAACTGGAATATATGTATTCTAAGCTCTTTGTACCATTTCATGGTTTTGTGTTCGCAAGGGTAGTAAGCCATTAATTGATCGAAGTGATCAATACCTCCCATGAAACAATTATATTTTACCACTGCCTCCGGCTTCGATCGTACTACCCCACGATGATTCTGCACATCGAGAAGTCGGCTGCCAAACTCGGTGCTAATCATAAATAAATCACGCTTGTCTCTCCACTTGAGAACGCAAACCCCCATTTCGTTCCAGGCGTGTGTAACCTCATCTTTGTTTATCTTTTTAGATAGCACAACTGTAGGGTTACCTTTTTTGTTGGCTCTTAGAGTCCCGGTACAATACACATTATCATCCAGGAGTTCTTCGGCCAGTTTCACACTTGGGTAAAAGTTATCAAGGTATACGGAGTGTCCAATTCCCTTGAAACTTTCCAACAATTTGTGAACTACTTTGTTCACGTGCCCTGAACCACCAACCTCCTTATCCCCAGATCCAGTGTAAATTATCATCCTCAGCACTAACCCAGATGGTTCTGTCAACATATAAATCTTTATGCCATACTTATGCCGTTTTCCAGGCATATATTGGCGAAGGACAAGGCGCCCTCTCCACAACATCATTGACTCATCTAGGCTTAGTTCTTTGCTGGGAGAGTAGACGTTGTCCATATTTTTATGAAAAATATCAATAAGTGGCCTAATTTTATGAAGACGGTTCTCAAAAGGAGGCTCATCTTCCGTGGGCGTTTTGGCAAAATGCAGGGCCTGCAAAATACCCTGAAAGCGATCACGGGTCATGAACGCTGAAATACATTTTATATCGAAAAGATTCTCTTTCCTCCAACAATCATTCAAATGATTGATTTTAACAGTCCGCATGTGGAAGAGGAGACCGAGGAACATTTCCCACTCCTCCTTCGTCAATTTTTTCCACTGAGCAGTACGAGCTCGTCCCGGGTTTTGCAAAAGTATCTGCACAGCCTGTCGGTTCGTTTCCTCAACAATGAGGTCGTAAAATTCACGGGTGGCCAAAAGAACAAAATAGGCCTTTGGACTATTGCCCTCCGGAACAGTCTTCAACCCAGGAAAACCCGAGAAAATAATGGGAGGGTTGGCGGGCTGGTCGGCTCCCCAAGTAACGGGTCCCTCGGCAGTGGAAAGCAAAGGCGGAGTTTGAGGGGATGGGGCGGTGGACAAGTGCTCACGTGTCTCTGAGACATGCTCTCCTTTGTCTCTATCTCCACTTTCCTCGCTGTCTTCTGATTCTTCTCCACTCCATTCCGTTGACGAATCCCCGTCATCTGTAGACAGCCCCTCTAATAGTTGCTCCTCAATTTCTTCATCCTCAAATCTGTCTCGCCCCTTCTGTGCCAGTTTTTTCTTCTTTGGGAGTGTACCTATGTCGCAAGTATAAAGCACTTCATGTAAGTAGTCTTGCCAGTAAATAATTCAATATCTCTTCTTTGAATTTTAAAAATAAAATAAAATAACAGTATAACATGAATTGCCTAAAAGCCGTCGCCAGGTGTGGAGCAGGGGATAGGCAACATGGCAAGGATGATGGAGTTTTAGGTGGTATATTCCAACAGCTTACCTGACGTAGAAGGCCCAGGGTTTTCTTCCAAATGTTCACTGACTCTGCGCTGTCCAGCCATTCCTAAGAAATGGAAAAATAATCAACGTAACTCGTGCATAAAAAGTAAACTAGTAAAAAGTATTCCGCGGCATTTCCGAGGTTTTATGCATTCTCCTTTGAGCAGTCATGTGGGCCGCATATTAAAATTGGCATGGCTATGTGGGAAGCAAATACCGGTATATCCACAGGATAATACAATAAATTAATAATTAATGCCCTAAAGTTAAGCAATTTATTATCTCCATAAGGACTCTCATTATCTAAAGTGTTAAAGTAATTTACAGGTAATAGTTGTGCGGGTCGCATGAAATTGTTTCGGGAGCTACAGGTTGCCGACCCCTGCCTTAGAGCATTAGAAATGATATTGCATTAAATTATTTAAATTCTGTGTGATATTTTCCTTTGTATTCGTTAGCTTGGGATGACGATGGTGTCGCTGACTATCCTGATAACAGCTACAATTTCAATGGTTTAACTGTATCGCTTGCTCGATGGCTAGCGATAATGTTGACACCAAAGGCAAACGTGTCTGCATGAGGAACACGATACGGTCTACAAGTAAATTATAACTGTGCATAAGCGGCCAACAAATTATTTGAAATTATTTATCATCAAAATATTTTCTATTTATAAAATGCTCAATCACACTATGAATCACAAATGTGGCCATTACGAGATGGTCGAGAAATTATACTGAACACGTTTGCACATTTCCACTCAGGAATGATCAACAAAACAAAAAAGTGCACAAAAATTATTTTAAAAAATACCTTCGGAGAATAATCCAAATCCGAGAATGAAGGAAAGACGAAATTTTTGCCTCAGTCTCCGGCAATGACGTCCTTAAAAAGATCAAACCCAACATTACAAATAAGAAAAAAATGCACAGAAAAAAATCGTTAGCTAGTTTAACCAATAAAATGCCATTTCATGCAAATAATTTTAACAAAAATGCCCATTTCAGATTCATTACCGCATTTACATTTATATTACAACAATGTACAATTAAAAATATCAATAAAATGAAAATAAAAAACTGAGCATTTAGGAAACCATTTGATATTGTAGAGAAATCTTACCTTCAATATTCACAAGCTGGCAAAAAAAAGAGCGATGAATCCAGGAACGAATACTTCCTCAACGTTGCCAGGAGTTCAACTGATGACGACGGGCCGAAAAAAGAACCCTACGCGGTGGCGAATAGTTGGGGAGAACAAAAGAACCGTTATAGGCCCCATGACTATATAAGCAGTCACTCACTATGGGCTGGGAGGCGGCATGACTGCTTAAGCAGTCATCCGCACAGAAAGTGTAATGCTTCCGCATATTTTTGTATATGTGTTCCTCACGGTATATCTAAAGTCAGGATAATTCCAAAATATTTGCCTTTATCTGAAGACTTTATTTTTACTCCTCCCACAGTATAGGTATGGCATTTGTGTGATGACTTTTGCAAGAAGTGAACTGTGGTGAATATGTTGATATTTAATCCTAACCCTTTCTCCTGGCACCATGAATGAACGTTGTTAAGGTCCAATGACAGATTTTCTAAGTCCGCATCTTCACTCATTTCACGTCAGATCACCGTATCGTATGCAAAATCTTAATTTACTGCTAACTTGAGAACTTAATTTATTTAAATAATAAATGAAAGAGGACTAATCACGCTTTCTTGTGGAACAACGGATGTGACTCTAAAAATATCAAAGTTAATGCCATCAACAACTACGATTTGTTTGCAATCACTCACAAAGTCCCGTATCCATTGTACTATATAATTATTCACTGCCTTTGATATAAATTCCTAAATGGGTTTTTTAGGAGCCTTGTCCAATGCCTTCTTGAAATCAAGGAATATCGCGTCGGCTTGCTTTTTCGATTCACCTGATTTTTAGAAATCATAATGGAAGAGTGTAAGCTATTTTCGCAGGACCTGCCCTTACGGAAGTCATGCTGACTGTCATATTCCAAGTTTCCATTACCCAAGAAACACATAATAAGGCTAACAAAAATGTGTTCCAGAATCTTGTATAAAAGCGATGTCAATGATATAGGCCGGTAATATCCTGGGTTATATCTGTTACTTTTGTTAAATATTTTTGTGAAGTGCGCTAGCCAATGTTGGAAAACAGTTGATGCTGCTTCCCACCAAGTGACCAGTGGGAGGTACTAATTTGAACAGAGACAAGCACTAATTGTCTGGTGTGGAATTGCTTGGAGCCATATACTCTGGAGGTAGCATGAACAGTACATGACAGTGAAGCCTGATTTTCGCGAAAAATTATTCACATAATATGGCTATCGCACATTGTTTGTCGATATATTTTACAAATGATGAATTATATCTCGGGGATAGTTTCCGTTTGGCATTTGTATTGATAAACCATAACAGTATTGCAAACAACAGCTACAAAGATCAACATATTTTGAGTATAAACTGCACTACTTTTCTATTCAATATGACCACTCGCATTTCAACGCCTTTCAGCTAACAACCTGCATGGCTCCACCTATTCTCTTCCTTAAGCATTGAGCATGAGCTACTCGTCGTACACAAGCAAGGTGGTCTAATTGTTTCGGTAATAATTTTTTTTCACCATTGTAGAGACTGCATCTGCTTTTATTTTGAAAAGTATTTAGTTTCCTGGAAAATGAAGTGAACACGGAAATAAGTTTGACTCAAAAACTTTGCTTTTATAACTCAACCTCTAAAAAATTAACCAAATATACACACATTTAAGGCATCAACTCCTTTTCTGTTGCATCCTGTATATTTAAAACGCCTTCAATACCAAAGTTTCTTTTGCTTTTTCATAAAAATGGCTTCGATAAGAAATTTTTTATTTAAAATAATTGAGAAGACATAACGGTTGCATTCAACTCCCATGAGTACCTCAAAATTTCCTCTTTTGGAGCTCTTCCTGCAGTGAATAGCCTTACCTAATCTCACGGAAAAATTACTTCCATTATAAGATAGTCGGAAGTTTTAGGTAAAAGAAGAAAAAAACTTTTTATTTATATTGAGGCTATATGTCAATGACTTGTATGAAAATTTACATGACAAAAAAAAATACCTCAAGAGGATCGCTTGAAGTACTTCTAATTGCTCCGCTTGAAGGAGTATGAGCGAGAGACTATGTTACAAAGAACCCAATGAGAGTGGTCTCGCATAATAATAGAAATTAGCTGATGTTTTCAATGAATACTAAATATAAGCTGATTACCATATTATTTTTCGAGTTGTTTTCCGACAAATACCGGCCATTTTTCAAGATAAATGGCGTGGGTATTCACTTAAGAGATTATTTTAAAAAAACGGAATTTTGAACGCATAGATCTTGCAGCTACACTCTCTTTGTATTTGTTAGACTAATTCGCTTACTAAGTTATATTTACAAAATCGAAAAAAATCTTTGGATGGGAAGTCGTTTTCAGTATTCGACGTGAAAATAAGTAAAGTTAAAAACTAATGTTTGTATTTTTAATTAATTAATGAGAAATTCAGTCACATAAAGCAGTAATTTTGAGCTGCTAATGTCATAATTATTTTCTAGCATTACGCTTCTTAAAGTTTTATAAATTGAACGATTAATTTTAATATGGAGTCTATCATGACTAGGGCAAGATCTGGCTTGAAAAACTTAAGAAATGGCAAGCAGCCGGGCAACAGCTCCCCACTCTTCCGGATCGGATTCGTGCACGGCGACTACTAGCACAGTAGTGTGCATTTAGGCAATGCATGGTAACATTCATCGTCCATAGTTCCGCGAGAGAGCAAAGAGGTCCATATTTATATCTTATATTCATTGTAATAAGGATATTGTTTAATACAATTGTTATTATACAACCAAAACACAAGTCTTTAGGCTTATTTCGGCGATTCATAAGGGTAGCCATAACTGCTGTGAAGCTGAATGCATCGATGCACCAGGTAACTTGAATTTGCCCCGAAGAGACCTTACATGATAAGCAAAGACACGTTGGATTTGAATGTTCAAATGAAAGTTGCAAGAAGGTGATGGAGTTGATGTAATGTCTCATTTTTAGTTGAATTAGTTGGAATTCACCGTAGAACACCGCCTCATTATTTCATCTAATGGCAGCAGTTCTTAAATACTCAAAAGTTAAGGCTTGATCACATCCGTCTTAAATTTTACAGTTCAAATATATCTAGGCATAGTGGTTTATTAATCACCATGTACATTTACAATCATTGACAGACACGGCCATTCATGTCCTTCAACACAATCGAGGTTTCGCAGTTCACTGGTGTGTTCCGCTAAAAACGTTTTGAACTATGATCCAGTATTTTTATTTTTTTTATTTGATGAATGACACCTTTCCCATGGACTGCAACCTTGACGTGGTGGAAGGGCTTGCACTTTCTATTGACCACAAGAGCTGGACTGGCGGGAGGATTTAATAATGCTCCCGGTTGGGCCACCCATGTCAGATAGGTCGAAGGGTAGTACCGTGATGGTGTCAAATAAAAAACACTGTGGGGGTGGGAGTCCCCTCCCAACTACTACCGAAAAAAATTAATGTCACTAAAAGAGAAATGAATCCTGGCAACTACCGGACGCCACCCAATAGGGCGGGTGTTGGGCCCGGCATCGGAGGAAGGCAAGGCCCCCGAGGTGGTCATCTCACGAAATCCTTGCACAACATAGTCATTACAGGATACAATGACCAAGGAAGATAAGAAAAAAACGAAGATGAGAAGGAAAGTAACGATAAAAATAGGGACTTGGAAATTTATAACATTGATGAGTGGAAAGCTGGAAAATATTAAACGGGAACTTGATAGAGGGGTTGTAGATGTCTTGGTGCTGTGCGAGGTGAGAATGAGGGACAGTGGGGACTGCTCGAGTGTAAGTTACTGGGTTATCTATAGTGATGGGGTTAAGAGTCAACGTGGGGTAGCTGTAGTATTGGACGCAAAGTTGAGGACGAGGGTAGTAAATATTGAACAGGTGAGCGACATGATACTAGTGGTGGAAATAAAAGCACGCCCTACAAACTTTGTATTGGTTCAGGTGCACATGCCCACAAGCACTCATAGGGAGGAAGAGGTGGATGGGGTGTATAAACAGATAGAGGAGATAATCAGAGAAGTCCCGGGCAAGAAAAATCAAATGGTAATGGGTGATTGGAAAGCAATAGTGAGGGAAGGGAGAGATGGGTATGAAGTGGGAGGGTTTGGATTAGGAACGAGAAATGATTACGGAGAGAAGGCAGTTGAATTTTGCAGGAGAAATAAATAATTAGTTACCAACACTTGGTTTAAACACCATCGTTGGAGGAGGTACACATGGAAAATGCCGGGAGACACTGGGAGATACCAAATTGACTACATCATGGTTAGGAAAGATTTAGGAAGAGTGCGAGGAACTCGCGGAGCAATCCGGGGGCTGATGCCTGGGGGGGGCGGATCACAATTTAGTAATGATATATTGAGAGGTTAGATTCAAAAAGCTTAATAAAAGTAGTATGGAGAGGTGGAACTTGGAAGCGTTGAAAGGAGAAAAAAGGAGGGATTACCAAGAGATAGTGGAAGAGAACACGGGTAAAGCCAAGGAAATAGGAACAATCGAGGAAAAATGGGAGAATATAAAAACAGGCATTGAAAGAGCGGCCGAGAAAACAATAGGAGCAGCAAAAACGAGGAAGCAAAAGAAGCAGTGGGATACAGATGAAATTATTAGAACAACGGAGGAGCGAAGTAAAAAAAAAGTCTACACCTACATGGGTAAGGCTAAATACAAGGAGTTAAATAGTCAACTGCGACGGATAACCAATCGGACGAGGGAAAATTGGTGGAAAAGGCAATGCGAGGTAATGGAGAACTGCAAAAAGGAGGGGAAGTGGGTGCATTATACTCTAGAATAAAATTGCTATCGGCTGCGAAGAGAGGCTGGTGATGGAAGTCGGAGGATACAAACTTGATCAAGTAGAGCATTTTAACTACGTAGGTAGTACGCTAGAAGAAAATAGACATAGTAGCAAAGACACGCGGAAGAGAAAAGCGCTAGCTAAGGAGGCGTTTAGTAATGGAAGAGAGCTGATGACGGGAATATTGGCTAAGGATGTGAATAAGAGGCTGGTGAAGAACTTGATATGGAGCGTAGTGTTGTATGGTGCTGAAACGTGGATCCTCAGAAAAGAGGACGAGAATAGGCTGCTGGATTTGGCTCTAGATTGGTGCTCTAGTGAGCGTACTGACTTCCAATCCAGAAGTAAAAGGGTTCAAATCGAATATGGCGAGGTACTGATAATTTAGGTACAATTGCAATTCCTAACCTCAGGTGTTATGAGAGGAATTTAAATACTGTCATTTGTCCATTGGATGTGAGCATAGTGAACCACTAGGCTTAGTTGCAAGGAATTTAGCAGCCTAATTTATTAATCGTCCCTAAAAATAGGCCAACGTAATCAGACGTAAAGGGAGCAGGTGTGAACAAAGATAAATAAATAAATCATCTTGAAACAAAAACCACAAGGATACAAAATGCAATGATCTTCGAATTCCTTAAGGTATTATGAGCGAAATATCATTTTACTTAGAAATCAATGGATTTGGTCTCATTTTAAAGAAAAATATCTCACTCTTCTAATGAAACAAAAAATTAAAATTCAACCCCTTACCATATTACTTTCGGAGATATTTTCAAAAAATACCAGCCATTTTACATGGAAAATGGTACGTGTATGCACTCCATAGAGATATTATTTACAAAATGAGGTATTTCTAACACTTATTTGTCGTAAAAAACTAACAGCGTGTAGTTCGTATGTTTTTTCAACTATTTTGAAAATTAACCATATTGTCATCGCAGTAAGTTCTTGGGTATCACCAAAAACCCTCCGTTTTGAAAGAGTTTCAATCACACCGCGCGAACAAAATTAGTCAAGTTAAAGACTTGATTAGATATTTTCATTTCATTACTTAAAACTTATGTCATATAAAACTATATTATTGCACCGCTAATAATGCAATATTTAATTGATGTGTCCTACAGCTAGTGACATGAAAACGTATATATCGAATATGGTTTCTATTATGACTAGGAAACTATCTCGCTTGGACTACCTTAATTGCGATGAGTATGCTCGTCTCGTAAGTAGGCCCTATTTAGGCAGTTTCCTGTCGGCAGCATATTGAAAATTACGAAGAGCTAAATGCTTCATTTTAGTTAGCTGAGAGCAGAGAGGAACAAAGCGACTCTTAGTGTCTATTCATGAACAAACAACATAATGAAAAGCGGGAACTCAAATACTTCAGAACTAGGTTGCATTGAAGCTTTTAATAGCATGCATAGTTTGTTTCAATTGGTTTAGTAATATCTATATTGGAAATCTACCCATTAAGTCGACATAAAGACGCGTGGCAAAGGGCGCTAGGACACCAACCAAGAAAACGCGTATGTCTAGGGAAACGTAATAGAGAGGGGAAAGCGATTAAAAAGGACAGTGTGTGAACGTAGCGTCTTGAGAGTTGTGCCGTCTTTGCTGCGCTAAAAGCTATAAGGTAAAGAAGGAAATATGAAGTTCCGCCGCTCGAAGTCAGCGGTGTTCCTTCTGTTCATGGAATCCTGAAGGCTGCGTCAAGCAGAACGCGAGCTGATCGTGCCTAGGTCTGTGTTTCATGGGATGGGATTACATTATCTTGGTTAAACATAGCACTAGCAGACTCGAGTAGAACGCAACGGTCTGCGATCCAGTTGCACTTGTCTAGAGAGTCTGCGGCGGTCAGGATGGCTGACGAGACGGAAAAAGGGATAGATTTCGTGGACAGTCCCGAATCAGCATAGCATGCAGACCCACACCAACGTCATCTAAACGAAAGAAACTTGAGGGATTGGGATTTCCCGGCGCACTCAAGTTTTTCGAGTTGATGCCCCACTTTCTTGTGTTTTTGCCATAATTTTTTCATTTTTACTTCCATTATCATTCGTATTAGATAAAATAAAAGAAAAACATTAGTTATTTACCAATATAAGCACGATAACTGCGCAAATAACTGAAGTTTGTCAAGAACTGGTCTCGTTCCAACTTCACCCTGTTCTTTGTGGTCTTCAAAACGAGAGGAAGAGTAAGTTCTTCGTCAGAACTGCTACTGATGCTCAGCGCTCATGTTCTTTAACAACTCCACCAGGTAAAGCGCGACTCAACTAAACCGTGCGCTCACCTCCAGTGAATCGCCTTCAGCTGTCCGCGTGCTGTATGACACCCGCAGACGAAGGCGGACTGTGGTTGACCTCGAGAGCAGCCCTTGCTCCATTTGACCGAGCTTTAAAGGTTAATTGATCATGTATGCCACTCTCCGAGCCATCCGAGTTTACACGTTGACTGATTGAGTGAAAAGTAATTAATTTCGGAGGTGACATTCCTTAGTGAAAAATGAGTCAACACTAGAGGTTATGTTTGTCAGCGGATAAGTTTCAATGTGTGACATTCGCAATGTTTTATTGATGTTCCCTAAAAGTGTTCCTCAAAATCAATTACCCAGCAAAACAAATGTAAAGCCAAGGAAAATACCGGGCATACAAAGCGCTCGCTGTTTTTGAAGAGGTAGAGAAGTGATCCAAGTATGGAGCAAGAATTGGTATCTTATGGCCCATTGCAAGTACAATGCATAAGTATTCAACAGAATAATGACATCTATAAGTGAAGGACCTCCTTAAACATACGTTGCCTATGTATTCAATTAATTTATGCTCTCTCCTTTAGTCTCCTAACTATTGAAATCGAGAGATGGTTTTAATTTATGAGCTCCGCGGAAACCAAAATGGCAGACTTATAGTTAACCATTTGATGGAGTAATTGATTAAGAGAATACTTTAAGTGCGAAGATAAGCGACCGTAATAATTCATACTGACTGCCTATCAAGTTCTTAAGAAAAATAATTCTTGGATTTCAGTCAGTCGCTAGCTTCCGACGAGTGCGGACGTCTATGCGCGCGTCGAGGCTTTCTCAAGGATATGTATCGCCATTTGTGAGTTGTTCAGTTCTAATGGTAGTATTCTCAGTTCGTTACTTTCAACAAGTGGCTAACCCCAAGTGTTAATGGGAACAATTTATTGCTGAGAAGAGGCCAGGATTTATTAAGTTTAGGATCGAAAGAAACAGCAATGTCTTCGTGTTTTGTGTGCCGAAGATCAACTCGCAGCACCGTGTTCATTTCCTGTATCGAGTGCAAAAGGAGCTACCATCGACACTGCCTCGACATTCCTCCGTCAAAAGACAAAATTGACGGTATTTCCGCCAGCAAACAGCCATGGAGGTGCTCGGAGTGTCAAGCAGCACGTGTGCTCAGCAGGAGGCATTCCGAAGACGTTGCTGAGTCTAGTGAAAGTGCGCCCGAGTGTAAATCTCTTCAGGAAATTTATAATATGTTTTGAGAAATTAAAAAAAGGTTAAAGCAACTCAAAAAAATCTCGGTAATTCTATTGATCGGCTGTACGATCGATTAGACGAAAGTGCTAAAATTATCGAAGCGCAGGCAAGGAGAATAGACCAGCGCTACGGGAAAATTGAAACTTTGGAAAGTGAAAATGTTCTCCTTAAAACAAAATTATCAGAGGTTCAAGCACACTTTGATGATTTGGAGCAAAGAATGCTTTCGAAAAATATTGAAATTCACGTGTTCCCTTTACTATTGGTGAAAACCTTACTAGTGTTGTAGGTAAAATTGGAGCAGAGCTTGGCTTTGAGTTAAGTGAGTGTAATATTGATTATTGCTATCGCTTGAAGCCCAAGGAAAATGGCGAGCCTGGGGGCATACATGTGAGGTTCAACAGTCAACACGTTAAGGAAGCTTTATTGGCAAAACGCAGGCTGAAAAGAAATTTTTCTACGCGTCATTTAACCTTGGACAACATTCCACCATCAGCCGTTCCTATCTACATTAACGAATCCCTGTGTCCTGGCCGCCGTAGAGTCCTCAGTGCTGCACGAGAAGCTAAGAAAACTGAAAAATACACCTACCTCTGGATTCGCGGTGGGAAAATATTAGTGAGGAAGGCGAAAAAGGAGCGAGCCATTATATTGACTACCATGGAGGACTTAAGTAAGGTGTAAATAGCCTTCTTTTTTTTCAATGTCTTCATTGCTCATTAACACAATAAATTCTGATAACGAGGTACTTATTGTGCAGCAAAATATAAGAAGTCTGAGAAGTAACTTCGACAGTTTTTTATCTCATTTATGTGCCTTAAAAAGTCAGCCATGTATTATTGTACTCACTGAAATTTGGATTAAAGACTATTAAATAAGTCACTATCAGATTAATGGCTACAAATATTTTTGTTTGGCTTTAGACACGGATTAGGAACTGAAGGTGCTTTAGAGAAGCATATGACCGAAGTATACAAATCAGTCAATTCAAGCATGCGGACTATTGGGTTATATCTAGATATATCTAAGGCATTTGATACACTCTCGCACAAAGTATTATTAATGAAACTTGAGCAAGCCGGAATACGTGGAATATCACTAAAGTGGTTCGAAAGTTATTTGTAAACGAGAGCACAATGTGTGAAATTAAATAATTGTTTTAGTGAATATGTAACTATTGAGACGGGAGTTCCGCAGGGCTCTATTCTAGGGCCTATTATGTTTTTTATTTACGAAAACGATTTGTGTGAAAAGAAATTCAATGGTAAACTCACAAATTTTGCTGATGACATAGCGCTGTGCTACTCAGCACCTAATTGGAATTGTGCTGAAACATTTGTTTCAGAGGATCTACGTTTCTTACAAAAATGGTTTGATTTCAATGGGTTAGAGTTAAGTGAAAAGACGAAGTTTGTGTGTTATGACATCTGTAATACAAGTATTTTTAATTGTAAGTTTGTATTTCATACTACAAATTGCTTTAATTATGCTTGTAACTGTCCAGATATTGAGAGAGTGAATGGAATGAAATATTTGGGAGTAATTTTGGACAGTAATATACGATGAGATAAACATTTACTTACTGTAAACAAATGCCTTAGAAGTGCCTTGTCCAAATTTTACTTCTTACGAAACAAATGTCCACTTCCGGTCAAAAAAACTATTTATCATGCTCTTGTTCATCCCAAAATCTCTTATGGTATAATCTGCTGAGGCAGTGCATACATGAACACATTTAAGTGTGCACTCGTCTTGCAAAAAAAATAATTCGTGTAATATTGTCCAAAAATCCTTATGAACACTCATTTCTGTTGTTCGTGGCCCTCAAATTGTTGCCACTAAGGCATTTGTATTTATTTAAAGTCTTAAAATTGTTTTATGCCAGAAGTGGCAATATGCCGATTGTATCTGATAATTGTAAATATAATCTAAGGAATGAGTCAAACATTGTAACAAGCAGACCAAGATAAACTTTATATAAACGTTGCTTTCTCTATATGGGACCAAAGATATTTAATTTATTGCCCGCTGAAATTTAAAAAATTAAATTTTCAAAAAAATGGTAAAACTTGCCAAACACTGGCTTTTATCTCAAGAAAAAATTGAACATTTATTTGAATTTATTTTGATGGTATTTCATTGTAACAATACTTATGTAACAGCTACTGCATTTATTTTTATGACATACATTTTTGTAATGTGCTGGTGGCTCAATTCTGGTCTTATGACCTTGGAGACCACCAGTAGCTCCCTCTTCCTTGCTCTTACCAGTTTGTGTAACAAAAATTCTTTTGGAGTAAATAAATTATTATTGTTATTATATAAGCCAGAGGTAAGAAAATGAACGAACTGATCGAAGTAGTATCTATGGGATACAAATTACGAAAGTAATGGTTCCTGCAACCAGAATTTCGTAATGAATTCCATAATTTTATAAATCTCATAACTATTGATTCCATAACTGTTTTTTCAATCAGATATCTAGCAATTGGGTCTTTCTACCTCGAAAGGTATTGTTGGAGAGCAACTTTTTAGAGCGGGCATCAGTACTACTACACTCAAGTACTTGCATCACTATGGCGTTCCCTTGTTAGGATGACAGCGTTCAAGTGTCACGGAATAACTTCATGGTTAAGTCTTTCAAAATAGAAAATAAGAAAGAGGAACCTCTCGATGCAGGCATTGAGTAATTATATTCAATCTCACCCTTATAAGGTTCTAGAAAGTCGCACTTCCATCTCTCGTAATTGTGGAAGTCGCACTTGTACTACTGTGACGAAGCATGTCCCCACTAAAGAATGTAATACAAGAACTCCGGCGACATGGACTTCGATCTGAGACAATTTATCAATGTTATCAGTACCCTGGTACACAGCAAGAAAAAAAATGTCAGACGTGAAAATTCACCTCTAAAGATTAGGATTAGTTAAAAACAAAGGTCCGGTTTTAAAATCTCTGGTTGAATATTTATCTCGATACGAAAACCAACGTCTGTACATTTTTCCCTCGATAATACATCAACTAATCGATAGAGATATACAATAAGAAAAATCTAAACTCTCACCTGAGTTAGTATGAAGGAATAGAAAAGTTACATCATCTTCCGGTCAAAGTGAACGAGGCGTCACAAAACATGGCATAATTGGATATTTTCAACCATTCTCCAATAATTTATACTCTTGACCAATGTTAAAAGTTTAGCTCCAGAACCTTAAACAATCACTCTTCCTCAGCATGATCACCCAATTCTCACCTTTACAAATGATACTTGCTTTCATGTATGACGGAATTATGACTCGTTTGACTAGATGGTAGAAAAAACTAGCGCATGTGCATGAGTAAGGCCTAAAAATCTCATAAAAAATCCATTACAGTAAAAGCAAAACACAAATAAAACTTCAATAAAACAAGGCCTCAAAAATTTAAAGGGAGGATGATACAACCATATAATTTCTGAAAATTAGTTATGATCGCGTTATATGGAAGGAAAAGTAGGGATCTTTGACTATCTAAGTCTATTTCGTCCCAGATATTTGGGGACTATTTAGCTCTTCGACACTTTCTCCGGCGCTACGTGGTGGAAACCATTGATACTCTTCATTATGAACATTGTATCTTAAAAATGACATTATACCGAAGCCTGGATCGGTGTTAGCAATGAAGTGTGGATGTATACTAAGTTACTTATTCCATAATGAAAACTATTTGGTTAGCCGAATTGCAGGTCATATTGCTGGAAGCAAAATACCCGTCAAATATATTAATATAAAGTCAGTAGCATAGATAATGATAAAATTAAAATAATTAGCTCAGGATTAAATACTTCCACAGAACAAATTTTTGCTAAATATTTTCTTGATTGCTGCTGGTTCGATTAAAAAAAGTCGTCATAAAAATTTTACCAAACGATTTACACTATTTTCATAGGAAAATTTACCTAAGTATCCCCACAAGGTAATAAGACTGATATAGTGAAATGCTATCCAGTGTACTGTGACACTCCAAGACCTTGAAATAAAACCTTTTAAACGTAGCATCCAAAGAACATCTACGCTCATGATTTAAGACAATATACAGCCACCTATGTGCGCAAGTTTTACTAGTGCGCCACCAAGATAGATTAATCCCACTGCGAGATGTTATTTAACTGTCTTAGGCAAGCCATACAAATTTGGTAGTATTTGAAGCCTGTTTCCCTAAACAGCTGTATTACATTCAGTTGCTTTTTTTTCTAGTCACCTTTAAAGATTTATCAGCAGATTTAATTTAATACGAAGAGGGTAATAAGAACAATTGTATCGCACAACATTACAGAGGCCATGTACATACATATATCTGTTAATCAAGCAACATACTGCTAAAACTATGGCTGACAAGGAGGAACTGGAATTCAATTCTAATTAATATGCATTTTTTATTAAATAATATGATTTTGGCTAATATGACTTGGATGTAAAATTTGAAAAGGGAAATCCATTCAATAGAATAATTATATGGTCATGTTGAAATACCAGACCGGGAAAGCGAATTACGTCATGTAGTTTTGCTTTACAACTAATCTCGAATGGTCTATTCGTATTAAAATTACATGATACATAGTTAGAAATATTTAATTACACTGCCGCTACAAGTAAGACAAAAAACACGCATGTTAAAAGTAGGAGGAGGAAAGGAATGAAGTAAAATGGGTCAATTAAAATGGCTCAATCCCGGAAAAAAAACCCTTTTTACTGCTCTCAGCTTTCGCCATTAAATGCTAAATCTTTCCCCTTTTCCAAGTGATTGTTTACAGTTATCGGTTACAAGGTGCTTCCGGAGATTTATTTATTACCTTTGTCGTTTCACTCCGACGCTGGCTCACTCAGTTTATGTTCTACGAGAACTAAGTGAGGAAAAAAAATATCATCAACTTTATCTCTTTCCACGGCAATCACAAACATTTCAACGTTAACATTTTGGGTGTTCCTTGGGCACTTAATTTTTTACCCAGGCCGTGTTTCTGTCAACTCATAATTTCTCATCCCTACCCTTCTCTTCAAGACTAAAGGCAGGGAATTAAACTAAACACCCAAAATATGCTAGCTAATACATTTATAGAATATCAATATCCTAAGTGGTTTTCGAGAATTAGGACGGGATAAAGTAATTTCTAAACTCAATCATGATTCAGCGCTATTGAATCGCATGCTCACTCTTTATAACAAACCTGGCAGTCAAATGCATCAAATGAAATTCAAAAGAACCATTTTAAACTCACAAATGGGATGAGAGTGCTGCCTTTGATTGCTAACCACAAAAATATATGACTAAATTAACGTGAATGAAGCTGCAGAAAATTTCTGAGGTTTGCACAGTAGAAATCAGTTTAAATGATGAATTTTAACAGTGCCGGAAATGAGATCCTCAAAAGCCAGAAAAAATGAAAGAAATTATAGGAGTCCGTAATACTAAAGCTCTCAATATGTTTACCCACCTCTCGAAGGAAAAATAATTCGGAGGATATGTCAATTTCGTTAATGTAAGTATATAAATTTGATGGAGTCAACATGATGTACATTAGACCCCCCTGAGAAATAAATATTTTCTTACGGGATGATATGATAAATGTTCCGTTTCTTCAAAAAAAATCCCTTTCGCTGATTTAGAGATGTTGAGCATGACGATGAAAAAATTGCCCCTCTGTGTGGAAAAAATGTCATCAATATCCATCATCCCCACTAAATGAACACACGGCACCTTTTCCTCTCCCTTTATTTGAGCGTGCAACTCAAGGAAATCGAGAGAATCCTTTCACGTTTTTATTTCTTTGAAATTCCATAAATTGAGAAAGTGAGAATTTATATCATTCCCTGCCATCTCAAGAAACACGGCTTAGATCAAGCCCATTGAAGTTTATTCATTTGCGGAGCGTAAATAGCAATTGCCTGCAAGGGAATAAAGAACTTCTGTTAACTAATAGTTACCTATAAAGTGGCAATGAAAGTTACCCAGATATTGAAGTCTATTGATGTGTTTGATTGCCTCATGATTTTATAACTTATTTTCAACGGCATACAAATCATTAAATAGGATGACTTACCTTCAGAAATTAAACTTTTATTGCATTACTCGGATAAATTTTAGCACTTGGTTATCTTCAAGATAGGGAGGTTTCACTTACATAAACTTCTACATCTAAATAATACCCCGCGAGCCGCCGCATGGGCGCGTGGCAGGGGGTGTTAGGTCACCAGCCGTGTAAAGGTGTAAGTTTTTTTTGGAGATGAAATGGTGACATGAATTTTAGGAGCGTATTTAGTGAGCTTAATTTTTATTGTGATCGCCTATTGTTCGTGGAAAGAACGAGTTCTTGTACCTATTCGTCTGGTCTGTTCGGCAGTGTATCTCTCTTTTATCGCGTCTGTCATACGTAGAGATGTAGTGAGAAGTCATGATAATATTCTCTATGTCGCTCTGAAAAATATCACTTCTGAACTTGTACAATGATTTCCCGATATAACCGAAGAAATCAATTAGTCAAGGTTAAGATATTAAAAATTAAAATAGCTTGGTGATACTGAAGGGAGGAACAATTTGAAGTTATTATTTTAACTAGGTTTAATCTTTTTCAAAGGATCAGAAATGAATATTCAGCCCAAGAACACAAAAAAATACATGTGATATAGCCAATACCTTGCGATTGTGAACAAACTTATAATCTAAGATGAAAAGTTTATTGAGTTCACTCTCTGTGAAATGTAATCAGATTTAATTAATATATGGGCGTTGAAAGGCCTCACAATTACAATACGGAGTGTGATTATTATTCATCACCACCAGCATGAAATGCATGCGCGGTATCTTCAAACCCAACTTCACTCTAACATAAATTATCAATTTTTTCATTTCATTTCCTTTATATTTACCGTCTAAAAGACCAAATAAGAAGGCATGAAACGATATATCACATGATTTTGGAGAGTAAAATATATAATACGATAAACTTGAAATAAACAGAGAAGAGAAATCAAAGCTATATTTTGTCAATTCCAGGCCAAGTTAAAAGATTTTTCTCTGCTTAAAATGTTCGCCTAATGACAGAGGCGGATTCCATTGGAAATTTAATCGGCGCATAACCAGTTTGGCTATCGCGGATGGCAAAAAATATCGGAGTGCATAAGGCAAGAGAGCACTCGGGGAGAGATAACAGTTTTTAAAGTATGAGGGAATGATGCTCGAAGGTTATAGATCGTACAAAATGTACAATAAGTACAGCAACAGGAAACCGAAGTGTTCTTGAAACAATGCGAAACCATGTTCTTTCACTAACATTCTAACGCAATAGGGTCGTATGAAAATGTCAAGTAAGCATCATAGTTAGTGACCATCAATTTTCCCTACGGTTTCGCCAAGGACAAAAGTTATAGGTTGTAAGTACGTAAAAATTCATGTTGTAGGCTTATTTTAGCGGGAGAACTAACCATATTTCGACTCAAACCAAATTGAAACAGATCGCGGATTGGATTGGATTTTTGGGGTGACGACCGACAGCTAAGGCCATTCGAATCATAGGGGACAGGTAAAGGAGGAAGGATGGATAGAAACCCGGCGTCGGCATTAGCCTGCTCTTGACGAAAGGCGCCAAGAGGACCACGGTTCAACGTCTCATCCGACAGACGGAGTACTGCACTTGAAATGCCCTCCACAAGACACTCAAGTAGGGATCGAGTTTCCTTTGAAATACGTCCTGCCCTGGCCATCAGCATGGTTAGCCAGTACTCTAGTCGCCACACCAACCCGATCCCCAAAACAGTTCGTTATTGAGTAGTTTGACATAAGTATGAGGCGCCCTTAATAGATTAAGTATATTATGGGTAATAAATATTTAGCTTGTCCTTAGTATTAAGCACAACTAGGATGAGCTACCAGTTAAAGCCGGTTTAGGTCGAAGATAGTTAGTCTTCCTTCCCGTCCACCATTCTCCACTCACCTCCGAAACGCCTTTAGCCTCTTCTCGTCCGTTTTTATCTCAGTCAACGTTTCTGCACATACACCGCTTCACTCCATATTTAACTTTCTTTAAGAGTCTTTTTTTAAATTCGATATTCAGGTTTATCTCAATTAAGGTCAATTAATTGTCATGAGCTCTCCCTAATTACCGAATTCCTTCTTTTGCTAAAACATTTTTGTTTTTAATATCTGAGCCAAATATCCATTATTCTCCCACGCATTTGCCGGCATATTAATTTTTTCTACCAGCTCCTATTTGCGCTCTTCAACTATCATAGGCCTCGTGCCGTATAACAGCCTTACGTAATTCTTCTCAGAAATTCTCGCAAATTAATTCTCATATAATTAGCCTCATTACATATCTTTCGTTATGATTTTAATTGTGTCCATCTAATATGAATGTTGTTATTCATTTCCGTTAAAGTATTCCACCGGTGACAGGTGGGTTTTATTGACGATCAAAGAAAATCCTCCAGGTTTTCTAAACTTGCAGGGCAGTACCGCAGGGCAGGGCAGTATTTTCACATACCACTATTTGCAGGGTATCACTTCTTTTATTTTCTTCTTCGTCTCTGCATACGATACCATTTTTTCCGTCCATAAAACCAATTCTCTTTTTTCCCGTTGCTCGCTTATCCAGCATCTTTCCCTCTAATATAGTCTTAAGCAATCCATTTCCCTTATTACTACTTCACCCATGATTACTTCTTCAAGCAATTCATCGCCCTTCAATAATTTCCAATGACACCTGCCCCTGATTTCATCCAGAAGTTTCCTTTCCTCAGCTACCGTACCAAACACTTCCCTCCTTTCCGTCCACCCAACCTTATCCATCCTTCTTCATTTCCACATCGCAAACGCCTGAAGTCAATTCTCACCGACCTTTCCCAGAGTCCAAATATCTGCCCCATACAACGCTTTACCCCATACCAAGATCTTCAAAAGCCTCTACACTTGTACCCGAATTCCCCGTCATCAGCTCCTTCTACTGGTACTCTACGCTATTCTCCACCTCATGCCTTTGCTACTGTGCCCATTCCCATTGTCATTGCAACGCAGAAAACTATTGCAATTAAGGAGGTTGGTTCGCGACTGAGTGAGTCACATTTCTAGCGGTGTATCCGATTGTTTTAGTTATGTACATGAGCCTTTAAATGAATACTTCTTAGATTTGTAATATGTCTTAATTTAGAGGAAAGCGGAAATATCGCATTAAAAATGAATATAAAAAGACTAGTCTACGAAAAGATTTTTTTATCGAATGCCGTAATTTGGTACTATATTTTCAAGCGAACAATGTACAGCTTCTGAAACGTGCCTCGTTGTATGAATTCCCGCGGTATGTGTAAGTTCACTTCCAACGCTGCCACATGTATGACCGATCCCAGCGCCCCGATCAGCTAACTACTGTGTCTCGGATAAAATTTCGATAATAATCATTTAATTTCTCAAAAAATAAGTCGGTAACCTACTGTCATTTTTGCACTAATCAATTTATTAAATCCTTGTTTATGTCATATCCGTTTTTTCTACAAACAAAATGGGTTTCAACACTCTAAATTTATATTTTATGTACCAAGTATCCGCTTCTTCTTTACTAAGTAATGCAAATATAGCTATTTTCAAATGTGTTTATTGGAAAACCCAGGCCGAAAAGGTGTATTTCTAATTAAACCAATCGATAGCGGGCATTTTATTCCATAATTCCTGCGAATATGTAGAAAATGACATGGACTTTAGTTTTTGGACCAACCTCCTTAATATTTGCATATTTATTGGCTTTGGATTACACATTTCCTGGAGACGTTCAACTTATTGATGACTTCTACAAACCTCTACAAACGACGAACTCAAGTCAATGACACCTATCACTATGAAATCTTCTGTGTTGCCGGGATTGGACTCCACGGGCAAAAGTCAAGCTAAGACGACAAGAGGACAAAGAAAGAAGAAGAAATACAAATCAAAGTCTCTCAATCAAACCAATAGAGTTCCTTTTTGGAGCTCAAGGAAAACCGTGGGGGCCTAGACGAGCAGGGTGGGGTTGAAAAGTGGAGAAGGAGGAAACCGAAGCCCTTTCTATCGGTTTCCAATATCGCCGAGAGAGGCTCTTTGCTCTTAATGTAGCAGTGAGAGCAAAGACAGAAAAATCGGAAAAGGGAAAGGAGTTTAATTTTGAGGCGAGATGAAGAAGCAGAGCAAGAGGCACTTAAAAATAAATGCCCCCATAATTGTGGCAGCAGTCAGCTCAAAGATCCTCCGGAAAAAAAAAGTTGACACCAGGACTTGGCCGACGTAAAGAGATTTTGAATGCGACAGCAAAGTGTGGGATCGAGAGAAATAATGGCAAGGAAAGAGAAATGCCACAAAAATTGATGGGTATTGCATTTATAAAATAATAAATTGTTAAGAATTGGAACAATTAGTCGGTGTAATGGTCAATTTTTAAACCTTCTCTATACAGGCAATATTGATATAACTGTATAAGAATTTAGATCCACCTGTCCCCTACGACGAAGATGGCAACGAATGACCGTCGAAAGATAAGGAGCCGATGCGTGTTTTTTCACTTTATTTCTTGGTGATGTGTAACCAGGTGACATTTTTAATGCATTTTTTGATGCATTAGTTTGCTGCGCTTTTGGCTGTGACGAAGTTAAATTAATACAATCACTGCTAAGGGTCAATTTCCAATTATTCGACAGCACAATAGCCAGGCGCCTGCAGATTGCCTCAATTACAAACCAAAGAAATTTCAATCACCCAGTTGCTCGAGTCTCCGTCTAAAGCCTGTGCCTATTGGATCGTGAAACTCTTTAGCCTATTGGCTCGTGAAAAAATTCTAGTCACCGCCCGTTGCACCATTTGACCGGGCAAAACCGATCAGATTTACATTCATTTAGCTGCCGAAAGTGTAGTAATTATCTCATTAAAGATAGTCAACAGAGATAAATCTATTAATTTTTTCTGAGGAAAATGTCATTTAAAAAATATGCGTAAAAAGGGGGTAAAATCAACGGAAAACACCATATTCTATTCACGATACATGCTCGGAAAACATCTGTGCAGCCTAACAGCCAGCAGACTCACATTCACGAATTACGGTTGCCATCATTAGCGACTAATCCCTCTTCATGGGAATTAACCAGCTCTAAATAATCTTCTCAGGGCTCAGATTCCACGCGCCCGGGGAAAATTAGCCATCGGTAACTTTTCAATGGATTACTGCCTGGCTTCTAATAGCCACCTGAACCCACGGCAGACCAATAAATGATCATGAGAGGCCCCGGCGCAACTGTATTATCGTATTCACGCATGACTTAGCGGGATCCGGTGTGAGGAGGAATGGAGCGGAGGAGGTAAGAACTAACAAGTTTAAAATACCATTTTTTCTGCGCCAATAAGGGAACAAAACATGCCTCTATCATCGAAACCTGCAAAAACGTTAGTGGCACGGATTTGAAGCTTTGTTTTTTTCTAAGTTCTTTTCCTTATTTAATTTTCTAATGACGGCATGGGATGCGAATTACTTCTATATTTTAGGCATTATGAAACTTTGTAATAATTTGATCATGGCAGCATGGCAAATGGAACACACACAAATTACTTGTTTTGCTTTTCATCACATATGCCCGTCTTCAAGACCATCAATAGTATTTTAAGTACAAAAAAGCTGGTAAATTGGAATGTCATTACAAGATACCAGATGAAAGAAATGTTCCTACATATGGAACGCAGATAGGATGGATATAAATCGTATTCAAATCATTTTACGGTGGTTTATCCCTAAAAGACATGCCCGTACAATCAATCTAGAATCACGGCGGAGGGTGCTGCATGGTGAACTTTGACGTCACATTTATCCCCGCGTCATGCGATGGCTCACTCCAGTACCAACGCCCATCAACGTCTCACCTGTCGCGCCCAGGCAATCGCTTTGCACGGCTTGCCCGTTTGCTGGCGCGCAAAGCGAAATTATCCGTGACGGCGATCAAGCCAAGAGATAATATCGATGCCCATCGATGACTGCTCAGCAGCGCGCGTCCTCGGGAAACGAGTTTGGATATAAAATAATTCAATCCACGGAAGCTGAACATGAAAATGCCCTTTAACTAGACCGGATTTCGAACCAGGATCTCCCAATAGCAAGTGAAGTAGGTGGAGAGCTTGGTGGTGTCAGCGAACAGCACATCTGACGTCAGCTACATCTGCTTCTAGTTACTCCCCTGCGAGCCGCCTGTTTGAGGCGTGTGGCAGGAGACGTTAGGACACCAACCCTTAAAGGGAAGTGAATAGGTGAAGAGAGGTACGGCGAATTGAATGTAAACGACGTGCTTAGTGACATATGGTTCTTACATTGTAATCTCTAATAGTGAGTGGAAAAAAAGGAATATTTGTACCGTTCATTTCGGCAGTGTAGTGTCTCTTCATTGCTGTTACTTCTACATCTAAGTATTACCTGCCAACCGCCGCATGGGCGAGCGGAAGGGGATGTTAGGATTACAGCAGTGTAAAGGATACGATTCGGAGAGGTAAAATGGTGCTTTGTTTGAGTGAAGATAATTTTTTATTATGGTCACGTAATGTGCTCGGAAATAAATAATTATTGCACCTAACTGTTCGGCAATTAATCTCTCTTACTTAATCGGTGATGTCAAATCTTGAAATGCAGTAATGTCAAAATGATGTCCCCTATATTGCCCTGAAACACGCCTGTTCAGAATTTCTCAAGTAAACTAAGCCTAGCATGCAGCCTCCGAGTCTCTAGCGGCTCCCAACCTAGTCCCTCTCTGAGCCTTGAAACATTCTTCTGTTCGCTCGTAGCAGTTTATAACGACGCGCGCAGCTTTAATTTGTATTTAACTTTTTGGGAATCGAATCTTTCTTTACAGGGTCCTGAATGATCGCGGCATATTCTAGGTATTGCATAACCAATGCAGAGTAGTATCTCTCTTTCACTTTTTTAATCTGTGGATGCTCCCAATGAACGCTTGATAAATCTAATTTTTTTAAATACTGTGCCGCATGTATTTTGTATGCGAGTTCCCCATGATGTGTCTGAAGTTAAGATGATTGTAAGGTTTCTCTTCTTGACTTTATGTTTACTCCTCCCTCAGAGTACATATGGCACTGGTGTGATGACTTTCACTTGAAGTGTACTGGGGTGCATTAACTAAGATTTAGTTGTTGCCCGCATACCTGGCAACACGAATGACCGTTTCTTAAGTCCAATGATGTCTTCAATCAGTCCTAGAGATATACCGTGGGGTGAAAATAATATCTTTCCAGTCGCAATGAAACTTCACCAATCTGAGTTTTTCATGTAATATAAGGCGAGCGTCAGCCTCTTGAGGAGCCTGCAACACCGATGGAAATTCACCATGCAAAATGTTTAGCAAAGCAGCAATTTTCAGCTATTCATCACGTTGGTGACATATTCTCAAAACTGTTTCGCCCGTCTTCCATTAGCGTCTTCAAGTATTAAATTACTTAGATCAAGTAAAGTCTAAAAGTAAGTTGTGGATGAAGTTTTCTCGTGAGTAGTAGCACCACACGGCTTTCCATATTTGATGTTTCGACGAGCAACTCGGTGATCCTTTTCATGATAAAACTGAGGTTTATCCTTGACGTCAGCGATGGAAAGCCTAACTTGGTGTCACAGCCAAGAGGACTTCATCCATATCATCCACCGGGTAAATCTATGGACTTAATAGTACGATCATTTCCACAGAAAGTACTTACAATTATTGTATCTGGTTTTTATATACACCTTCTTCTGTCTTCCCTTCAGATTGGCTCTACCCTTCTCAAAAACCTCTAAATTCTACTCTATCCACCGGCTTGTCGGAAACTATTGTAAGCAGACAATAAATATAGCGAAAATCGTAAGGCGCAGAAATCCCTTCAACAACGATGAGTCTATCCATTGGACATGGTCATGCAAATTGCTTATGGGACAGCTACTAACACGAACCTGGAGAAAAGGAACTACTTCATTCATAAAACTTATTTTCTTGATGTTCTCATAAGATACTTAAGCTCGGGCTGTGATGGCTGAAATGCAAGGTATGTAGTTTGGTGGCAATGGAGGGACGGTTCATCAAGGATGATGACGATGAAGTGGAAGTGGAATGTTTCAAGCGAAGAAGTTTAGATTTGGAGGTAAGAGAAATATGACGAAACTCTGCAAAGACGGAGGGACAAATTTATTGGCCCCTTTTTCCAAGAGAGCCGCCTATTGTAAACGATATTGAAATAAAAAATGACTGGAAAGGATAACAGAGGAATATCTATAATGGAATACGTCGTAGTCAACTTATAAATGAGGACAAATCTGTCGATGAATAATGCAGGAATCAAGCGGTTGACAGAGAGGGGAGAGATTTGAAGAGCTGCAGCGAACTTATCTTCGGAATTATGACTTTTTATGGTGGTTATTGTGCAAGTCATTACAGGTACGGAATCTTTTGCTAATAACACTTACATTTTCAGCATATTGTCACAAAACTGACCTTTCTGAGGGTACATTCTATTTTGCATTTTAACTATCAATATTTCCCCGCGCAACTCTAACGTATGATTTCACCCACTATTTTCTTAAATCTTTGGAAATGTTGATATAATTTAAAAAGTGCGCTCCAAAGCTCGCCCCACTTTTTCCCAGAAGCTTAGAGCCACTATACGGAATGTTTTCCAGAAAGCGCTTTTTGCACCCGAGAGAGCCAACCTTAAAGCCTCGCAGTAACTGAAAACTCAAGGCTACGTCGCTTGCTGCGATATATCGTATGTAGTGACTTTAGCGTCATCTACTTCAGGCGCAAGTTGAAAAAGATTTTTAAATAAGACGATAATAGGTTATCAATTTATTAATAATTATTTTAATCGTTTATACTCAGTGCATTTGTTAAAAAAAACTATGTTATGTTTTCGTTAGGAAAAAGTCACATGGCCTGCATGGTCCGTATCAAAATAACAAACATGGCGGCAAGTCGTGAATGTGAGAAGCGACCCGGGCGGCATTATTGCTCAGCCAGTTGGTGCAATAATTTTTCTGGCTGTAGATTAGACAAAAAAATTGCATTTTTCAACTTCCCGAGTGATTTAGCGAGGTAATTACGGTGTGAATAAGATGGTTAGATGTTTTACAGTCATGACCGAAGCCTGCTCATACTCTTGTATTAACATCTAATTAATTAATTTGGCCTATGGTCCTATAGTATGGCTGTGCGAGGATTTATGTAATTTTATGCCAAGTTTGAAAATGAATTCCACTTCATTGTTTCAAATTTTATGTTGAAGTTTTTGTAATAATGTAAATTGTCTTCAGTATCATTTTTCACAATAAAGTTTCTGTGAATTCCATTTGGTTTCTTTTCATTGGAAATTATGTACCAAACCTAAGAAACAATATCAAATATCAGGTGAATTTTCATCATTTGGACCAATATCGGAAGAATGCAGAGGTCATGTTATAAGCTATCGCTCAAGGTTTCAGTGCTTTGGTTTAAATTTGGCGGGGTTATCGTGGTTGGGAAGCGCCTGACCGCTAGAGTGCTCTGCTAGTAATGCATTACCGTTGAGGGAAGGGAGCGTCGCGGTCTTGTGCAAACCTTTCACCTGCAGTTCTGTTACTCAAGCAATCGAGTCGGAGGGTCATTTAGTGGCCGTCAGTAAAATGAGTGGCAAACTGTAGAAATCATTCTGGAGATCTAGAGAGAGAGAGGGAATGTTAAATGCACGGCACGTAGCGTAGCAAAGTCAAAGCGCTCGGACGAAGGGGGAAACCAGACCAATGGTCCAAAAACGTCTCCCACGGCGCTGCTTGTATTCCAGCTGGATAACATTCTTTCGTGGATCGCACAGCCGAGAGGAGGAGGAGAGCGACACACTTCCAAGCACCGCATGTGATCGACCTTGAGCGACTTCGAGCACTATGAGCGAAGGTATGAGACGCCGTCTATGCATTACGTCACCCAGTTTTGGAAATATTTGCCGCGACTGCCGAGCGGCGGTGAACATTCCCGCACTCAAATGTGGACGCCATTTGAGTGAGAATAACCTAATGAAGGAAAATATAAATGGAGAGGTTTCCTCTCGAGGTGTTGAATTTGGCGAAAATAAGAAAACCTCAGCGTACACGAACGACATTTCATGGATCGCTATGCGCTAGCGAAACGATAAAATGACATGACGGGGGGTTACATACCGTGGTTTCAAGTTAAATTTAAGTTTGCAAAGTATTTTTTAAATCAGTACTTAAAAATGTATCTATTTTCCCACAAAGTAATTAAAACATTACATCATCCATGTTCGACGCCATTGCTAAAGGTTGACTCAAAAACAACAGCTGCGGATACGATTTTTGAAGTACTTTTGCTGTTTAACGCATATCATTAGGTTCCCATTTTATTTTGAAGAACACTACCGAGTGTACAGGGTCTGATACGAATGGAAATCAAGTGTGCTGTTGTGCAGCGCAGTGACCAACGAAAGTAGAGCAAATGGAAAGCTTCCATTTTCTTACTGAATTCCACATGCGGATTATGCGTCTCATCGCCATTCTTCTGCATTTAAGGTTATTTCAGGGATAAACTTAGGGGGCTTTGAGGATATTATTTCTTTTAATTATTAATTACGCTGTCATTTTAACTGCCTATAACATCAAATGCTTGAGGAAACTGTCCGAATTATATTTGTCATTAGTCTCTCAGCGTTCTAAAGTGTGAGTTGAAACAATTTTATTCGAAATTTATCAACTCTCACTTAAACCACCTAGCAAAATCTTTCAGGCATATTACACCAGTATTGCATTAAAAATCGTAAAGAAGAGGGAACACAACTGCAAGTGTTACTGTCTTGTTAGATTAATCAGTTAGATTAGACAAGTTAATTTTTTCTAAGTCAATTAGGCTTACCTCAGAATAACGCCGTATGTTGATAAAAAACAATCTGATTCGAGATAAAAATATAAAATTCATTAAAACAATGTATATATTCTTTTATATGGCTCATAGCTCCAAAATAGTGTACATTAATAGAGATTCAGGGCACAAAGATGTTAAACAAAGTCGAGAACCTCTTTGTGGCAATAAAGCGAAAGGCAATCATATTATTTTTTGGCAACGTACGTTGACTAAGGAAAATAGATGTTTAGACTTTGAAATAGAATATAAATGAGCCAACTCTATTAACTTTAAAGGTTATATTATTTTACGTTTCCTGCGTCTTTAATGAAAACGATTCCGTCCCATTGCCCTGAGAGGCTGGAACTATCGGCAGATGCCAAGTTAGCATAGGGAGGAATTCGTCGCTAGTGGTGGATCCTTTTAAGGTGGGGATGAAAGTGAATTTATTACATTAGAGTTTCTAATGCATATTTATGACCCTGCATTTTTCATTATGCATTGATAAAAGATTTAGTCCTACTTTTGTCAGTCCGGAGCGCCAGTCCACAGCTAAGTTCTTTCGTTTACGGAACAACATCTGGATATTGTGTGCATACTGCAGCACTTTGATCAGTTTCGTATTTTGATTTCATTCAAGGATTTTGTATTTTAGGATGTTATCCAGACCGAGCGGAATTCGGAGTGTCATAAATGCGTCTTTCATTACTACGATGGATAATGCACCCATATTGTTACGCATGAGGCTGTCGTTCTGTTGAAGCAGCCTGAGCGGGATATCACTATTCATAATGTTCAACAAACTTGACTGTATTACTACAGAAAAGTAACTCGTAATAGAGTAGACAGACCTCATCTTTCCATTAGTGCCAAATCATCATCCACTCTTGGATTTTTTTACATTTCCAAAATAGTAGAAAGCATTTTAAATGGAATATGGTATGGCTGTGCACTCCTGAAAGTTATCATTTTAATATGATCTTGTTTTGACTGACATGTGGCTTTAGAATTGTGATGTTAATTAGTTCCTCATTCATTCATTGGTCGTTTAATCCTAAGATGGGTTTACTCTAGCCCTCCAACCTTCCCTATCGAATAATAATTCCCTTACTTCCTGCTAGCTCCTCCTATGTACATACTTTCCTCTTTATTTGGTCCTTGAACTTATTCTTGGGTTTTCCTCTGGCGTACCATTCCCTCAATTTTACCTTAAATTATGTTCTTTACCCACCCATTTTTCTGGGGGGTGGGTCCAATCCATCCGCTTCTTCTTTTCTGCAAAGCGTTGTATTCCTTCCCTCTTCTACTCTCCTACTCACTACTCCTTTCTACACTCACTACTCTCTACTACACTTTGCTCTTCTACTCTCCTCCTCTTCTACTCACTATTTCCTTTCCTCTTCTACTCCCCTGTAAACTTTATCATTTCTTCTTTTGTCTGTTCATTATGTCTTCAGCATTCCCCTACAGCACCAGGTTTCGAAGGCTTCTAGTCCGTTCTGGTCTGCTTTTCAAAAGGTGCACGCTTCCAATCCATAGAGTGCCACGCTCCACACTAACGATTTCACATACCGTTTCCCAGTTTGTAGTCCTACTTTCTTTGAATGACTACTACTTCATTACCATCAGAAAAATATCAAAATAGTTCTCAACCTTCATACCCATGGCACAAAGAGTGCTGTGAGATAGGTAATTTCAGTATCAACAGTAAGAAAATAATTAAATATATCCAATTTCGCGATGTATGTACATAAAATATCACATGGGCTCGTATATCATATTACACTAAACATTGGCTGGTGCTGCATTCCGTATCATACAGTATTTTGTTTGACATTACAATATATCCGATGTATGGCGGTATTGCACGGTAAAAAAGCGTATATCACAATGATATTGCATTACAATCCGACTCATCAAGATTATCAAATTCAATATATTGCAATCTGGCTTGACCAAAGCCACAACTCAAACGCAGAATATTCTTCCCACAATTGCCATGGCGACTTTGGTTATCGTGCGCTCGGACGTGGGGCACCAAACAAGGGTAAAAACTGGGCCACCATAAAATTATCAATAAATTATAGCACTATCGGCCTCTTGCTGCAGTTGTTACTGAGATATGTGCTTCTCAAACAGGCATAAAGTTACAATTTTCAGTGTCAGGGTCATTAGATTATATCGGGAAAATATCAATAAATTATTTACAGCCTCATACAAATGTGACCTCACGGCTTGATACTAAGCTAATCTCCTGGATACTAAGCGTTACGATGTGACATTGCTTAACGGAAGCTATAGAAGACAAATAAATGTCACATCACAGTCATCTGGTAGAGGAGGAGGGTTAATATTGCTACGGATGAAATAAGACAGAACGAATGAAGTAAATATGAAGCAGCAAGTACTAAAAGTCAGTCAAAGATACCGTTATCGAAAAAGAGGTTAAAAGATGCTCAGATTTTATTGTTAACTTGCGTGAAAGTTGAGAAAATGAGAATACTTACTATCTGCTAGCGACTCATAAATGTATACCAACGTCATAAAGAACAGTAATTTGTTCGGGAAGTCCACCGGGTAAGAGATTCCATAGGTTCCGACGTTTCGATGGCCGAATCGTCCATCGTCTTCAGGGCAGAATGTCGAGACTTCCTTGGTGCCGTAATACATAGGGCCGGCAGGCGGGTCAGGAGGCTCCTGGTTGGTCAGAGTCTTCCCGCTTTTTTCTGACCTCCCGGATCCTCCTGAGCACCGGTTTCCAAGCGGTACTTGAATCGTAACCCGCGAAGTATGCCCTGAAGACGGTGGACGACTCGGCCATCGTAACGTCGGCACTCATGGAGTCTCTCACCCGGTGAACTTCCTGCATAGAACTACTTAACATATTACGACGGGAAAGCTTCAAATCTAAAGAACAGTCATCATTTAACAACCTTTATTTCACATTTATACACATGGTATATCAGCTTGCAGGTTTGAAGCAATAGAAAAATTATGTGGGATACGAGCTCCATCACTGATTACAACCGTTAAAGCGCTATTGATAATCCCATTATTCTTAAACTCTAGCATAACGTTATCATGATGTAAACGATTAAACCTACCCAAATAATACCATTTACGCGTGAGTATCGACCATTGAAGGCGCTTCTGTACACTGATGCTACCGCCCGAGTGCGGATTTTGAGTGCCACCAGCTCAACCGCTGACACAGTCTGAGGCGGCCGAGGACGCGGTTGAATGTGGAGCGGAGAATGAGCCCCTTCACATTCAAGGGGGCGAGAGGAAAAGAAGGGAAATAAACCGCCAAAGGGAGACGTCACGTAGCACCTTTCCCTTCGGCGGGCGTGGGAGTTGGCGTGCGGCCACTTTGCCGACGACGCGAGAGAGCAAAACTCTTCGAAAAAGGCGAAGCGAGCGTCACTCCCTGTTGTCCTCCAATCCATTCCGTGCGGCCACTCGGGAGTACTAAAAACCCACGTCCCAAACGCTTATCTCGAGCCGAGCATTGGAGAACAACCCATTAACGCCCAAATAATTTTTAAATGCAATCTTTACTAAAGTCATTTTCTATGAGGTTAAGGTACTAGTGAACCAGAAAATATCAATATTTGCTTGGTACAATTTGTTATTGTTGAAATATAGCCTGTCCTCATTTGAGGACACTGGGCGTTGGCGTGTATTTTTCTGGGAAAGTCAGAATATTGGAAATTTCCTCTCAAAATATTTATTGAATAACAATATATCACTGGAATAGAAACCACTAATGAAATCTGAAATGCAATCATTACTAACATGAATTATTTGTATGTCAATATTATTTTGTTAAATGATATTTAGTAAAACAAATAAAACAGGGTTACATTACATTTTTCACAGAATGTGCGTGGTTACCCTTTACATTCTTCCAATTGACATATTTTTTTGTAGATCCCTATTTTTTATTATGTGATGCATTCCATCATATCTTGTGTCCGGTTGGACTCTTGAACAAGATGTAAAGGTCCGTGCTAGAGGCCTGCCGCGACTTTTTTTTGTTCCATGTCCCAACTTAAAGTATGTGATAGCTATTTTTCTTATGAAATCTTTTATGGATATTTCGTTGCTATTTATCATTTTGAGAGCAGCATATGCATTTACTACAGCCATATCAACCATTCTTGTAAAAAGACACCAATACCATTTCTTGCCTATCACAGCAATGAGATGTTTCTCAAAATACCAATCATGGTGATCTACGCCGCCCATGTATTTGGTGTAGATATTAATTGCTCGTGGCTGCGGAATCAGATTTTTTTCTTGTATTTTGCTGCTCCATCTCGGAACTGAAACAGCAGATTCTACCTCATCAAAGTTTGTAGCAAGTGTTACAACGTTGTTGTCCTTTCAGCGTGTTACAAGAATTTCATTTCTCTCATCAAATCTCCAGTCATAGTTACCCCTTTCCATTTTGTTGAAGCATTTAGTACTCTCCAATGTGCATTTGCTGGACCTGTGGTCACGTATGGTACCACTGGCCCGGAAACCCTTTTCCTTGAGTATTTTTAGTAGTTCACAGCTCGTAAAATAATTGTCAAAAATAAAAAGTAACTTTAGGGATTATCGACAACTGACGACATGTTAAGCACAACTCTAGTTCCTAGTGGCGCCTCCAATTTTTCTGCATTTGGTTCTTTGCCACAGTATAAGGAAAAATTGCAGCAGTACCCATTTTCTCCGCATAAAGCCCATAGTTTATGAACAAATCTAATTGGTTTGCATTTTATAAACTGTTTCATAGGATTATGTCCAAAATAGTGGACAATCATTTCATCTATCGATAAGTGTTCCTCAAATATACCCCACTTCTGAAAGTTTTTATTAACGCCATAAGTGGCCTAATTTTGAAAGCTTTGTCTCCCTTGTTTTCAGTAGCAATATTGTTGTCTTTAAAACGAATAAGGGACTTCAACTCCAAATATGAATTACGAGTGAAGGCGTTTTTAACAATTTCTATACCAGGTCTTCCTTCTCTGACCAATTATCTCGTTCACTAGTCAGCAAGTGGTGTCCACTAAATATGAGGTATCCAATGAAAGTTTAATATCATTTGCTGACAAAACATAGCCTCGCCGATTTTTATGCTCGTAGGCATAGCGAATAGTTTCTCTGACTATTAGTTCATAAGCCTCCCCCGTAAAAAACAGTTCAAATATCCAAACGGGAGTTTTACCTATCAATAGTTTTTTCATTGCTTCAAACCTTTTTCCGCTCTCATTCCCAAACTCTTTGAAAGAATAAGTGGGACAAACCTTTGACCATTCAATAACTTCTTTCCTACAGCGTTTTTTGGCTGATTCTCTCCCTCTTCGTGCTCTCTTTGCTTATACTATTCCCTTATGAAGCGTAATTACTAATTTATAAAAGTATGAAAATAACACTAATAACGCGGTTGAAATATCTATATTTCTTACCTGAATAGGTATAATATGTAATGCAAGGCTTCTAAGGGAAGTTGAAATAACTTTAAGGAGATTTTGAATAAAAGATATTATACTCCTTCACAGTCACGTTAATATACATACATATGGAGTAATTTAAGATATGCCTGCAAAGGTAATTTAAAAATTTTACTTGACGGAGCAGCGTTAAAATTATTTTCTTGAAATTTGTAGTCATTAGATGACGAGTGACATCGAAGAAGTCACAAACGCCCAATGTCCTCAAATGAGGACGGCAGGTTTAAAGTGCAATTAGAGGACAAATAATGCAAAAAATCCATTCAAAAAGTACCTCAAAATACATGCGTAAATGAAATTGATATAATCTCATAAAAATAACATGTTACCTTAGCTTGTGTAAAAAATAGAAGACGATGTTTTGAAGAGGTCTCATCCAGTCTACCACGACACAAAACGAAAGCGTGTTTCTCGGCGAAGAGCAGCTTACGAATGACGAAAGGAGTAAGGTAGTTGCTTCAATGTTTAACTAATCGACGTAATATCAAGGACTTTCGGAGGGGAAAGAGTGTGCAGAATTTCGGGCTACAATGTAACTGTCCTCGAATGAGGACGGTGGGCGCTAAAGGGTTAACCGCGCCTCATTTGCTAACCGTGGACCGTTATGAGTCCGGCAGTTCCTTATTTTTTCTACTTCAACGAACAATTTTAAGAACTTTGATACACCTCACCTCGTAGAAGCAAGTAAGTACAATAAACACCAGTGCTCGATAATTTAATTTACATCAGTATAATGCTTTTCAGATGCTCAACAAACTTTACAGCGCTCTTGCCTGAAACTGACAAACACAGTATAATTTCGTGACTAAGTCGCGATGAGGGGGGAAGTTTAAGAGGTAATCATAATCAAAATAACTTCGAAAAATCCCACAGATCAAAAATATATCAATCGATTTCAACAGCTGACTGCTGGCTGTTTTTCGATCAACCAAAAATGGCATATCAATTTATTTGTATTAATAAATCTGTTGCAAGTAATTCTTCAAAGTTATTTCATTTCCAGAGTTTAAAATACGATACACATTTCTTCAAAGTAAAACGGATAAAGGGAATGAGTCGAGTTACATTAAACATCGTCATAAGTAATGCCTTCATTTACTTAAAAAAATTAAAAACATTAAATTTGAATTAAGTTGGTACATCCTACGGCAGCGAGAGCACTCTCAATGCATTTTTAGTGGCAGCATAGATAACTCATAGCTCGTAATAATATCTCTTTAGGTAGCTTGAAGAATACCTCGTAGAAACCTACATACAATGAAGGAATCAAATATGACAATGAAATACTATAACTTTCTACTCAGTCTACGAATAAAAATGCATGTTTCTCAGCTTCAACACAATTGGAGCAAACGTTACGAGGAACTTTGAGGATATACTGCCCCTTAACTCGGGCACGAACCGTAAAGCACGGGTTATAAAGCAGGTTTAAGCGATTTAGATTCATGAATTCTTCGACTTTCGGGATATTTGATCCAGATTGTCAGATTCGTGAAACCCGCATTTTCGCTGATTTATGGCCGGTCAAGATTTCTCGAGCTCGAGCGAGGGGGGAGCAGTGTGGATGACGTGCACTCGACGACAGTCGATCTTCCGGGGCTGCATTTGAAGTATAAATGAACAAATAAATAGCAAACCATAAATAAAAATGTATCATTACAAAAGCAGCAAAATAGAACTAAAAAGGCAGGAAGAATAATAAAGAGGTGGGTTGAGTGTAACAGTTGTGGAATAAATGAAATAGATCAGATTCTGAGGTACTTTTCAGCGCAGTAATACATGTAGATGAGAGCTAGAAGACAAAAGAACGCTGTGATACGGAGAGACGGGAGATGGCGGATTGAAACAGTTCATTTATTCGTGTCGTTTACGAAGGGACCCGTTGAAAGAAAACAAAATATCTTAGATTATCTCTAACTCCAAATGATTATTTTCTCGAAAAACTATCCATCGACATGGACGCATTAGTCATTTAAGGGAGGAAACGCCAAGAGATGATCCTTATTCACGGAAAAACTAGTTGAGAAATGGATTCATTCTATTCTACCAATTCAGCCTTTTAATCACATTTGAGAGCATTGCTATAATGTTGAGCAATGCATATATATGCTATAAAATTCGATATTATCAAAGAAAAATACCCATTTGATCGGGTATTCTGCTTGGGAAAATTAAAAAATCACAAGTTTTATTCCGTAATCTTAGCTCATGGATGGAAAAAGTAGGCAGTGAAACATGAAAATAAGCCAATACTACAAAGAGGAAGGCAATATGAACGGAAATATGTAAGGCGAATGGCATAATAAGTCTTTGAAAAATAACTTAACCACACGACTGGCAGCCAGAACGCTGAAAACGGCTCAAAGACCCCAGTACTAGCAAAATAATTAACTTTAAAAAAAAGATAAAATACTCCATTGATTCTATATGCAATCCCACGCTTGAAAATACAAGCCACACGTACCGGTTGGTGATAAGTCATCCCTCGAGGATGCATTCAATTACCGAAGATTTGCCGCGCCTTTATCCCAGCTTTAGTGAAACAATAGCCGAGGAAGATTCTGACAGTAATCATCGGGAAGTGTGTAAGCTCGCTGCCCAGAGAGAGGGCCAAAGAAAAGAAGAGGTTGCACGCGCATTCGGTGCGAGAGAAAAGTGGATTTCCTTCCTCGCGACCGAAATACATTTCAGCCGCGGAAGAAATATGAGTAATGCCCTATCAATTTATTAAGTGGTGCGGCTCTGAAGATGCGGGGCGGACGGGGGTGGGGGGTGGAGAGAAAAGGATTGAGCACTCGCCTGTTGAATCCCCATAACCGCTCATGTTATCCCCCTTTAAAGCCTCCGGGTACTTCGCGAGGAAAAGCCTGGCGGCGGGGTATTCGGAAAGGGAGGAAAGGAAAGCCGAGTGGCAGTGTGCACGGCGAGCTTCCGGCACTTAGGGGAGGGGGGGAGGGGAGCGGATGGGGAAGATTGAGAAGGCTATATAATATATCGCTCCACGGATGGAGATGGGAGGCTGCGAATGACAAAATATTTTACGACCGCCGGCGACACGCTGCCGCCCAAAGGAATTAAGGTGTTTATTTCCCCCAAGGCGATTATGGGCTTTACGGGATTTTCATACGCTTATTCTCGCGATTGCTCCTCGGTTTTGCAGGTTCCTGGCTCCTGTGCAACTAAATATGTGCCACACGTGGCACAACGCTCCCACGCCTCATTCCTATATCGGCACTGGTTACGTTTTTCGCGGTACTTTTTAACTAGAAAAAAAATGAAAACTGTTACCAAAACCATCTGGTACTATTTTTCACACCTTTGGAATAAATTGGTCTTCAAATAAATGTTTCATGAATTCACTGGTTCTTAGGAGGCAGTATTACATAATTTTTGCATTTAATGAGTCATTTGGGACGGAAGTGAATGATCCGGAGTTTCTTCAAAGAACCAATTATGACATATTGCTAAAGAATACATGAATAATTTTCATGTAATATTTTAATAAGGCTCATAAACAAAATTTGGGTGAACAAGCAGTGACAAATTATAAATAACTACCAGCAATGAGTTTCCATGCTATAACAATCTCATTTTTCGGCAGTTACGATGCGCAATATCGGTGAAACCTATAGATTATACTCCATATGGTACAATAGCAAACCCATAGAGTATCAGTGTATTGGGTGGATGAGAGAACTTAAGAGAAAATATTTGCTGAAACACTTGATATAGGAAAAGAAACAAGCGGAAAGTTCCACGTTGGGCCTATCGTTCTGAAGTAATACTCAAGAAAAAATTCTGTGAAAACGTCAGCGAATTAACGCATCCACATTTACGAGAGCTAAAAACTATTTAAATATTGACAATAAATTATCATCGACAAATACTTTATCATTTAAAAATCAACAAAAAATAATAGTTCTATCAAAAAGCCTTGCCTGAAAATCCAGCCAATGCTGATATCCAAAGGTTACAGGAATACATTGAAGGTAGGTGAATCCCTGAAAAATGCTTTCCAACCTATTTATTTCGCGAATGATGTATATTATACATTAATTAATTCTATATTCTAAGTAAGCTTAAGAAGTAAAACGTTAGCCTAGGAGAATTTTCATTTAAAATAAAAATCAATGACAATAGAAAAGTCTTCCGATGCAGCTCCCACTGCAGAAAATCAAGAACAACGTGAGTCAAAATAGATCAAGGAAAACGTGCAACTGAAATAAAAAGAAATCTGTCCCATGACAAAGAGGTTTACTCATTTATTTGGCCAACAGAATGAGTTGCTACCGTAGTTAAAAAAATGCAACGTTATTACTGAAGTAACATACAGGTTAAGGTAGGTTTTTATTGGAAGTGAGCCCATATTCGTGTCAACTAGCCCACCTTTCTTCATCCCAGCTCATGTTCCGGCCTTCTTCCTCCCTTCCATAAAACCTATTGCCTCTCATCCCCTTCCCACACGTCCAAATGCATGGAATGAAATGTAACAGTAAAAAAAATATACTAAAAATTATCCAATCTGATCTGCAGATCTCTCTGCACAAAATACGGACCAGTAGGAATGTCACGGGTAACGGCGATGAAGGCTATTTCAAACTTTAACAATTGTGTCGGTTATAGAATTTCACACCACGCTAACGAGGATGGAGCGTAGGGAATACATTTTGCTATATTTACGTGATTTCTGAGAGACATTTAGGTAATTCAAAAGCCTTAATTTAAGTTTTGTGCAGATGACTACGTAGTACAAGGAAACTTGTCGGTTAATAATCCTGCGTGAGTCTTGGAAATGAATTTATATAGGAATTTTCGGCATTGAAATCATTTTGCAAGAAGTACAATTGTTCTTCTTTTATCGAAACTTCTCGTGATAACATGCATGCTGGAATTTTTTTATATCATGCGTGTCTTAATATCCGATGCAAGAAAAGAGAAAACGTGAGTGCCTCAGATAATTGTATGTATTTATATTGGATAGCCCGATATGGGCACCGGGCACGTCAGATTTATCCGGCAGCCAAGAAAGGCCATCCAATTCTAGAGGTGAGTTAGTTAAAATATTACAAAGCATATTATACACAATTTTTAGCGGCTCAATTTCCTAAGCATGAATTATTTAGATAATAATCATTCAAATCTATCGGTTTAATATGGAAATTTCCATGCAAGGGCAACTACTTTTGCACTATAAAAATTTGAATTAGCTTACTCTGAGCCGCAATATTCTGATAAAAAATTTATAAAAGTAATGATGTTTGTATTCCACTTGGAACACTATCGTTTCACAGTGATGAGTGTTAATGAAAGAATTTCGAGTGATTTAATCATCACAACCAGAGATGATCAACTGAAGCATTATATTTGTAAAATCATATTCTGTATGACGAATTTTCGTCATTGGAAAAGGATCATGGTTAATTTAACTCCAATTTGAAAAACTCTTCACGACCTATCTGAGCCTGTGAGAACTAGCTCGAATGCCTCAGATTTACATCTAATTCTATGGTACTGATTTAACGACGCCGCTTTCGACCCCAGATAATTCAATATATTAATAAGGAAAGGAGTTCCTCAGTGCAAGTTGTTGAATACTCGAAGTTTTGAAAAAGGCGAACTGAGAAAGAACTATTCTTCTATTTGCTATTTCGGTGTATATACCAGGAGAGCATTACTTCTCTAACATTTAATATAATTTAGTTTGAAATAGGTGAATGGGATTCATTTAAACGCGTTTGTTAAGTATGAAAGGAATTCTATGCACATACTCCACTAAAATAAATTTATATGTACTTTTAATAGAATAGGTAACGCTCCAGCCAAATAAATGAGCTATACAATAAAGAACACTCACTCAGGTGTCACTGGAAACTGCCGGTGATCCCTCAGGATAACTGATGCAGTCGAGTCAAGGTTTTTATCTGAAAAGAATTATTCATAAGTCAGTCAGCAAGGATGATATTTAGAACAAACTTTTGAGAAAAGCTGACGGTTGAAGAAAAACAGAGTTTAAATTAAAAATTATGGAGAATTTTAACTATTACCTAAAATGTTTATAAAAGTGCATCTTAAATCAAAAGCATGTTTAATTTAAGGTTGAAGCACTCCACTCCATGGCAGTTTAATCAATAGCATCCATATAATTCTCGATTTGCGTCCAAATAAACTATTTAACTATAGTACGGGCAGAGAGCCTGTAAAACAAGGAATAGGTGAACATCAATGTCTCTTTAACCTTTAAACGCCTGGCGTGCCCGTACGGGTACGGAAAAAAGCTCCACTCGGTGCCGAGCGTGCCCATACGGGCACGCTAACTTTGATCGGCTCTAACTTGAATGATTTTCAATTTAGCGAAGCGAAGTTTCCTAGCATTGTAGATAGATGTCTTGTTAATACAATAAAGTTATTTTTATAGTTTTAAAAATAACATATTTGTATGATTATGGTATGTAATTGATCTCGCGCGTTGCTAATTTTTCTCATACCAAAACATTGCGGCAATTCACCTTTGGATGCACTCTCATTCTGTTATTTACCTTGCACATTACAAATATTACTTTTAATTTTTGTTTTTTACGTACACAGATTATAAATAAATTATATATCAAGTCTTGTGTTCAGTTTTAAGCGGTCAAACCTTCATAAACATTGGCGGTGGCCCAAGTGTTGATGGCTCACTGCGACCTTATTTCCTTCCCTAGAAAACACCTTCACACAGGGGCAGTGTTGAAATTATGAATTCAGATTATGAGAAAAGACATTTGGGAGGAGAGCAGGGCCTTGGAAGGCCAAAGCCCCCATCCAGGGCAAGGGTGGATTTGGGAAAACCAAGAACCTTCTCGATCTCTTGGCTGCGGGGAGCCGCCCGCACGTATGAAATAAAGGAAGTGACATTAAATTAAATCAGACAGAAAATTAAATCCGGCAGCGAAGGTCGACTCTCGGACATTTAAATCCGGCTCCTAAAGGTTAAAGCCCTGTTTACATGCATGCGTTTCGTGCGAAGAGCGCGCCCAGTTGTCCGCGAAACTGCGCGAAAGATACAAGAGTGGGCGACATCGTCAGTCGCCGTCACTCTACGTGCTGACATCTGACGGCAAATTAATACAGAAGTGGAAAAAAAGGTAGACCTCTGAGTACGAACGGCTTACATTGTAGCTATTTTACGGACACGAGTGGAGAGCTGCGTATCTCTTTCAAAATGAAGAAATATAAATTACGACGCAGACGATTGGCGACTACCACGTTAATTTAATTTTCGTAATCAAGCGTCGAGATCCATGACGACGCTAGGTTGGGAACTTACCTCTCATTGCCATAATCTCAACTTAACTCGCTAATGGGAAGATGGTTTAGAAATTAATTCATAGTTGAGGTAAAAAAAATTCCTTTGTAAGAATTTTCTACTTACAAAAAAAAATATTTAGCTCTTATTGTGAACAGCATTGCATAAAAGTCAGGAAAAATAGAAAATATAATCCCCAAAAATGGACGTAAACCAGTGCACACATTTGCCGGAAGCAAGAGCGCTATCCACCGAGCCATACTCCTCCCGATATAAATTAGGACATATTATACGTAGTATTCAGAGTATGGCCTGATAATGTTTTCACCGTCTGGAAGAGTTTTTGGCGCAGATTGCTTCTTGAAGGTAAAATTTGCCCTACAAAATATTAAAAATAGCTCACTTCCGACCCGACTTCAAGCTTTTGGCGGTGGATATCCCGGCAATCGTCAATTATGATGAAAATTTGAACGGTGTGCCATGGTCACCTGGGATGTTTACGCTTCGAAATTAGTCCATAATGTTCTTAATGTGCCCGCAATACAACTGGTACGTATCCAGCACTGCAGCAATGATATAGAGAAATTAGAATTTCTTGGGCGTATGCTAACATATCCTAGTAAATCGTCAAAGTAAATACGAAAGACTCCATATGTCCGCCATTCGTTTCACGCGAACTGCCCACGCGCAAGAGGCGAAGCGTCTGATTGGCGGTGCGCAAGACGCTTATGCTTAGTTTCACATGAAACGCGTTCATGTGAACCAGGCTTAAATCAACATGAGTTCGGCGATAGACATTATGTCCTTAATTCCGGCCTATTTTTATTAACGACATTATATCACTATTAATTTAACGCAATGGAAATTCATGAAGTTTTTAAGTGGAACTGTCGAACTTTCTGATACTGTTATGGATTTATAATCGGCTACGAAACACTCTCGTCAGATGAGTGAAGCCGTTAGTTTAAGAACATTCCTCAAACTATAGTTGCACCCTGCATTCCAGTTCAAGTACCTACTATACTAGATCTCAAGCGTGTAAATAAAATAGAGAGACTGATGTTCCATGATTTTTCGGTCCAATAAAAATTACATTTCCACATCATATCCTTCAAATTAATTAAGCAGATTCTAAGGTAATCTCATACTAATTATATCCTTCAAATTACTTTAAAGAGGAACACCTCAGCATATGACTTATAACGATTTACAGTAAAAATAACCATAAGTGCACGTAGACTTACCAATTTTTAAGATCTTCCGTCTATTCCATGAACATATAAGCGTACGGGAGCTTGTGTAGGCTTTACTGTTTCACGTTGAGGGAGATTCATTTTTGGCAGGCCGGTAGTTTCACCAGTTACATTTTGCAGGATTAAACTTTGGATTACGTACTTAGTCCAACAACCATTCTGGAGGGCTGGCATATGTGTACCATTAAAAGGAGGAGAAGATTCAAAGAACTCGAACTAGTTAGTCTCGACGAAGAGGAATCTGTGGAGAGAATTTTAACTCAACCAAAATTCTTGAAATATTTTGGGGCTGTTCCACCTATATAGGGACGGGCTTGAATATTAGATGTAACTAGAGTCTATTATCCAACGAAATAGGAACTAAATTTGTTGAGTCTTTATCTTAACGCTCATTCGTTACTCATTCCAAAGAAACTCAAATGCATTCGTTTGGCAAACATTGATGGGATTGTGTAATATCAACAGAATAAAGAGAGAGGATTCCGGCCATGAGTGAAACTTGCCCGTGCGTTGAGAATTTTGATATGGAATACAGTCTAAAAAGTGTAAATTAATTGGGCACCTCACGTCAGATTACAATGTAAGTGAAAAATAAATTCTTATCTCATTCCACTTGATATTTATGACCAGTGGGTAAGAAAATTCAAGTCGAAAACTTAAAATCGAGTGCTTGAAAGTGCGTACATATTACGCAGAGAGGCAATACAAGATTCAAGGATTGAATTTAATATTTTTCCCAATTCGAACTCGTGAACTATCGAAGCAATTCCAAAAAGAGTTATCGCATGAATTCTGCGGCAAATTCACTTATAACAAAGTTGAGCAATTAGCGAGTTCACACCTGCTTCAAGATTTTGTGCCACCAAAACTGTCTTAAATTGGGTAGTCTTTAGTCATAACGTACGTTAGTAAACAATGGGGATGGTTCTTCTGTCAGTTTGTACGCCAGAAAACTAACAGAAATCACTTTCGAAACCTTTATTTTATGTGACCTCAGCATTACGTAGTCTCCATCCAGCTCTGCAAGTGGCTAGAGTAATTTGTAATTTCCAGATAATCTTACTAGATCCATTTACTTAGCCGCATGACTTATCCTGACAATACATCTATAAAAATCCCTTTTCTCTCTCTGAAAAATATGAAAATATACAATGATCCGGAGTTCGTAATGGACGCGAAAAATATATTTTGCCAGCCATTTCATAAAGTCAGACGTCTTGAATAAATTCTAGATATTCTTTACTTTTGATAACGTTTTACTTTTGATAACACAATGCGATTTCTCAATAACTAGCCAGCAACTACCAAACTCAAGAAGAATAAATAAATGGAATATGTAAATGCCATTGACCACATATAAATACATGCAATTGAACATACCATACTATTTGGCTTTATTAATTCGTTAACCCTTAAAAAATAATTGTCCTTTAGGGGCATTGAGGAATGAGCGTTACGGAAGCACCATTATTCCCTGAAAATAAATCGGCATTTAGATTCAGTTGAGTTTATTTTAACTTACTGAGCAATTCTGCACTGCATTTCCAGAGCATGAATTAATAAATTGATATCAAATGAAAAAATACCTAAGGCCCAGAAAACGTGCATAATCTCAAGTCAAGAGGGGAGTCTTATATATTTTGTAAATATGTTTGTGTTATAAAAAGGAATAAAGTCGAATCGCCATTAGTAGCTTGCTACAACTCAATCCACTAGAGGGAAACTTCGACTGTGCGCTTTTTCAGAAAGCATGACACTTTTTCTGGCATTTGTGATTTCACACTCGCAGTCAAAAGCGTCCGTATCTAAGCAAACAGATAATAATGATTGAACGATTGCGACAATTAGTTGGAGACTAACGCTTCTGAATGGCCTCTTTAAAACACGTTTTTACAACTTTTGGAGTAACTGTTGAATCGGTCATCCATTGACAATATTCCTGAAACCTCTGCAATAAAATTCGACAGTTTCCAAACTGCTTTCATCACTGAATACGCCAACAACCCAGCTCATCTCATTCACTTAAAATCGACTGGATTTCGTAACTGAAATACTTAAGACTCGAACGTTGGAGTGGTTCCAAAGATGTGAACGGACAAATTGTAGGCGGAAATCGACCAAAATTGGACAAAATTTAGAAGTTTTGTATGTCCCTCAAAATATTTATTTATCTGATTTACGACATTTTCTCCTAAATATATTGATGAGTAAAATTTAGAATAAATTTAACTTATTTGTCGAGCAAAGATCCTAATCGGCATAAGATTGAGTGAGTGCTAAATTCCATCGAGGAATGATACATCGCCTTGAAAAGCGAGCACCTCATAGTGCCCTATGCTTGATTGTAACCTCGTGGACGGTGGTGCCAAGCCCCCGCAACGGATTGTTTCTGTTACAACGCAAAGCGCCCGCAACGGATTGTCATTTTTCCAGCAGTATTCATTCCCATCAAACCCCTGAAAAATTTATATGATGTAAGAACACCAGAGGGTAGTAAAACTTGATAAAGAACTCGGCACGCCATCGATGGATCCACGTTCGAGGCCCGGTCAATACCTCTCAGCAATTTAGCACTTTTATGTACTTTCGGGTGACTCCAAAAACGCTCCCATGGTAGCCCGTCTCGGTGCCCTCAAAATTTGTCGGAAAAAACTCCATTGACGCAAGTACGTCGTGCTAATTACAATATTTTTGAAGGAATACCGACGGTCTGGAGGTCACGGACGATGTAAAAATCTGAAGTGTTCGTAGCGCAAGGCAAACCCTGCAACCGTTGGGGTTCCCTTTCGAGAGGATCAGTGCTCCATCTCATTCATGACTGAGAGATCAGGGGTTCACCGACGAGTGAGCGAACGATGAGAGGGAAGTGAAGAATCCCCAAGGAGCACCACTTGAATGATTCCAGGGAGTCCACGGCGAAACGACATTTCCGGTTTAATGGTTGCCTTTCGTTCGGAGATTCTCTGACAGGTTTTCCACTTTCGCTCGATACGTAGCCACAATAATTTTATACTCTCCCCTCTCCATTTCACAAGAGAGGAGAAATATAGCAAAAAGAATCTAGATATAAAAAGAGGGATACAGAAACATGTATATTTAATGGACGCCGAAAAACTTTATTTGCTCAAGTCGATCATGAACATTCAAACTGTAATAATTTGGGTTTGGGTTTGTTGGTAATAAAAACTCGTGTCAGACAACGTAAATTGCCAAATAATTACAAAATAATGAAATTATAATGTCTTTTAACGTTTTCCAATTTCAGGTTTCTATTGTAATTGAAAGAAATATCTTGAAATTTGACAGTTTCTCAAAATGAGGCATTTTTCCCTCTTTGTATATCGATGAGAATAGAAATAATTTATCAACGGCGTAAAATTAAAATAAAGGTTCATACACAAAAATCAGTCCCAAATAACGGCTCAATCAAACGGATAATGATAACATATGAGTGAATAGTAATACCAATTTTCACTCTTCGTTAAAAAGCTTTCCTACGGGTACTAGCACGGTATTAATCATAACTGCACGAAGGAAATACCTAGAAAAATGAACATTTCATAGGAATCAAATAGCACCCTCTCAAACAGACATATACTACCAAAACATTACCATAGGCATTATAAATAGTACCATCACAAAATTTTAAGACACTCCCTCGATTGAGAGAAGTGACTCAGCGGGATAGGTAATGATATGAGACAAAGCATTTGAATGATAATCACATGCCAAAATTTTATTGGATCATGCCTTTGATTATTAAGACAGCAGGAAAAGCCAACACCTTGATAGCAGTCAGCGAAATTTGAATCCGGCCCGGTGAAAATATATCTCCGTCCCCAAATGAAACCGTGAACAGAGGAGCGAATTTTTCCTTCACATCACTGCCCTCGTAAATTCAGGTCAAGCATCTAAATACTGCTCGGCGCGGGTTTAAAAAGCAGCGTGACTCTCTGCATAGCCAACGGAAAGGAGGGAATAAAAATACACCGGTTGGTGAAGAAAAAAAAAATTTTAAATGAGGGAAAAAATTGACGCGCGAAAGAAACGTCGGAACAAGAGCAAGCGATGTGTCTCTTAACACTCATATGGACTGGACCGTTTGACTCGGCAAGTGAGAGCGCCTCCCAGCGGCCGAGCAGCCAACGAGACCAACAGGCAATCACTCCTCAAAAGAAACGCCCATCGTCGGGTCTCGGCCCCACGAGATGTGTGAGGAAGTGAAACGGGAAGAAAATGATGCAGGAAGCGCAGCCACTTTTACGTTCGCGGTGTTTACTCGGTGGTTATATCGACAGGTGGAGCAAAACTTGGCGAAGCTCGTCTCTGGAGTGACCTTCGGCCCCATTATACCTCCAATGAACGAGTTCCTGTCCTCTGCGTCATGCTATTAATAAGAGAGTGCCACCAAGTTTTGCTACCTCTACACTATCTTTGTGTAGTGTATGTGTACCTGTTAGTACGCATCACATGTCGGTGTCAGCTGATGCTGCTGACGAGGCAATGGACTCCTTCTAATGGTGAGATGCTATTTCGATCTGAATTGACCACGTCTCGACCAGAATGAGAAATTTGCGCCATAACGAGAAAGTTTAATCCACAGAGTACGTAAAAATTAAAATACAAAGGAATTCCTCACGTAGCGTCCAAAACTACTACGAATGAACAGAGAGTAAAAATAAGTTGGGAGTCGCTTCGACTCCGAGATCACTTGCTAAACTGCAGATAATGAAAATTTTAGGTAGGCGAGTTTCTGGACCCCCAAGCTAAGCCCTTCAGTTGATGAAAGCGATGAAATGAGAGATGCACAGTGACGAACTCTTGAGCACTATAGTTCCTTCTTACCACGAACGAGTAATGAATGCCACAGCAACAGATTGAGATTTAATAATCTACATGCTAGTTCATGTCTCGTTCAGATGCATTAGTTCACCTACATCCTGTCCTTCTTCCTATACATTAACGTTTTCCCTCCCATTTTCAATGCTGGGGTCCTAACAACCTCTGCCACACACCCCTGTGACAGTTTTCATATAGACATGTATGGATGATTGAACGTGGAACCCATTGACATTTGCAGAATGTCCAGAGTTCCAGAACAAACAGACGTGGCCAGGAATGAAAAAGATCCGTCTTTACAAGACCGTAAATTATCACTGCAGAATGATTAATCATGAAATTAAAAAATTAAAATGGTGGACACAAAGCGAGAGATTATTCACACTAGTTTGTTTTGTACTACATAATTGTCGGCGGTGAATTGTGCAGTCGATCTACAGTGGTGCATGTGGTTCTCGAAATACATTTCCCTTTGTTCGTGAGCACAATCCTGAGGTAAAGATATTATTGAGTCGCGGTTTTATTGTCTCCATTTAGATAACTTTTCTGTACCGAAATATTACTAAAAGCGCTCATCCACTGATGATGCCGAGTCAACTAACAATTTTTTCCTACGTTATTTCTACACTTTTCTGGGGGTGGCACCAAAGAATATCTGTGGAAGTAATGACAACTGTGAACAATGGACGCATAAAGTCCGTGGTCACATGATCAGTATAATGAACAACACATGTCTGTAAAACGCTGAAAAAATTGTTCTCAAGATAATTTATTAGGTGTATCACCTACTAATACTGTCACTCAAGGTAATTTAGTAGGTGCATCAGATATTAACAAAAGAGATTTACCAGTCTTTTCCCAGCATACATTTACGCATCGCCGTTATAGTGACATTAGGACCGTGGGTACATTCACATTTACATGTAATGGTTAACCTGCATGTCACCTCAAGGATGTGTGGCATATCGCGGCTTTACACAAGACATGCACCAACCGCCCAACACACTATCATACATTTATCAACAATTTTACTTAATTTACTGTCAAGGAAAGGATATTTTACATGCACTTAGGCGTCCTACTATCAATCCTCTCTTGCGGATGATTGATTCTTTTTATAGAAAACGGTAATTTATACTTAGTTATTTCAGACAAAGTATCCTTCAAACATGCAACATTATTGCATAGTTACTGAAATATAATACGTAGGTAAATTAATGAGCGTTCCGTGTAAACATAAAAATGAATGACGAAAACACAAAACTACCCATTATAACTTCTTCCCTCAATCACAGCTGTTTTAGACTCAAATTTCAGACAGACAGAGTGATATTTGATACCTTTCAGTGAAGCAAACACTCAAGTTTAAATACATGAAGTAACCTACCATAATAGCACAAAGTTTTGAATAAGTTCGCGAATTCTTCCAGAGCGTTTCAAAAACCGGTTCTTTCATTGTAAAATACCAGTAATTCCGAAAAAAAGAAACAATTTTCCGAACGACTCAGGGGATTATAAACATACAGAACTGCAAAAAACGAATGTTAATCGTGAGTATCGCGCTGAGCAACACAATGGCCACATTCATGTCAACAAAAATTCACTTAGGTTACTCGCGCAGATATTGAGAGGATGTGGCGGGACTGCTTGCAGCGGCATCCAGCTGGAGAGGCCGTGAGTGTCCTTGACTGATTGGGTGACGCGCACACGCAAGGGCGGTAATCGCACGGCCTGAGACTGTCGGCGGAATCATGCGTGCGACTGTGGAAGGTGGCCATCGCACGCGGACGGGCGGGTGGTGGGAGGAGAGAAAATGCCGCCTTTCCCGAGGCTCACGAAGTCCCTGGTTGTCCTTGGGAACATTTTCAGGTCCTCCGGAGGAAGAATCTATGGGTCCGGCAGGGGTGGGCTTGATCAATATGGGAGGATGGGATGTATTCACATAGATTTATGTGCATTTCTCCCCGCCACCCCCAGAAATATAACGCCCGAGCGTAAAGAAATGTCGCTTTCAACAAAACACGCTCGAAATCTCTGGGAACGATGACACCTGGATGCATGCTCACCAGCCAAAAGATTGGTGGAGGATAAGCGTCGGGGAGAAGCGCGAAGCTCGACGAATCCCTGGCGAATAGGGGTATCAATGGGAAGCGAAGTTGGGATTCTTGCGACTGTGGCGTGGCTTTGACGTCAACCGAAGCCAAGTTGGAGACGCCGACACAAAGGAAAACATCCCCGCATTCAAAGTGTCGATATTCTCACTTTCGAGCGGGTGAAGCGGCAGACGGCCGATGCTTAAAGCCCTACCGAGCTGAAGTCCCTTGCCACGTGGTAAATTTGTCTACATTATTTCGTTTAAGAAAACTCGACAAGGTACTTGGATGAAAAATGGGTAAATATCACACCCACGTTTTAATTAAATCTTCTTATATGCTTCAGATTACTTCGTGCTCCCCGTCTTGCAGCTTCCTCAAATATTTATTGAAGCCATAATACTCTTGAATCGTAATTGTTAATCACAGCCGTTTTTATGACTTTTCTAGTGATGCGCAGCTATTCAAGCAGAAGATCTTCATGGTTGTGGTGAAATAAAACAAAGTCACAAACAATGGTGACTTGACGGAAACGAGTATTTCACCAAATGATCTTTAACCACGGGAAATCATCGCACAATAAGTAATTTAAGTGTTAAGGTCGGATCGTGTGAAATACATTCACCATTTCCATTCACATGTCAATCAATTTTAATGATCCATGCATCATTGACCCATGCAAAAGAGTGTAAATAAATAAAGACAGTAGGTTGAGGCTCAAGCCGATAAGGCTAATGGAACATTTGACCCTTAACCTATTCCTGAATCGAAAAGCAGAAATATGGGTTGATTTGGACATTATATTATCTGAAAGAATTACTAACCTCGTCGTATAAGGTAAACGTTTTTTCTGTCTCCTGAAGGCTATTCGAATAAGGATCCATTTTTCCACAATCTAATAAACATTTTTCTCCTCCAGGCTGTTCTGGATGCGAGTCTGTCGAAACGAGTCTGGGAACGAAGTAAGTAAAACGAAGCAGGAATGGAAGGTCGAGCATCCGTCACAAACGATGCCGTGCGCTCAATTCTGGGTCGGTGAATTGTTTCAGCACGCCACACAGCAAAACTCCTCACTTTCCCATTTTCGCTCCCCAAGTATTACATCGCCTACCATATGGCACTTTAAGTCGTCTGTCACCTTCGATAGCAGAAGAAAAGGGTTCTAGATACTTAAAAATCCATTGAAATTCATGATCATGACATAGATCAATTTAATGAGTGGAAGTGCTACAAAAAAGGTAAATATTTCCTATGTTTTACGACGACTCCTAAAAATTGAAGCGTGTCCAGACACTCAGAGCAAGTACTGACGCAGGAAAGTCATAACACATCAACGCTGGACAAAGGGATAACTAATTTTAGGCTACCCACAGCCTGTAAGTTACGGTAGTTTAACCTTGAAGTTGCCACAAGCGAGCGCATACAAAAATGTTACCGATGTTTCTACTAAAGAATTACAATAGATGTATCGCATCAGTTAGAGACGAGGGAATATTCCTTTAAGCTAACTTAACTCATCTGATTATTTATAAATTAGAATGATTTGTACTCTTAATCATTTGTACGCATTAAGTACCTTAACAAGGATTATTATATAAAATCAATCTTTAGATTAAGAAAATTGTTCATTGATTGAGCGCTACTTTTTAATCGCGACTGCTGAAAATAAGGTTACAGAGCAAACAGCCTGGTCTAGACGAAATAAATGGAGGGGAAAAATGCTAAACCTGATATGAAATAAGACTATTTCACTAGTGAGTACGTGAAAATAATACAAATATGCTCGCTACACAACTAAACGTGAAGACTAAAATGCTCATTTCACTCAGAATACGTAGGAAAAATCTCGTCGGTGACGTTATTTTAATGAAATATGAATACAGTTCACAGCTCATTTAAAACTGATTACCCCAAGTCAATGAGATATAACGGCTCGATCGACGTGGCTCAATCGACGTGGCTCGATCGACGTGGCTCAATCTAAAACGCCAATATCGAGAGTGACTTCATACCATTTGTTTCAACTTCATTTTTTATCAGGAACATAAAGCCCTATATTTGAAACTAAGAAATATTGAACCTATTTTCGGAATCAAATCCAATTGTAATGACTACAGTTTAATAATATTCAGTAAAGTTACTTAACATTGTAGGACACTATTAAAAATATGCAGAAATAATTGGCCAAAACCATTTCTAGAAAAGCTCGACATCTGAATGGCTTCAAAGGTTTAAAGCATTTTCCTGAAACATAGGTGTACTAATACAATGTAAATCTCTTCATCTCTGAGTATATTGTCACTCCTTGTAAGGGCTTAAACCTTACTCTCCAACTCGAAGGCATTTATGTAACAAGGCTGAGGCATATCAAACTAGTAAATATCAGCATTTCATTGCAAGGAGCAAGTTTCATTTCCTGAGTCGATAGGGTAATTACATGGGGAAAAAATCACTCGAGTGGTTTTGAACTTGGCATAGCCCCTTAAATATCTAACTGGGTCTAGGATACGAAATAAGTCGCGATACTAGCAAAAACTTACGTGTCCTACTGAATGGTATTAAAATCTCATAAACAATTTTCGATCAACACACTAATCAATTGACCTTTCGCAACGATTTCCAATTTTGTAATTTATTCTATATAATTTATATTTTATCCGTGACGTTAATTGAAAGTTTAATTAAACCTGAAAAACGAACGCTTCTGCCAAACAGATCTCCACAGGTAAGGCTAACTTTTCACTTAGGCTCCTCACGTGACGTCCGACGCCTCTTAGTGATGCCCGCGGGAACCGGATTTCAACGAGAAACGTGATATCCGCAGCGTGGGAAGCTGTCCCCATGTCGACAGTTGGCCAACATCTCAAGGTGATTCGGTCGGGGAAAAGTAATTTGGTCTCAAAATAACTACACTGAATATGGTATTTTTAAATATCCTACCAATTACATTTTATCACTCACCAAGTCCACCTTTTTAAAAATTTTGTTAAGAACCTGCTCTTGACAGCAAAGTGTACGCAGACAACAAGAATTCTGGATAAATCGGTCAATAAAGAAGCAAGTGATTTAAGAACGAAATGGACTTTATAGATTCATAGTGTGAACGAAGACATGCACGTGACCTATCCAATTATAAGTGGGCAGGCTCTACAGTGTACCCAAAGCCAAACTCGAGATTACGTCAGCAATTTCTGCAATCGCTCCTTTCCTCTTCAGGTGACCTCAAGGTCTGTAAGCCGAATATCGATAAGGAATTTTGCCCGTGAAGTTTTCTAAGACGACTAATCCTTAAGCCCTTATCGCGAAGTATCATGCCTTAATTTCTGATATAGCCGCCAGAAATTAGTAAAGAATATTCCCAGTCAGTCACAGCACGTAGCTCAAAACTTTACTTCCGAAAATCAGATAATAACCATACACGAATAATGAGTGCTTCGGAAAGTTCGTATAGAATTCTCTTCCCCTTGAAAACGAACTGAGGACTTAATTCGATTAAAAAAATTGAAGATAAGTAAGCAATAACAATCGATAAAGACATTTTAGGGATTTTGGAGAATAAACATTTTGCACATCACGCAAATGTATTAACTGTACAAAAATTAAAGCACAAGCCTATTAATCACTTGGCTACTCGACTCGTCCTCCCAGACTGATGGTCTTAAGTAATTTACGCTTACCGGAAGCTGTAAGCGAAATAACTGCGATACTAAAGAAACCGATGTTTTCTAACATATCAATCAGAAATCATTGAATGGAAGCTATCAGCGAGGTAATACAGACTACTACAGTTACCCAGGCGTGAGTCCGTTCCCAGGGAGATAGTAACTCTAAGTATATACCTTGAAGTTCATGATAAAAAGGAAATGAGTGGTTACATTACGCCACTAATATATGGGACCATACGAATTAGGACTAGTGTCAGACATATATCTATTACACTGAAGAGCAGAAAGATTTGTTAAAAATTGTTAAGATTAGATTAGTAGTGTTACTGAATTGTTGAGGAGATAGCATAGTAGTGTTACTGAATTGTTGAGGAGATTAGGATCTGATCGATGGAAAAACTATAGATTACATCTTTTACTAATATATGATGTAGACTATTTTTGGCCGTATTTTCAACATATTCTTGAGCGACACTATTATGGTAAATATGACAACAGCAAAAGATTGAGGAAATTGACCGCAGAACCAATATAATTAGAATGCCATTTATTCCACGCACAATAAAGGACCATGCTGGTTGCGATAGATGGGCTCTAGAATACTTTGGCCCTCACTAGGTAAAGCAGGTTTTGCAGTTTTGCTAAATATCTTTGCTAACATCATTATTAATGACTAACCCCGCATGAACTTTCCGGCATGACATATCTCTGGCATGACTTAGTACCAAGATTTCAATTCATCAATCGTATTTATAATTCTAACCATTTGCTGTATCTTAAATAGTGAACTCCATGGCTGCATTTTTGTCTTTATAGCACTCTCCTAGTTTATGGTCTGACCGCGTATTGTCACCCTGACTGCTATTGGCCGCGCCTGGCATCCTGGCCAACGGAAGCGGTTCTGATTTTAGCTGGGTGATGGGATGGGTGCTGCATGCCTGATGTGGAATCACTCCGTACCACTCACCTTGGTGGAGACTTGCAAGGCATTTTGCAGATGTAGATATGGATGCATAGTTAAAACACAAACATAAAATTTGAAATGAAAAACATTACTTCAGATCACTGTCTGATAAAATAGTTACCGTGGCTACAGAATGTGTGGTCACTATTTTTACAAGCAATTTGATCAACGCTTTCAAAAAAATGTATTGCGTTTATTTATACGAATAATTATAAGAATGTTTTACAGAAATTAAGTGCTAATGTAATCGAATTTATTCGCTTATTCTTCATGCAGAAGAGCTTGAGCTAACCTAACCTGGGGATTATCACCATTTTAAATAAACCCAATACTTATTAGAGAGAAGCCATATGAGGAGAATCATCATACTGTCATAGGAGGCTTTGGTAATGGCTGTTGTAATCACTAAAATTTGGCTAAATTTTCTCACGAGTAATAAAAACATGTGGCATTCAATAGTTTAAGTTATGATAACACATCAACATCTACTCACATTTGTTCTCTTCTGCCAATTTTCACATCGAAAAGAAGTATTATTCAAAGGAAACATAAACTCAAATCTTTATCTCATACAGAGGAGGACCGCATAAAAATTACTCACATTCTGTATTCCACTGTATGTTTATGGCTGAAAGAGTTAGGTTTTAGGGAATAATTGAAAGCTATATACGTTAATATTATGGCATTCATCTCTATCATTTTCCGCATATATTGTAGATTTACTAACGTAAATATAGATTATAGCGTTTTAAAATTAAAACTATAAAAATACTTGACGCAATATTCAACCAGCCAAGCAATTCATTTGGAATAGAATTGTCGAATAATCGTTTTAAATCTTTCAACAAACCGACAACCTAAACAAAATCTTAAGTGTGTCGCAAATGTCATCCCTCTCAATTAAAAATGCGAAGAATAAAGTTAAAATAATATAAATACTTCTGTAAAATTTTTCAGGTTTTGAGAATAACGAATCGTGGGCTCACATTAGCAAAAAAATGGATTTGGTAGATCTCCAACTTCTCCAACTTCAGAACAACGGCAAATTCAAATTAATAATAATAATTTCTTTAACATTTACAGGTTTCCCCAACTACAAGTATCTTAATATATCATGAGACGAACACAATCTCCCATGTCCTAGGCAGTGAATAATCTTACCCAGGTGGGACTCGAACCCGCGACCCTCAACTTAGAAGGCGAGGACTTTACCCCGCCGACACCGGGGCCGACATCGGGGCCGACACCGGGACCGACTTCGTCATTTGTCAGTAACCCTAATAGTAACTCAAATATTCATCAACCTATAGAAAACATGTATAATAATTCATCTTCATCTCTTACTAACGACAAAGAATATATATGTGCCTTAAAGACTGAATAAATTACCTGTGGATGGCTATCAAAACAGCCAAGCTCGTAATAAGCCGCTTCTTAAATGTAAACGAGCCATCTTGTTCTCCGCTTAACTTTAAATCACCCACGGATAGCCATTGTCTTTCTGTTTCGAGACTACCCTTCTGAAACGTTTTAATCGATGAATAATCTATTTTCAAAACGGAATTTCCCGATAACACACATTTGTGAATGAAATTGGTTTAATTTTTAGGATTGGAACCACTTATATTTAATACATATGACATAAATTTTGGTGATTGGTTGCTAAACGATGACCAATTGATGATAAATTTGATGGAATAAAAAAGTTCAATCGAGAACTTCCGTCGAGCCTTGTAGAAAAAAATAACACTAGTAAAGATCTCTTACGTAGCCTTATGGTTGAGACATCGCATAAAAGTTCAACTTGTTAATACAAATATCTCAAGCATGCTTTTATGTTCCAGAGCGGCAACAAGATGAGGCACAGTAGAAGGATTTACCGAAGAGGAGGAATGAGATCCTCAGGAGAGATCAATAAATAGGGTACTTCTGACCGTTTGCGACTTAATAACGGAGGTTGATCCTCGCCAATTTATTAGGAAAATCAAATATTTCTCTGTCTCAAGACCACATGTTGAGTTATACTCAAGTAGCCATTAGAGACAGGGCATTTCAAATTAAATAATAATTCCAAACATACTCCAATAGGATGAAATTGGCCATGTCAACTGACTTGACTGGGATCAAAGTATGGATAACCCAATGAGCAGGTATGTTTGCCAGTTACACCACTAAGCCGTCTTCCTCGAAGTCGAATTTCGACGGGGATTAAAGCGAACCACTGTAGAGTGCCACTAAGTGTTCTCATCTCAAGACCACTTAGTGGCACTGGAGAGAGGGGCTCATTCTAAAGAAGACATTAATATTGTCTTACGTTTGGTTTAACGAAAGCAAAAATTATCTTCGCAATAAAATGTTGATAATTAAGAGCGAAGAAAGAAGCTTTGAAACCACGTTTAAAAGCATCGACGGAAATAAGATCAAATATTTTAATTGGAGTGCAATTGAGCGGAAGGAATCTTTAAAAAAAAAATAATGAAGATTTATTTTTCTAATATAAGCTATATAATTTACATCCATTTCATTGCTGATATTTTGTGAGAGCAATAGTACAGAAATACTCTAAATATCTGACGACATTTTTCCTGCCACTACCAAGAAAATGCTGTTACTATTCGGCACCATTTAATGCTAATCTTTGGGTGATACGTGAACACCAGTTAAACCCGGGGGCTAGACCTACTTTAGGAAAGCGAGGATGCCAAGGAAAGCATACCGGGCCCTTTCCCCAGATATACGCCATAGAACTTGTATCTTTATTGGCGTTCTATCCCGTGAAGCGCCAAAGAGGCGTGGATAGGGGTCCTAGAACACCACCTTTCACTAACTGGAGAGTGAAGTTAGGAACTGATATGCGACAAGCTATCAGCTATAAAATCATGCATTACTAGCTAACCTAAGTTTCGCACAAGAACATAAAATAAAGTACTTAATATACTCCAGAGCCAGTGCTGAAGCTTGTCATATCCTCTGGTAGAAATACAAAGCTACACCTTTCATTTCTTTGAAAGATAAATGTCACATGAAGAGGAGTGAATTTGGGAAAAAGTCGTAATAAGGGGACTGAACTATAGCCACAATGCCAGTATCTTTTTCGTCTCTACTTCATTGTTAAACGGCTGTCAATACCTTATAGATGCTGTTGAAAAGAGATTCCAAATGCTTCGACGATTGGTATGCCCGTATTCGAACTGAATTATCACGCAAGGCTAAGTTCTAATGACCGTGGTTGCGTTGACAAATAATTTTAGATATATGTACTTATTTCATAGTGAAAAGTAGCTCCTCTAATCGTGTCATAATTTGGACGGAAAAAGAATTATTTAAAATTATTGAGCCATGCTCCTCGAACATCGTATCATCATAATGATCGAGTGAAGATATAGGTATTACATATTGGCCATGCCCTAATTAAGTTTAAATTTTAATGACGAACGAATTACGACGAAAACAAACTACTGTTAGTAAAATAAAGCATTTAATAATTATAATGAGTTAAAAATGGGAAATTTTGCATGAATTTATCTGCGTCGCAAAACGGTTTTTCATTTGGAGCAGGACCGATGACATAACTGGTCACAAACCAGCCAGCCATTACCACGAACTGTTACCTTAATCACTCGCATTCACCAAAATATTGCGTTTTTCCACTGTAAAGGGAGAAATATTACGAAATTGTGGGGCAGGAAGATTTTGCCTGGGCTGATTATGACCAACAAACAGTCATACTTAGACATAATAACTGTTCGCAAGTTTGATTAAACTAGATGATCGGCTAAATATTGAAGAGATAGGAGAAAAAACGAATAGATACGCTCATTCTCCATAAATTAATGGTTAGGGGGCATGAATGTACTGCAGCTCGAATGTATTTTTTACTTTGAAACATAAAATGCTCTATAGTTAGGTAAGGGCTGAATGTGCTTCTTGGAAAATATATCATTTTTTGATTCTAAATGCACTGTGATGACTCCAAAGTGATTCTTCTGTAGTACTAAAAGTAAAGGAAATGTGGCCAAATTAAGTGCTAAACCTCCTCAGGCCAACGCCAAACTTCACTGGACTGTAAATTTCGTGGTACCAAATCCACATTGAGTATCCTCGACACACTTAGTTTGGACAGTTATATTTTAACCTTAGCTTAGGTTCATTTTCAAATAATAGGTATTAAGTATATAGTATTAAGTGTGTAGTTAAAAACTGAACGAATTAAAAACGACTAAATGATGTCATTTTTCTGAAATTTATGACCAAGCGGAAAACTATTGACCCTTAAGAGATGATGGAAAATAGTTTAAACTAGTCAACAACAACTGGTCAAAAATCACGTGGACAGGAAATTGTTAAGTAAAGGAGTTACCGCTGAAAATAGAGAACAAATCAATACCATACTGATTCTTCACGGCCCTTTATCGATCCGAACGTGGGCCATCATCAAGACGTTGGTTTGATTTGCTTGATGAACTTCGGAATCGTTCTACCGAGTCGCTTCGCTCCACTTTCTCAGGTTGGCCTTCTTCTTTCACCAGCGCCTCATCTTCATTCAGGTTTCACTTCAAGGCCTAACTGAAAAAGTCGATATTTTTCCACGTGTCCCATAATATGTTCAAGATATTGTAATTCCTGTTGTGTACTTGTTCGCATCAGCTCAGGTCGACACTGCATTCCGGGAAGGACTCCTTTATTCGGCGAATGAGCTACCCAAGGGATCCTTAAAAAGTGCCTGTGAGGGCACATTTCTAAGGCTTGGGTCTTCTCGTCCCTGGCCTGCGTCTTAGAGTCTCTTTGCCATGCGATGAAGTGGTGATTAAAGGTAAAAAATTAGTTAAAGAAGCTGAATTACCTGTACCGCCGGACACGGGCACATGAATAGCTAACCATGCTGTATTGGTCAACCTAAATTAATGCACAATTCTCCCTTGATGGTTAGCCACCTCATTAGATGGATACACCTAGTTTTTTTGATGTTTTTGGCCTTTTGAAGTGCGCGATGTACCTGCCGGTAGTTTTGAAGCTTCCTTTCGCAGTGTTTCGCAGGAATTGATTTGTCCACAGCTCCGGTAGAATCCGTTTGCGACAAACCGACCGACGCTCCGAGCGGAGAATGAGGGAAGGGTAAAATGCAAAAACCCGTTAAAAAGGACTGCTTTCCCACAAATTGTAGTCCATTAAATAAATAGGGAAATCTCGTTTTCTAAGTACATGATGGCGTTCAATTTATGTCAAGCCAAGTTTCTTAAAAGAAGCTTTATTATTTCCAATCAACAGCAAGAGATCAGTGAACTGTTTTGAACTTCACTGATTGTCTATTTTTTCGAATACTAGGAATTCAGTTGGCATTACATTTGCGGAGTCACCCAGATATGTATATAGGTGAGAAACCTTCTGCAGAAGAAGAGTCATTCGTCTTGATAGGGACTCGAACTCAGATATCTGAGTATCGCACCAAGTGCTTTAGCCAGTTAATCTTCGTCCCCAGGCGTCCTTCTTCATCTTGACTTTTTTATTGTTTTCAATGAGTTTAAATAATTCCTTTAATTTAAACTGGTATTAACTTTCCACTCTGTCCAGTAATCCAAACTCCAAACAGACTCTGTCCAAAATCCAGTAATCTGGTATTTTTGTGGTCTTACAGCCTCACTGGTTCAGAATATGCGGAACTATCAAGAGAGCAGTGTAAATCACACCTTCTCACAACTTCACCTCCAATTAAAATTGAAATATGGAACATTCAGAAAGTCTTTGTTGAAAAGGGTTTTTTCGAAATATTTCAGGCAATAAAGGCATACATTTCACTAAAGGGAAGGAAAACCAGGGACTAAGGCAAGATCAGAATTGTCTTTTTACGTTCTGACGCAAAAAGGAGAAGAAATAATGCCATGCCTTTTTCAGCTTTCCAATCGAAATATTCCGTGGCGTAACTTTGAACGAGGTATTTCGTACCATATTCCGATCTTATTCTCGCTATGGAAATAGGTATTCACGTAAGTATGTAGTGATCCATACATGAAGCCAGGTAATCTCTCAGAATGTGATTTCGGTGCTAAGTGTTGCCCAAACCACGCTCCACGACAGATGCGAAGGTCATTGAATTGCTCCTTCGGGCTCGTGTTGTAATCTCTGGAGCCGCTTTCCCCAGATATGACAATAATCCGCGATTGGCGTCGTTGGCTGAACTTGATTGGTGTTGGCTGGGTCAGCCTCGCGGTGCGGATATTATCGGAGGAGAAGAATTGTATTTCGCTTTCTCGAGAAGTGATTTTCACCAATCCGTGTGGACAAATAACGTTAAGAAATTAGTGGGGTATTTATCCTAACAATTCACAATACAGACGCAATTGTACTCAATAGATGGTTCCCCTCGGAGATGACCAATTACATGGCAGTGCAGCAGTTTATAAATATAAATACATCTTTTCAGTATGAAAATCCAGGTAAAATGCTATAATAATGTAATATATATAAATTCCATTGATATATAATATTTAAATATAAAATATGCATAAAATATTATTTTTCAATAAAGCAGCAATTACTTGGATTCTCCTCAATCAATATCTCCTCATGATATGTAGCCATAAATATTTAAATTGTAGCTTTCCTGAGAGATACATAAGCTAACTTTATAGAATACATATTTAAGAATCAGTATTACATCACCGACAAAAAGATCTTTTAAGTGATTAGCATGGGAGGAAAACATTAAGTACAGGATTTCTAAATTTTTTTTTGTGAAAAAGACAAAAAAGTTCAGTGAAATTGCCTAGCGTTCTCTCATCCCAAAGATCGCAACTTATGGTACTACTAGTAATTTGGCAAGCGTCATGAAATTCGGCCGCCGCCTAGTGGTCGGTAATCGAAAAAGACGGACAAAAGTCAAAAATGGTTTTACTTTTGGGTAAAGACTTGAAACTTGACACATATAATCAAAAATGCTTGCTTATTATGGAATGGTAAGCCATTTACCTGTGGTATTAACTGTTACTTAGTTACAGAGGCTTAAACATGACCTATCTTCCTCGAAAACGCACGATTCCATTTTTCTTCGAAAATCTTAAAAGTTAAAACTTACTTAAAAGTTAAAACTCACTTAAAAGTAACAGATGGTGATGCTTTGGAGAGATTTTAATGAAAAAATAAATACCCACCGTCAACATGATTCTTTATCAGTAATAAGCATAAATTTTGGAGACCTTATTCATTATTTGTATGCAATTACGTCACAAAATTGCGGACGATCTTTTCAGGAAAAATTTTACTGAAAGCAGTCATTTCCTATGGTTTTAGAAATACGAGCATCAAGATGCTTCATCTAAGTATTAATTGAAAATATTTTAACGTTTTAATGAAACAATCTTGGAAAAAGTTGCGACGCCGAAGGTAAACAAGATTTTTCGATAACTTGTTGCGACCCGGATCCGCGCAGTGTGGCCGGGATACACTGATTTCGTCGGATTGTAGAAGATATGTGGGCCTTAACCCCTGACTTCGCAGTTTTCAAGCTATAAATGTTGGCATTGAAAATCAAAAGCTTTACATTGAAGGTATTGCGGAAATACGAAATCCAGCATAAGTGTGGTACTCTTATTCTTTGGATACTTAACGAAATGATGCCGCAAATTATGTGCGCCTTCAACTCTTGAGTAAGTGCGAGGGTTTTCGGCTCCTCACGCATGGTTTCCAGAAAAGATGGCATGTTGAGTTATTTTTATTCCCGTCCCCTACGGCCCTTAACCCCCACGCCAACTACCCTCCGCCTTTACTTTCCTGTTGCGTATAGAAATACATGTTAAAAAGTACTTCTAGTTTGGCATTGGTGAAGAAGTGTTGCGCTGCAGTGCACGCGAAAGTGGTCCTCTGGCGTTTGGGCGTTTCGTGAGATTGACAAAATGTGATTGCAATTGTATTTAGCATCTTTTCTCCGCAGTGGACAGCGCTGTTTTTTTGTACTTGACAATGCTAATCAGTTTTTTGTTGCTTCAAGGTTTTTATTCGTGTTTACTCATCGCAGTGTTCCATCGTGTCTGGATATTGGTTTTGGTGACTTTTGTCAATTAAAGTTTTTCCTCGCCAACTTTCTGGTATTGTATGGTTGATTGTTATTGGAAGTATCGCAGAATGCGGAGCTTTCATAATACTTTCTTAAATTGTCGGGCCCTTCGCAGATTTTACCACAGTCGTGTGTTGAAATATCCTCTATTATGGTCACACGTCTTGAGCTCCATAAAAAGATAATGGAGATGAAGAGGAAATCTTTAATGGGTACAATGAATATTTGATAGATTTTCAGTCTCCAAGATTAAATTTAGAGTAACATGAGAACGGTTTAAAAAGCCTCCGTGAATGCACTTGGATAAGGTTTTTGGCGCGCAACTTAAAAGGTGGAAAAATTTCTCGGAATGATGACCAATTTTTAATGCGACATAACGCATGGCTCACGGAGTCAATCAAATTTCCCGACACCGTGCGTCAGTACATACCAAGCATTTCTATCGTGATTGATTAGAACTTTCCGATTCTGTCCTTTTGTAGTCTTTTAGCGATATACTTTTTTATCTTTGGGCTTTAAACCTATAAATTATTAATTTATCAGGTTCATTGGGAAGGCCGGAAAAAGAATTATTGCTTCCTCAGATTGGTCTAAAAGACGAAAGGTCCTAAATATTGAAATGTCTTTCTCTCCTGCGGAGCTCGCATTGGTAACCTCTCATAGTTTAAGAGAGGAAGGAGATATTGTGGCCGCTTAACATATTACAAAGGTAATGACAACCATTCCAAGTAGGGCGAGGATTTTTCGTCTTAGTGGAGGAAAAGGTATGATGCCCAGACGGAGATGTCACCATTATTCTGAGGACGCTCTGTCTCTAATGGTTACCACGGAGCTGACTAAGAGTCAGCACAATACACTAAGCAGTTCTAAATTACGGACACTAACTATATCCAAGATACTACAGAGTACTAAAAGTATTAAAAGCAAAAAGTGCGGCATATTCCGGAGGATTAAGCATAGCTGAGATCATATGACATGTTTCAAATACCAATGAAAATGACTGCTTTAAGTAAAATTTTGCCTGAAAAGATCGTCCGCCATTTGTGACGAAATCGCACACAAATAACGAAGAAAGTCTCTGTAATGTATTCTTATTACTGACAAAGAATCATGTTGACAGAGGATATCTGTGTAACTTTTAAGATTTTAAAAGAAAAATTAAATCGGGCGTTTCCTCGGAAGACAGGTCAAGTTTAAGTCTCCGTATAGAAGTAACCAAAGGAAAATGGGTTACCATTCCAAAATAAGCTCTAATTTTTTTAGTATATGTGCCAATTTTCAATTCTTTACTTTAAAAAAAGCTTGATTTTTGTCCGACTTTTTTCAATTTCCAACCACTGTGCATCGTATGGAACGTTGAACTGCGGTCACCTTGTTTCAACCGTTTACGATAACATCGACGCAAAACACTTCCTAAAAACTCTTTTCTCCAGAAATATCAAATGATTGATATATTAAAACGAGCAAAATCACCTTTTGGCAATAGTTTATGGCAGAAATGCCAGACTAAATGGCAATAATTTTGTCATCCAAATAATTTTGCCAGCGCTACCGAAAATTCTCGGTCAGTCATTTTGCTGACGTAAAAAGTACCTATTTCACAAATAAGCTTTTGAAAACCTATCACAATGAAGGTGATCACAATGCAACTATACTCACTGCGAATTGAGTTGAGCAGCAGATGGCGGAATGAGAACATGTTAATGGAAAATTTTGATGAATGATACCTAGGCTTTATTGCTGTCTGGACGAGAAAAGGTATTAGCTTCAAGGAGGATATTCTATTGAGCTTCTGCACAGAGAATATTACAATAGTTACGGACAAAATTTCTCTCAGAGTGAGTCCTGGTTTACTATTTTGGAATTAATTACATATTTATCATTTAGACATTATCATATCAAGGGTCTAAATTATAAATTGAATGAAATCATATCAATTACTAATAAGTCACAAAACTTACCAGATTTCAGTAAATATGCCTCTTATGAAAGGAGCAATAACCTAAAACAGGTTATTTTAAAATTTGCAGGTAAAAAGGATTCCAGCAATTTGACATTTTTACATTTTTCCTTGCTCTTTATTATTCAGTATTTTCCTATTTCGAACTTGAGCCCGGTAAGGAGGACGTACATACTTACTAAAAGGAGTTTTCTCCTTATTGTATGTTCATAAAATATGATATCTCCACCTCGTCCTATTCTTGTATAAAGAAAAAGTATTACAAAAGTGATAACTGAAGTTCCAAAAATTTTTCTATGCAATGTAATACCTGTTTCTCATTTAATACTGCCCATACCCACATCAATATAATGGTGCTCAGGTGTGAACATTTTCCGCTGCCGTTTTTTTTATTTATAGGAAACACAAAAGGTTCCTGCTAAAGGCAGTTTTTTGGACTTAAATACGGATCAAGAGCACAAAAATATGTCAATAAAAGGTATTAATAGGAATTTTGAATAAGTTGATTGAAGCAAATTTTCAGCATTCGCTACATAAGAGTGCAGCATGACAATACTGAGTAAAAAAGTGATACTCTCCAAATAAGCTACAAATGAATAGATGAAGAAAACAGTCACCAGTGGCGTTATTCATGACTCTTAGTTTATAAGCAGTGGCATTTTAGCGCCACTACTTATAAACCGCCATAACATCTAAAGGTGAAGAGTAATAAAAATGACGTAAAATAGGAATGTATCGGAAATTTACAAATAGGGGAAATAGCCCTCCTTTCCTGACGTTTTCCAGTACCTCGTTTAAACAACACAAGCCAATAATGCGTATGCGTCGCCCATTCGATATACAGGTAGAAAAACTCATTACAGCAGTAGTTCTCAGCCAATTTTCCATAGACAAAATAGGTTATAATATCATTTTCCCTTCCCAAAATATAAATATTTTAATCATAATTAAACTGCACAAACTGAAATAATTATGTGCACATTTATAAATGGTGTATAACACGTGATATACTACATCATTTCCGAACTCCATAGAATAATTAATAAACTATTTCTCAAGATTTCACATTACCTACAGAACATAAACCTTTGCTGAATAGTAGCCCAAAACCCACTCAATTTCCCTCAAATGGTTGCCTAATGGTTGAGAACTAATATCCTAGTAACAACCCCGCATTTTAATGCAAATTATTACTTACGACATATTGAACTGATATTTTTCACCGCATTAGTTTAGCTATTAAAGCATTCATTACACTTTCTGTGGGTATAAAGGATGAAATCATCTTAACTTCATCAAAATCATTCATTTACATAAACTTAGCCGACGAGCATAAAAGGGTGTCCATGACATTAAATTTGTCACGCTTCAAACATTTACCTAATGGCAATCTTTTTCCTCAATTTTGCTGGACTATTTTAATTCTCCTGTTTCCTTCAAGCAAGTCCAAGTTTTTCGACGACGTTTTGCCTTTGGAAATTCCTATTCCCTCTCTTTGAGGTTGATTAGTGGTCTAATTAGGTTTCAAGGGTCCTTAAGTAGTCATATCGTCATTTATTCACATTGCACTGATAATTTTCCATTGCTGTATTTTGCTATTCAAATTATTCAGCACACTCCGATTAGCGAAAGAGAAGAAATACTACAAACTTACAAGAGGGTAAGTTACACCACATTTGCAAACGTACGGTGCATTTGCTCAAACGACCTCCCTTCTCACATTTGCTTCACTGTTTATCTCCCCATGCTCGCGCCTAGAAAGTACAAATTTTCCATCCCATCGCCGTCTCAGCAAATTCCTTGATTACGCTATTTGGGTTCAATCAACGCTCTAATTAGATTTCTAAGGGTCTCCTCGTGGATCTTTCCACCCTCCTCGCCTTTCCTGCGCCCTCTTGATTTATACTCCCGATTGATTTTCGCCACGCTGCTCTCCCGCACGAGGCGTGCGAGATATCCCGACGTCCCTTCAACGCTCTCCTCCGCATCCCGTCAAACTCCTACTACAATGGATCCCCGCAGTGCACACACATTCACTCTCACACAACCGGTCCAAACGACAGCGTCAAATACTCCGGGAGGCTCTCCTCGCAAAACCGCAGTCCCTTGAATCCCTTTTGTCTTACTGTGGTGAACGAGAGTGGATATTGAGGGTGGTGCACGGTGCAGCACATCCAGCACCAGTCGCGCCGATGCTGCGACGTGAGTGCCGCGCGGAATGAATGGAAAAGATGAGAGGGAGGCATGAAAATGGAAAGGGCGTACGTACAGTACATACACAGACCTCGGGCGGAGCGGATCTTCACAGAGCCACCTCCCAAAGCCCCCCTCCTTCCTCCCCCCTCCCGACCACCCTTCACTGCCTTTCGGTCATCGCTGCATCAAGCTTGCCTTGGGCAACGAGTGAGGAACGTTACGGGAGTGTTTCAGCTTCAAGGTCGGAGAAAGGGTAAACAGGAGGAAGTCTTAACGTATTTGGTGTGCGTTCGGTGGTGTGAGGGGCCTCGCGCACGTTCGAGTAAGGGTGGCCTCGAAGCGTTCAGTAAAATAAAGATGGAACTCAAGAGACATGTAGAGAAACTTAGGCAATATAATTATATCAGTTCACTTTGCCTACATCTCGATTAAATTGCAAATCTGCATTGAAAAATGGACAGTCTATAGAAAAATTACTCAATCATTAAAAACTAAAAATCAATTGCGCGTTTTGATGTTTAACCCTGAAGTGTCGAGTTCAAATCTCGCCACAAACGGTGTGGTTAAAACCTTCTTGGCACAAGCTAGATGAATTCTTTGAGCCCCAGAAAGTATCTGATGAACAAGGTTGAACAGTTCATCGTAGACCAGCTGGTTATTCAACCAAGTGAAAAGCACTCAACATAGTCCAGTCGCTAGAGGGGTTCACCCCTACATTAAATCAGGTAGTTCTGATTTTTTAATATGTTATAAGGTTACCTCCCTTGTTTCCGTGACTATGTTGATTGGACTCCTGTTCAACGCTATCCCATGCATTAATTATCGCCACAGTGCTTAAAACTCTAATTTAAAAAAAAAAAAGGCTACTTTTCCAGTCCACAACAATATTTCGTTGTTAGTTCGATCAGAAGTACCCTGCCGTTTTTACTTCTTCTTGGCTTCCAGTTTTCTATGCTGAGTTCCCTATTTCAATTTTCAATTGTCACCCTTAGTTTGGACGGATGCTGGCTTCAAAAGTGAAACTTAGTGCCGTCTGCTGCTGCGCTATGGAGTGGGGTTCTAATATGCAGGCTTATATCACGCATTCTCGTAGGTTCATGACTGACTATTAGTTTAGTCGCTAGAAGGGTAAAAAGAGGACCAAACCTACATTAAATCATGTAGTTCTAATTTTTTAAATATGTTGTTTGGGATGGCTAGAGAGAGAAAAACCGAAATTTTTGTCATCCTCACCCCTCTGCGTTTTTCGCCATTTTGAAAAAACTGCCGAAAAACGGCACTTTTTCCAGTTTTTCGCTTATAACTCCTATACGGTACATCATAGCCAAATTTTCTTCACATTTATTCTTGCAGAGGACAATATTTCCTTCGAGGATTAATAATTAACTTTTTTTCCACGACCAATGGAAAATGAGATATAGAGCAGCAAAGAAGGGGTAAAATCTCAATTCCAGCAAAATTGTCACTTTTCCGTCCCTTTGAATCGCCTACATTTTATGAAAAGCTGATTTTAGTAAATATACACTCCAATAAGTAGTGAAGATGTTAGTTGTCTTTAAATTTTACGACTCAAAAAGTTTTTTTACCACCAATATCAAGTGGTGGGGGTGAAATTGATTGAAAAAGAGAAACTTTTTTTTCGAGTTGTCCAGAGGTGCTGTTTGATCATTTCTTTTCAGTAATTCAGGCGAAAATCAGTGAAGTGTTGTCATAAACAAAACTTACATCAAAGAAAATCAGGGAATTTATATGAAAACTCACCAATGTCTATTGACAAAAATTTGATTTATTAGGATATTGTAAGTAGAACTTGCGCATGAATATTGTAAATAGAGGAACTTAATATTACAGTTGATGTCATTTTGGCTGAAAAAGCTGAGGGGATTCATCAACGGTGTCTTCATTTTAAACTAATACAGCAAAATCATCGTCGTCGTCGTCGTCATGGTTCTGCTTGATCACAATTTCTGGTCTGTTTTTGCACGACTTCTCAGCACAATATTTGCACAAGCTGGAACAGTTCAGTCCAGCTTTTCTGCAGCCACAAGCTACGGTACAGCCAGTGACTCATTTGAAAGATATTGTTTTTAGGAGCTCCGGATGTGCTGCATCTCTTGCCATTTTTGCAGCAACCAATCCTCTGCTTTCTCTCACCCACTCCCATTCCAAGGGACTTTTGTGATTACCCAACCACTGCTTTACCTGATGGTACGTCCGTAGTGAATGGATGTGGGCTGCATCTGTCGTCAGTGGAAGTTTGACCAAGTCAAGCTTAGCAGAGCTGCTGATAAATGTCGCGTAGCGCCAATCGGTGAGGGATTGGTCGAGGTCACCTCCATATAATGCGACCAAAATGCGCTCTTCGCCTCTAAAATTTTCTGCAATGGTGGCAGAAGTGTCATAAAATGTTTGTGCAACATTCTGTAATAGTGGGTTTGAACGGAAAAGGTTGAAAAACTATTTCTTTTCCGAATTCGAACTTATTGGACGTGGTGTCGCAGCCACTTATTGCATGGAGGACCAGTGCAATGTCAGAAAAATCATATTTCAATGATGCGGGGGAGTAGAAAATATCTGGTGAATTACCTCTCTCAGGTTTTTAGATTTATAGCGACTAAACTAATAGTCAGTCATGAACCTACGAGAATGCGTGATATAAGCCTGCATATTAGAACCCCACTCCATAGCGCAGCAGCAGACGGCTGCCTCAGGATTGGGTGGTCCAAATGTGTTTCCAGAACCCCATTTCTTCCTCCCATCGTGTTGGGCGGTGGGTGGCTACATTGCCAAACTATCCCGGGCCTATTTTACTGACGTTTTCTGCGTCGCATGTGCATAGAGCACCAAGTTTCACTTTTGAAGCCAGCATCCGTCCAAACTAAGGGTGACAATTAAAAATTGAAATAGGGAACTCAGCATAGAAAACTGGAAGCCAAGAAGAAGTAAAAACGGCAGGGTACTTCTGATCGAACTACCAACGAAATATTGTTGTGGACTGGAAAAGTAGCCTTTTTTTTGTTTTTAAATTAGAGTTTTAAGCACTGTGGCGATAATTAATGCATGGGATAGCGTTGAACAGGAGTCCAATCAACATAGTCACGGAAACAAGGGAGGTTGATAAACTTATTTCGGAGGTGCATGCGTACGTTAGTTATGAAATTTCCCATTCCCATAAATCCCATTTCACCGTTGGACGTGAGCGTTGCAATAAATAACTAACAACATTTTTTCCTTTCTTCCGTATTTCACTACAGGAGAATAACAAGCTGGTAAGTATAAAATAACAATAGTAATTTTGACACTGTTTTCAATGAAAACTCCATGGTTTAGATACTTAGATCATCATCAAGGCCAATGTGACACTTAAAGACACTTTATTTCACTACTATTTTTCGACTCTACATATCATTGTCAAGGTCAACGTCATGGTCAAGGACCTGGAAAATTACAAAAATCGAAACATAGGGCGTTGTTCATTGAAATGGTGTGGAAATTATTATTGTTATTTTATTCTTACCATCATGGATATACAATATTTTCACAAAGTTACGCCTGAAATTTTTTCATGCGGAATAACGTGCATTTCCTATGACTATATCTGTATCAGCGTACAGTCCGCCAACTACAGTTTTCTATTCATCACTGCTGGTCCCGTTAATTGATTAATTAACACTTCCATCTCTACATTGTTCCTGGTTGGTGATTTTGTGAACTGAACTAAGTTCCCTGGGTTGAAGAAATCTCCTGATGCAGTTATCAGTGGAGGGTACATATTGTTCTTATGCCTGCGATCTGTGGAGAATGCTGTCATGTTTCCAATCAACTGGTGTTATTTAGTGCTGGCCTTTTCACATTTTATGTTGACTTACGAAATCCGTACACATGTCACTACATCAATATTGTTGTTCTGAAAACAGCTTTACTATGCATATGACATACCTGGGAACGCGTTAAAGACTGAATAACACACAGTTAGTGATCGATAGTGTCTTTGATTGAATCCCCTCTCTTCAGCGCAAATTTGTGAAATTTTGGCTCCTAACAGGCTTCACCTTTGGCTGATGCATCAGTAGTGTTAAGATGACTTACATAGGGTACAGTATAATGCACGTAGGTGATAACTCACCCCGTGTCACACACCTTGGAGGAGGCTAGCAGGGTAGATCTTTAGAAAAATTGACAATCGGAAAGGAATCTCTCCGCTCAAAATTACACATGGAACTTCATCATCTTAAAACACATCATCCAGCTAGCGCATCTGCGTATTTTTGTGCATTACAAGCGGAATTACAAGAAGAAAAAGTCGAGGCGGCATGTCGTCCTATCCTCCAATTATTCTCAAGCGATCGCTAACATGGTTAAGTATGCAAAGTTTTACATAAATCTGTATACAGATAAAAGTGGCTCCGAGAAGGATAGTATCACTGCGGACAGGATGTGAGACTAAGAATTAATGAAGGCATTCGTGGATGACGGTTGTGTGGTGTCCTGAGTACAGGCTTATCTTTTGTGTGCATGGGCTCGAATACTTGTATTTTTCGGATAGTATTCAGCATTGAAAACGTTCTCCAAAGAGCATTACGGTTGTCTATAGACAGCTGTGATAACTTAAGCGTATTTTACCCTAGGGAAAGGGTTTCAAAGGGTTATAAAATGAGAGGAAAGATGGCAACATACCCGGTAGGTGCTTCAACCTGTTCTTAATGAGATAGTTGCCAAGGAATCCAAATTTAATTTCATCTGCTGGACGGAGAACCGCACTTGTGCTCCACATGCACAAGATGGGATCGAGATTCCTACTAAAAATTTCATCTTATGTGAATAGAAACCGGACCCCTGGGTTGAAATGCTAGTCTACCTGCCACAAGATTTCCTCACTGTACTCCGTTTGACGTTGAAATATGGGCCTCTTGATGCAAAGTAGGCTAATGTGGACGCCGGGGTTCTCTCCATCCTTCCTCCTTTTTCCAAGTATCTCCTCACCCACCTGTCCTCAGTGACGCAAATGAAGTCAGTGGTTGGTTCCACCGCCATACAGCCAGTCGAATACATCACCTTCAAGCGCCGAAGATTGATTTGCTCCAGTTCTCCACTCCATTCCATATTTAGCCCCTCGCTAATTCCTTCATAATTTATTACTTCAGCACTCTTCAAGATGTAACCTAACATTCCGATCCGAGGTCTTCTTTGGCAATTATTTCCACTCATATCTCCTCACATCATAGCTTTTCGAAGGAAGTTAAGCCTCGAAATTCAACCAATGAGTCTGACACATCCGCTTGGCAGCGTTTTAATTTGGGTCTTTTTACTCGATCCCTTTGGAGGTACATTTTATCTACGCCATTTCATTTTTCTACCTCAATTTTATCTTATCAATTGTATTATAGCATAAAACATTTCTCCATGGATAACTATCTTCTTTGAACAGCTGACCTTATTCTAAAAGCTTCAACCCCGTTCTCAAGTTCAGCAAAATGCTCCCTCTTTTCTTAGCCTAAGTCGGTAGTTTTAGGTGGCCCCTCTTGGATAAAATACTCATAATGCATGGCCTACTCTGGTCAACGTACTACTATCATTTATTTTGTCACCAATGATCCCACTTCCAGATCGTTTAGAAGGTTGCATGAGAATGAGTGTCTCCGTTATCTACGGAGTAAAAATGAAAATTTGGTTTTCGATTCCACTAGTTCCGTGTTACACATTCTACAGATTTGTCAAGAGGCTGAATAACAACGAAAAATCCACAAAAATAAAGTAAAATGCAATAATTACACAATTTCTGAGAACAAGAATGGCACACGGTATATCAGTGCCACATGAAAAACAAAAATAAATAGAGACTCGAAACTGCGTCGGAATATTAGAAGGGGATCTTAATAATAAGGAAATTCAGTTACAAAAACACATTACTCCGGTAACTAGCAGGGATTCGGTCATTTGTTAACAATGAAACTCCAAAGGGGATTCGAAAATGTGCCACGTATATGCATGCAGCCGATGGAACTTAAAGACGTATCTTACACAATAGGAGAGAAACCGGGGCATGTGGAATACTTCAACAACCTCGAAAGTGAGATAAAGTGGAACAGAGAAGAATATCAAATGCAAGATACACCCGAGTGAAGGTGCTTCCGGTAAAGAGCCTCACCAAAGTCACCACGTTCAGGAAGTCACAATGGAGACATATTCAACGGCATTCAATTCACAGAGAAGAAGAGAAAAAAATTGGAAACATGAAGGTTGGCTTTTGCCAATGCATTATTCAAGGGAAAACTAATGGAAAACAATATTTAAACGCAGCATTTTGGAATGCCAATGTAAATTGAAAAATTGGAGGGAAGCAAAAAAAAGGAATAACGGGAAATATAATATGGAAAACGAAATAACAAGAAACCCAGAGACAAAATATTCGAAGAAGACATGAAGGAGAAAAAAATAATCTGTAAATGAAAAATGGGAAGCGCCGAAGGAAAACAGAAGAACTCAAGACGGATCTTTAAGAGTATGAGTCAGTAAAGACATCACGGTAGATCAACACGGAGAACTAAGCGCTGTCACTTTGAATGCTGATGACAAAGGTTTAAGTCTGGGCACGCAGTCAGATGGATGATACTTGGATGATAGACAGTTTTACAGATAGTTCAGCGCAGAGGAAAATGTGAATAAATGATCAACCTTCATCAGGGAAAGTATAGATGCCATGCCAATTTTTGAAAAATATATTAGAGGGTAGAGTATGGCAAATATATCTTCTCTTTTTAATTCCATTTATATTAAAAAAGGTTTTTTTGTATAAATTTGTTAAAAATCCAGATGAACCCTACTAAGAGTTATAGTCAATTAAATGAGTTACTCGTTAAAGCGCACGCTGTTCCCAAAAGTGATTTTCAAGCCACTCGTCATGAATTTGGATTAAAGTTCTAAAAAAGTTACAATATTTTGAAATATGTATTCTCCGCATGCTTTCCGTAAAATTTTCTGCTAAGACACCAATCTACTTCAATAGTCAAAGTTAGCATTCGATTTCAGAACAATTAAGAGCCCAAAGACTGGTACGAGGCCAACCCGCTGAAAATTTTATTAGAACACTGAAATGAACTTGTCTTGCTAGATATACATTTGATAAGACTTTTTAATTATGAACCTAAACATAAAATCCATGGAACAATGGTTTTTTTTACTATCTTTACCACATCACTCTTAACGTTCCATGGTAAAGGTACAACTAATTTTTAAAAACTTCATTAGTTTAAAAGGATAACTGTTACTATACTTGAAGTTACGTTTTAGCTCTCAGATGAGACTCTAGAGAGTTATTAGTTACGGAAACAAGAGGAAATATTAATATCACAATGCCTCAAATTTCATGTGATGAAGCTTTTGATGTCCGCCAGCTGCACTTCAGTACATTTTGTGATAAGCTCTATCACATTAAATCAGAAGCTTGTAATTTCCTTCTTTAAACCAATAAAAAACCCTGCTTAGGATAGTAATCTTAAAACGGAACATTTCTGTTGTCATAGACATAGACTACGTTTCATCGGAGCTCAAAGGAGTCTTAGGGCTCATAATTTTTGCCATCTCGGTATTAAATCTCTTTTCAAGAGAAATTCAGTGGATACATTTTTTAAGCTTTCTTTGAATGCCTTTTTCACGTTTACAGCGTCCTTTTGATTCCAAAATTCTTTCAATTTTAAAGCTACCGAAGTTTTCTGCGACCAACGTTGGCCCAATTTTTCTTGACAGGAAGATATAATGTAAACATTTTGGTGAATAAAATTTGTTAACCAGGGCATACCACCAAGTAACAAAAGACAGTTTTATTTAGCATTTATTATCTTCAGAACAAAATTAGAGGAAAAGTCTGCAGAGATAATGCGCCTAAACAATGAAAAAGCAAGGGGTTCTGAAATTTTTTTAACTATTTGTTTCCTACGTAACATATCGTATTTGCTAAGTTAAACGAGTCAAATAATATCAAAAAATAGGTTAAGCCCGAAACTTGCCAAAAATGATGTGACTAAAAATGGAACGCGGGCAAATCAGCAATCCGCGGAGAGACAGGGCACTCAGAGGTCGTCGAATGCATTCATTCATCCGTCAGGTAGTCGCTCCGTAACGAGGGCGGAAACCTGCCTTACGCCGTGTTGGCTACGCTCCAAGTAATATGGAGGATATTGGTTCAGAAGGTGAATTCATTGGCAATTAAAATCAACCCACCTGAACAGGTCTGGTGACATTAATTTAGGCGTTTTCTCCAAGGATCTCATTTATAAGATCTGTACCTGTAAATAGGATTGGTAATCAATCACATGCCACAGAGAGAAAAAACAATAAACCCTTTCAACGAAAATTTAAGAATGGGAGTCAAATATTGTAATTCGGATTCTGTTTCCGTCTCCTTTTGAAAGCGTGCCAACTTATCGTCATCACTGGCAATCACTCCCCATTCAATGTGGATGTCATTCATGAATGACATCCGCGCCTAGGCGCCTACGCGGGTGTCATTCATGAATGACACGGCCTTCAGTCTTATCCCGTACGGTATAATGGTGCTACGCTCAGCTTCTTCGGTTGGCCGCCACTTGTCCGCTCTTCAGTAGATTCCTAGCTTCTATCTTGTGAGATTCGTTTCTAGCTACGCCAATTTTTCTTTTTTTGCGGATTTTTGCTATTTTGCGTGTTTTTTACGAGAGTTTTGGGCAACGAGTTTTTATTGAAAAGTGGTTTAGTCTGTTTTTCTTTCGGAATATACGTCTATTTACAGTCCTTTTTCTATTGTGCTAATTAGCCAAAGTTTTTTCTTTGTTTATGGTATTATTGCGATTTCCATTAGGTTTTTGCGAGCGATATTTTTTGCAAACGCAAGTTTCTGCTTCCATTCTCCCTAGAGAACATAGAGCTTCTTCTATCAAGATTATACTTTTCATTTCATTAAAGGTAAGTCCGAACTTATATACATTAATTTCGGTATTCCTTTCTTCGTCACCAAAGTGCTTCATAAAACTACCTTTAATTTCTCTAAATTATTTCAATCAAACACTAACTAATATTTGTGTCGCTTCTACAGGACTTTATTTTGATATTAATTAAAATGAAGACAAGAGTGATTCCGGCCACTCCCAAAGGGGGGAAAATATATCAAGTTCGTCGAGAACTAGTGTGTATTTAAATTATTTATAAGTCAAATAACATGATTTATTAAGGTCTGAATGTTTTCAAGGTTCAGTGAAAATATTCAAAAATGTTTTATAATAGGGTGACAGTTGTAAAACTTTTTTTATACATGAAGACATTATTTTCAGGAGGAGTGGTAAGGCGCACACAAATCTACCTGATGATACCGTGTATAGATGATCTCGAGAATCGATGGCAAGAGGTCGTTTTCGAATATCGTTACATTTCGCAAAAAACCCCAGTGAAAATGATCCGGTGTCTAGAGATGGCCTTTACAAAATAAAACCCCTTTTAGATGGCTTCAGGGAGGCGGTGTAAACTGCTGTATTCCCGGAACGGGAACTATGTATAGATGAGTCGATGTTACTCTGGAGAGGCCGACAAATTTTTGTGCAATAGCTACAGGGTAAAAAGCACCAGCATGGTATCAAGATGCATATGCTTTGCGTGCCATTTGGCTTAGTCCACCTAATGTTAACTTATACAGGCTGTGGGGACATCGAATTAGGTGCAAACGGCGAGAAAGTGGCGAAAAAACTTTCGGAAAGTTTTGAAAATCGTGGCCACAGTGTATTCTTGAACAATTATTACAACAATGTGATTTTGAAAAGAGACTTTCTTTGTAACCAAATTTATTACACAGTTATATTGAGACCCAATAGAAAGGACAATCCCAAAAATGTTTTTGGCCACAAATGTACGAAAAGAGAAGTTTGGAGACTACGAATTTGAAAGTAGCTTAGTCGCCACCACCAGACCAGGCAGGGAAAAACCAGAGGCGGTGGTTGAATATAATAAATTCATGGGTGGAGTAGATCATTGGGACCAGCTTCTTTCGTATTATACCTGTGAGTATAAAACACTAAAATGGTAAACAAAAAGTTTCCATTCACCTTTTCCAAATTATGCTAGTCAACAGCTACATTATTTTTAACAAATACAGCGGCAAACGGAAAAGCTAATTTGAATTTCGACTGGAGCGAATCGATTCTCTACCAGGGATGTGAAACGTAACCGAACCTCTGAGGCGTTACGGTTCCACGTGTACCGAACCTTTACCACGGTAAGAAAGGGGTTCGGTCCGAACCGAACCGCTTTTGTTAAAGTGAAGCGGTTCGGTCCAAGCTGTAACGGAAACGACTGTAGCATTTTGGACCGCTTTTTGAAACGCTTTTCCGTCTGTTCGGTTACAGTTACGGTACAGCCAATGATACTCCTTCTCGCGCATAATATTCCACGTATCCATTATGTGTTCTCTCGAACAATGAACGATAGGAAACCTGGGTGGGTTTTTCATGAGGTAACATCCTAACATCGCGAAACCGGTCGGGAGACATTGCGAAAGAACAATGAGTAAGCATAGTCCGGCCGGAATTTAGATGCCACTGATGACTTGATCCTCTGGAATTTTTACTGGGATAGATAATTTGCATCGTTTATTAAAATTAATATACGTTTCTAACATTTAATTTCAAATGTGATGAATTCGCACGAAAGTATGTGCATAGAAACAGCATAAAATAGCTAATTCCTCTTGCAAATCTACAGTGATAAGCCACAGGCTATACAACAAGGGGACTCACAGAAACATTCACATTGAAGTCCTCCCTACTCTACTATAATTTCTTAAATACTTTAGCAACAATATTGTGTAGAAAATTCAAACAATGCAATGTATCATTAGTAATTATATTATTCCGACAGTAATCGAGTCTGCGACAGCAGCATATTTCTCTACGCTACTCCTGAACGGTTCTTTTGAATGATATGAGACTTTTTTTAAACAAGCCAGTAAGTGATAAATGTGTTTAATTTGGGTCCTTTCACAGTTATAAATATCAGCCATTTCCTAAACTAATATTCCTTACTCACTCTCTTTAATTTATTCCAGAGTTACGCCAACTTTGCTCTTGCCTTCACTCATTTTATTGGTTTCCCTGAAACAAATTAAGTATCCACCTCAACTGCAATGGGAAAATAACCCGGGACTATACAATATTATGTTCCCGACATGCTATTGTTTGATGCCAGGAGTGTAAAAATAACCAAGTTTGGGTATCTGGAATTCCCCACGGCATCGTCAATAGTGAGCCGAAAGAATGACAAAAGATTCCCGAAAGCACTGTACAACAGATAGTGCCCTTGCACCAACCCTGGTTTACCGAGGTCTCACTTAAAGAAGCAATTAAGGCTGGCCCAAAGACCTTGCACTCATGCTGTGCGCCAAAGAATCTCCCTCCGAGCAGGTGGCCGCATGTGAGGTCGGTCTGCTCAACCAAGAAGCACAATGGAGTGTTTATGACCACCCGGATTATGGGAACGAGAAGAGGATTTCTTGAGCAAATTCCATAAAAAGGGCAAAGACACCCTTAAGCCACGTTTAGCGGGATCCTCTGATGATTTTGTGAAAAATAAACGGAATTCCCGAACAGGGAAGCGAACAGCGAGGGAATATTTGGACTACGATATACTGCCCAGACACTCCAGCTTGCAGTCAATCATGCTCTCAAAGAGCAGAATGTTATGGAGCTCCTAAATAAAGCCCGGTAGGTTGGAGAAAATTTAGAACGCCGACAATTTCAAGGTATTTATCGAGGTTGAGATGCAAAAAACCTATCCTTGACTTACTACAGCTACGCGGAGTATTCTGCGATGAATGTGAAAACATTCCGAGGAAAGACGGTGGTAATACTGATATATCTGAGGTAGAATGGAGTGGTCTCCGAGATATATCAGATGCCTTGGCCCCGGCTAAAATGGCCACAAAAACTTCAAGGGGAGCGAGCAGCTTTTCATCTACATCTACGTAATACCCTGCAAGGAACCCAAAGGGTGTGTGGCAGGGGGTGCTTCCAAACCAGGCAGGCATGAATTATTCGGCAGAACACAGAAACTACATTGAAACCTGCTTACCACACATGCAACGCGCCAATTAACAATCTACTAACCAAGAAACATTCCATCGTCAATCGTTCCAACATGCAAGGGATACAAAGACTACTACTAAAGATTTAAAATACCATGTATAAATAAGAACATCAATATTTACATAGTGCAAAAATAAGAACGTAGAGAATAATAAGAGAAAGATCTACAATCTAGCTAATCTCACTATTCGCACTATTCATGGCGATGATCATAGCTGTTATGGTCCCGAATGGTACGCGGAAAAAATGACATTTTATACCTATTGGTTCTACAATCTATCTCTCTAATTTTATTGGCGCGATCTAATCTGACGTAGTACGAGGGGGTTAATAGTATGTTTTTCACATCGTCAGAGAAATTTTTTTCCTGATATTTAGTTAGGAGGTTATGCCTACAATTTAATCTACGCTGTGATAGCGATTCCCATCCCAATTCTTCTAACGATCCAGACACACTAGCAAACGTATCGTAGCATTGTTTTACAAACCTAGCTTCTCTTCGCTGCACGCGATCTAATTCCGATATCAACCCCGCTTCATATGGATCCCATATAGTGGCAGCATATTCCAGATGAGGCCTAACGACTGAAATATAACAAAGTTCTTTCACTTTCTCATCACATTTTCTGAGTGCTCTCTTGATAAAGCCTAGCTTCCTGTATGCTTGAGCGCATATTTCCCGAATATGTTTCCCCCAAGATATGTCGTGAGTAATTGTGACCCCTAAGTACTTAACAGACTCGGCGTGAATAATTTCCGTATTATTCATTATTTAACTCCTACCTGGCCTATTTTTATTTTTCCAAAAGCTGACTGCTACGCAGTTTTTATGTTTGGTTCCATCTGTCACTTTTCGCACCAAGCATGAATAGCAAGTAGGTCGATTTTTAACGAGTCGCTATCTTCGGAATTGGTAATATCCCTATACCAAACCGCGTCGTCTGCGAAGGGTCTAAGCTTACTTTTAACGATGTTGCTAATATCATTTATGTATAAGAGAAATACAAGTGGACCAATGACACTTCCCTGAGGAACACCCGATGCTACGCTGTGTTTGACATAATACCATATATGGCAGCCCTTTGTTCCCGCCCATGTAAGAACTGATTGATCCAACTAATAATGTTTTTATCTATCCCATATGCTTCTTTTTTCGAGAGTACATTAATGTGAGGTACCTTATCGAAAGGTTTCTTGAAATCGAGGAATATCGCGTCAACTTGAACATTATTTTCACCCGAGAGTAAGATGTCATGAACGAAGAGAGCCAATTGGGTATCGCGAGATCTACCCCTTAGAAATCCGTGTTGGTTATTTATTAATAATTCCTCCCTATCTAAATGACTCATAGAGGAGCTTACAATTATGTGCTCAAATACCTTAAACGAAATGGATGTGAGAGAAATATAACTGTAGTAACTGGGTCTTCCCTGTCGCCACTTTTGAATATAGGTGTGACATTTGCTACTCTCCAGTCCTTAGGCACTACGTGATCTACTACTGATTTGGTGAATATTAATTTTAAATCAGGCGCTGTCTGATGCTAATGTTAGTTACTAGCCACTAAGTGGTTAGGGCCAGTAATGTAGTTTCTTGTATCTCGTGTTTTACAATGACTAATAATTCAATTTTTACGCAAAAAGCAGTTCAAAAAGAAGAGAGGCAGTATTATTGGTCGTTTTCTTGCTGAGGTTTCAAGGGTGGGAATGTACGCCGCCATCCTAAAATATTACTTCAACCCTCTTCATTTTTGATCTAACTGCAGTCTCAGGATATGTTTTCATAAATTTGCCAAGCATTCCCTCTCATTTATCGTTAAGATTTTCTTGAGGGAGGGCCAAGGGGGTCAGACATACAGGGCGGGGGCTTTTTCCTGTGAAATAAGCGGAGATAGGCGTAGGTACGGCGCGGCGAAGGACAATAGGAAGGGACGGGTAGGAGGATGGGAAAAACTGAGACTCTTTGGAAGCAAGCATCCCCTCGATACAAAAGAGAAGGGTGTCGTGCGGTAGGGTCAACTCGATGACCGTTTCTATAACATGAGTGTGGGTGGGTGAGTGTGCTGGGAGTAACGGTAAGGCGGGTGGTAGGGACCAGGGTCGGGGCCCTCCCACCGCGTGTGAGCCTCCCACCCAGAGGCTCCTAAAATGACCGGCTCTGGGAGGTGCCTCCTCAAAGAGGTGTTAAAAAACGGACGAAAACAGAATATTGTATGATGATTTGAGTTTGGTGCCAACATTTTATCTTCTCGTGTATTCACATATCTTCCGTACCGAACCGTTTTCTTTGCTTACGAACCGTAACTGAAACGATTTTTTTGGTGTCTGTAACAAAATTCTCAAGAACGGTTCGGTTACACATTTGTGACGAAACATTTTTCGTTACAAGCGTTTCGTTACGGAAGAGGTTCGGTTACACGTACCGTTTCTCTGGACCGAACCCTTCCCGAAGCGGTTCGTGGAACGAAATTTCGTTACGTTTCACAACCCTGTTCTCTACTCTCAAGTGGCTCAAATGAGTCAGTGAGAACCATCTCATCAGCGACTGCTCTATTCCATTTTTCTCCCCGAACAAAAGTCACGAATACGGGAAAGAAGTGTCAAAAAAGATGTCGGGTTTGTCATGCGAAAGGTGTAAGGAAAGTGGTCGTAAGTATTTGTCCCGACTGTGAGGGTCAACCAGGGCTTTACTTGTGCCTTTGTTTCCAATAATACCGTAAGAATTTATGAATATTGTTATTTTTATTTTATGTATTGTATTAGTACATACATACATTGGCATTTCGTACAATTCAAACTGATTTGAAGTGCGTAGCATGTGAGGTTTTTATTATTTTTGAAGAAATATGCAAATGTTGAGCATTTATTTTGGTTCTACAAGCTTTATCCTAAACTACAAAACAGTATTATATTTCTTGCAACATACTCAGCTCATTTTTCTGCCATGTTATTAAAAATATTCTGCGATTCTGTAATTGGTTCATTATTTGAAAAATGGTTTTGATTTTTTACTGACATTTTTGGAGATAAAGATAAATAAATATTTGCTCTGATATTACTTCCATAATTTCCATATGTTTACATAACTGCAGTACACATTTTTGCCATATTTCATAAATAAATATGGCATTGCTTAAATATGGCAAAAAATAAGGACTTAAACCTGTGTTTTGCATGTATAATGGTTATCTTAAACAATGGCCAAATGTAAATATTTTAGAAAATGAACGTAACGCACGTAAGACAAATATTATTCTGGAATTCATAAGATTGTGGTGTTTAAAACGTAACACTTCAATTACTGTGTAAATAAATAAAAAGCCATGTTCAAGAGGAGAAGACAAAACGTGGTGGGCATCGCGCATGAGTAAAAAATTGTGCTGACATCAGGAAAACATAGAAATGGAAAGTTTTGGAATTTCCAGTTGTGAGGGCTGAGAAAAGAAAGTAGAGGGGGTGGGCCGGGATAGGGAGCAGGTAGTAATGCTCACATGCAGACAAGAAGGGATTTGGGGAGGGCGGTTATGTAGAGAGAAGACAATGGTGCCACGCACTCTGCTGCCCATAAAAATATACTGACAAGAGAGGGAGTGGGTGCTAGCGGGAAACTGCGGGCTATTGAATGCCAGGAGGGAATCCCACGAGGAAAAATGCCGCCCGAGGCCTAGAGCCGAGTATGTAAGGAATAAAATCAATATAGTTTGAAGGAAAGGAAATACAATTCCGCAAATGCACGAGAAATATTTTCGACAGCCAAGTATTAACGCATCAAAATTTTGGGGATGACTTTTCAAATAAAAAAGACATGAAATTTGTAAAAAATACCATTAATCCTCTTAAAAATTTATACAAAGGTCAAATGAGTTATTTCAGAAAGCATGAATACATTTTGTAGTGGAAATTTCACGAGATAAAAATGTGACAACAAAGGAGGAGGAATCAAAGATATGTTTATGGATGTAAAATAAAATGTACATAAATATGATACCCATACCTAATAATACCTATTTATTTCAAATTTACCTCAGTAAATGCAATTTTTTTTCAATTACAAATTTTCAGACGCCAATAAGTAATATTTTCGTGGAAGATGACGGAGAAACATAGCAGCGAAAGAAAACGTCATGCGGATTGCATAACCATGGATTTTTCAGCGTTGCGGATGTCATTCATGAATGACATTTTTTTTAAATTACGACAAAGGAGGTAAAAAAGACTTGCGGAAAAAATTTAAAAATTTTTGGTAACTAACAATACAATAACAGACATGATAACATGAATGAAAAATTGAATCCCGACACCGGGACCGATATCTTCATACAGACCCGCATTGAATGGGTTAAGTTTGGATATCTACCTCGCTCAATCCACTACCCTCTCCGCCAATAGCTTCATTTCCTCGAATGTATTAACTTTACATCCTTCTCAATTCACATGAAGCATGCCAGTCAATTTCACGCTCAGTAACCCAGAAGAAGTAAGAAAGAACCTTACCTCACTACCACCGTACTCTAAAAAAAGAGGGCGAAATTGAGCCACCGGCGTTTGAGATGGGGTTTGAGATGTTGATTGAGGTGCGTAGGATAATGAAGGGAGCGCCACGGATGGAAGGAAAGGCAAACTAGAAAGTGCATGAAGAGAGGAAACTTCAGGAGGAGATGAGGAGGCATAATGGGTGGTAGGACAAGGTGATGGGAAGCGATGGGGAGCCTAAGGCCGCAATTTGTTTGGTAAGTATTCAACCGGTAAAGATAGGTTTTTTTGAATGTCGGAGAATCTCTTTCCGATTTTCTACCCTTCCAGATGCCTATATTCCTCTAGTTTATCCTTTTTTATCTCAGCATGCGATCTACCCTTCTACATCCCGTCCATGAAACTTATTCTCTTTCTTCCCCTTCCCCGCTTGCCCAACATTCTTCCTTCTATCACACCCTTGAGCAACCCATCGCCCTTTATTGCATATTTCAGCAATATACCCTGGATTTCATTCAGAAGATTCCTATCTTCGTCCACCATCTCAAGCAATTCCTTATTAGTCTTCCTTCCCGTCCTCCTTACCTTCTCCATCCTTTTTCATACCAAAATCTCAAATGCCTGCAGCTTATTCTCCTCCTCTCTGAGGATCCACGTTTCTACACCATACAACGATGCGCTCCACATCAAACTCCTCACCAGACTCTTCTTCACATCCTTGTCACCAATATCCCCGTCATCAGCTTCCTTATATTGCTAAATGCCTCCTCAGCAAGCGCTAGTGTCTTCCGTATGTCTTTTCTACTATTCCCGTTTTCTTCTAGCGCACTACCTAAGTAATTAAAATGCTCTGCCTGCTCGAGTTTACGTCTTACAAATTTCATGGCCAGCCTCACTTTCTTTGTCCTAGAGAATCCCATCACTTTTGTTTTCTTATGATTTATCTTTATTATGAATATCCCGCACTGCATTTCTGAAGCATCCACCAAAGCCTGCAGTCGAAGAAATGGTGGGGAGGATATTGGATTAGTGGAGAAGGGGGAGAAAGAGAAAAGGCCTTATGGATGGGATGAAGGGGGTAGGACGCATACCAAGCTGAAGAAGGAAATCGTGCGAGGAATAAGTTAAGGGCTAAGAATTTCAGTGAGGAAACAAGGGCTTGCGGCTTGAAGAGATACTGTAGATATTCTTTCTTCCAATGAAACGTACCCTAACCGTCAATTTACATCTAAAAATAATGAGTAACACCATTATTCAGTCGTTTCCAACACCACAATTCAGCTATTTGTGTTCACCGTTTGACCACTGAAAGAGTTCCTGAGGGTACGCTGTTATCGCTGTCAGCATGATCGCCAATACTCGCTTACTCATTTACTCGCTTTTAGTGCTCGTAGTTCTTCAAAGTGTCAGATAAGCGGATGAAAAACATGTCTTACTATTCACTATATTTCCCAATTGCATGCCATCATGGTTTTACTACCAAAGCATTGTGATATTTCGGTAGCCCACACCTCTCACGTTACTTTTCAAGACAATATCAAAGAGAAGGAGGTTATGCCTTTTCATAACAAAATGGTCTATCACTACTGTCTCCACGACAGCGAGGTGCCATTTAGCTGAATATTTGGAGAAGTGTTTAGATAAAAGCTCCTATTCTGAAAAGCATAACATGGTCGCTATTAAGGGAGCGCAAGAACACAGTGCGGAAGAATCGGATTGAGAAAGCTTAGAGTAGCAACATGTACATGATAGTACTGATATATGCATACGCATATTAATAAATACTGGGAAACTAAACAAGCAATGATAACAAACGAAGTATATATAGTCAACCTCTACTGTATAACACTTACAAATAATAGGGACTTGATAAAATTGGAACACAATAATGATTGTTTTATTTTAAATTTCTTTTATTCAAAAGTAAGAGCATTTTTCGGTCAGGACTGCGTTTCGGTAGGATTCATATTGATTTTTAGCATGGAGGAGGGGAGAAGAAACTTGAAAATTGGGAGCAAAATTGGGTGTGTAGGCGAGTTAGAGTATAATTGCAGCTACAGTGTAACAGCCGAAAACAAATTCCAGGACAGATTTCTGAAATAAAAACAACAGTAACTGTTCGTTGTGCTTAAAAATCACAAAAAATGAATGGAAAAAAGTTTTGGAGAATAAAAAACAAATGAAATCATCGATTTTCGTCAAAAAAATAAACATAAATTTTTCCCTTAGTACCTCTTTTTTAAAGAAATTCAAATTTTCCAGAGGAGTTTGGGCTCCATGCAACCCTCTGGCTGCGTCACAACGGATGTCTGGGTTTGCTGCAGAAAGTGTGTAAAAAATTCCAAAAACACTTGAAAATTTCACCTACTTCAAAATAAACTTCTGTTAACTTTTTATACTATTGACACAATATATGCACATTGTTTTTGGCTTGCATGCCTTAGTCACGTGTTTTATTTCCCAATCAAGAGCATGGCATCCTTTACTCACCACATTTCAAATTCGTTTAAAATAACTCAGGGGCAGGAAAAAAGAATACCAATGTATTTGAAATTAACTCTCTATATACACATGTAGCCCTTGGTAAAGTGCCTGTATGACTAGCGCATATAACCTAAACTATCACCATTTACCTAACAAAGGCAAAATCCATTAATAATAAGCAAAATATTTCTCGAAAAATTACGAAAGGTTGAAACGGTCTCCGTAAGGATGACCGCTAAAATCAATATATCCCAAGCTTAATGCGTCCAACTGCGAGTAAAGTTTACGATGAGTCGGAAAAAACAACAAAAGCGTCGGTTTCTGAACATAAAAAAGCATACGCGAATGCTCCACCATCTGAACATCGATTCCAACAGGCTCGAGGGAAAGCGGAGAGAGTTTAAGTTACGTTGATCCGTGAAAATTTTGGGGAATAAGTTTCTCAAATAAACTTAATAAGGCACAAGCAAGCGTCCTGAGCGAGGCCATAAACCAACGTGGTAGGTAACAGGAGGGAGATAAAGATAGAAAGAGAGGAAAGGAGGGATGGGGAAGGGTTACAGGAGAATTGGCCGAGTTACAGGTGGGGCAGGCGGGCAGGGCCAGGGGTGGACTGGAGGGGTTCGGAGGGTTATACGCAAAGGCCGTGATGTTGGTCTCGCAGTCGGCTCTATGTCATTGCGAATCGCCATTTTCCTTCGCCTCCCTTTTGCGCGCATCCTCTTGCCCATCAGTACCGTCCTAATCACGTCACTTCAGGGTGGCAAAATTCTGCTGGTATTAAAAACATTTATTTTCGAAAATCTTCCCCGATTCCCTATTGAAAAGGCCTGACATCACGGCCTCGGTAACCTCAATACTCGGTAAAACACGAAAAGACAAATTTTATAATGGAAATTTTGCAATGGCACTGTTTTTCCGGTAAATTTTTCACGGGTTTGGCTCGGAAGTTGCTCTGCTCAATGAGGCAACTCATGCTTTAGAGATCTACATACATACGATACCGAGCAAGCCTCCTCGAAGTGGAAGGCAAGAGGCGATTCCTCATCAGGGATTCACTTACCGTTAAACAAACTTTCATTATATTGTTCATTATTTTGCCGACTAAAATATACAGTGCAGTGGCCTGGGTTAAAAGGGGTTTCATATACAGCGCAGAAACGAAATATCATATTACACATACGGGATCAACAATGTATATACTAATGCATCACGATGGCTATTTGAGTTCCGTCAGGATCACATGCAAATCAACAATAAAATTGCAGTCAAACGGAAAAATAGCATGCGGAAAAATAAGATTACGCGGATGGAGGCTGGTGTACTCTGCTCAAGTTGGAGGCGTTCGAGGCTAGGTCAAGACGAATGCATTTTTCATTTGCGCTTGCCAGCGTAAAGAAAATACCGTAGGTATTCCAAGGGTTCTCTAAATTTGCCATAAAATCGCAACACTACGATTACAGGAGACATATGATTTAATGTACGGTTTAATTACTTCGGTTGAAAACTGTAATTAAACAAAAATAGCCTAAGTTTAATCAGATATGATTCATACCAGTATAAAATGAAAATATCCGAATTTTATACAAGAAAAAATTTTATGCCTCCTATCAAATAGTGGTCTGTATAACCATCACTGTCAACGAAAAGTTTTTCACACGATGGGTTTGAAGGTTAAAGGTTGCAGAGAAAATGATAACCCGGGAAGAAAGGTCAGGTAAAAGATACAGGAATGCGATAAGAAAATTCCGGAAAATTCACAGAATGAATCCAGGCTGCAAAAGCAAATCATATCAGCGACCTTCGCTATAATTTGACCTCCTACCCAGCAGTAGCCTCCAATGACTCCATGACCTGTTAGAGGGATTAAGGTGGGAGCCCCTAGAGACTCGGAGGCTGCACGCTAGGCTTAGGCTGCTTGATAAATTCAGAAATGATACGTTCAATGGTATCAGGCTCAACTATGTGGAAGTTGATATTCACAAATGAAAAAACGACTTCGTTTTCTTCCACTGATTTATTTCTTTGGTACAACATGTTTCGACACATAGAGGTCATTTTCAAGTACTTGAAAATGACCTCTATGTGTCGAAACATGTTGTACCAAAGAAATAAATCAGTGGAAGAAAACGAAGTCGTTTTTTCATTTGTGTTCAGAAATGATATTTTTCAGAGCGACACTAAGAATATTATCATGAAGCTTCACTACATTTCTAAGTCTGACAGATGCGATAAATAAGAAAGATACTCTGCCAAACAGATAGGTGTATACTAAAACTCGTTCTTTCCGCGCACAACAAGCGACCACAATAGAAACTGAGCTCTTTCAAACACACTCTCATAGGACATGTCACCATTTCACCTCCAAAACCTTTACATCTTTACACGGCTGGTGACCTACCACCCCCTGCCACACGCCCAAGCGGTGGTTCGCGGGGTAGTATGTAGACGTAGACAACAAATAATTGACAAAGACTCATCTTTGCCACCATGCCTAGGCCAAGCCTGTCGTTGGATGTTTCCTCATATCATTTTCTCAGAGCCCTCCACCTACTGACATCTACGATGGCTACGTGTCTTGTGCTGCAACTATGTGGGATACCCAGCGGACCACTGAGTCGATAAGCTTTGAAGCCAAAGCAAAGACATGCATAAAAGAGATGCCAAATCACTTCACGGTCTAAGTTATTTTATGTATTTAGCTCAGGTTTAAGGGGTCCGTCGACGATAGACTATCATTTTCTTCATAAGAGTGTTATACAATATTTCTTGGCGCAACGTACAGTGCAAAGTAAAACAAAGTGCTACGGTACAAAAAGAAAATATTTTTCTTTAAACTGGCTTCTTACGGCATCAACTGGGCTTGCCAGTAAGTGTATTTAGCTGACTTACGTCATGAAATGAAGATCATTTCATAACAAAATCGCCCGGTGTGGTCAATAATTTCATATTCCATATACATCACAACGATGAGGAACATTTATACATAGAGCGCGGGAAAAAGTCATAAAATTACGGAAAAAGAGGCTTAAAAGGACTCAAATATTTTTTTTTAAATCCTCAAAATTTTCAAGTATTTTCGAAAAAATGTTCCAAAATTGGAGTAAAAAGTACAAACAAGAGCTGAAAATGGTTTTATGAATTAATTGTAGGTATTAAAGGAGTAATTTTTAGAAAAATAAGAATTGTTATAAATCATTTGAATAGGAATTAAATTAGAAAAATAAGTATTTTAAGTGAACCAATCACATTTTAACAACGCTCCGGATCATGATTATTACTTCAAGTGAGGTAAAAAATTATCAACCCCTATAATTTTTTTATCACTCTTACAAAAAAATCGCATATTTTCTCGATTAAGGGTTAAAAAAGTAAAAATATTATTTTTTATGTAGATTTTATGATTTACTCATATTTTAAAAATGGCGTCCAAGTTCCTCAAATAAATTATAAATAAAACGCTTATAGTCGTACACTGATGTGAGGACGAACTTAAAAGTAATCACTGAAGTAACGCAAATTTTATGCAAAACTGTTATACCTTCTTTCATAGTGTACAACAAGGTTTGGGATCTTCACTCATTAACTTGAGGCCTTCATCTTGTCTCACTGCGTTAAATAATTTCCGAAGAGCACCTCCATCCCTCCGTATCCGCAAACTTAACCTCCACACCCATTATCATTGTCACTGAATCACTCACGCTAAGGTGTGAAGGTTCAATATATTTGATTCGATCGAATGAAAATCCGAAACATTTTCAAATATATGTTAAGGTCATTGGACATTTCATCGCCCAAAAACTCTCCTGCGTATTCATCCACTGATATGATATGGAAATAGAAACTAGAGGGGATGAAATTGATAGCAGATGGAAAACTATTTTTCTACCTTCTATTCATGGTCTGTCAGATTCTATGAACACCAAAGGTTAACTTTAATTTTTTAAACTGTTTTTATAATTGAATGGCTATTTGTAATAATTACAGTAATTAAGACTTATATCACTACAATGTAGCACCAGCTGAAATGTCCTCTGGATTCATATTTAAACTCAACTTTAAATGAATAAATCCTTATTGACTGTTCTAGAAAGATTTTTTAACAACATTTTTATGAAAAAATAGAAAATATCACAGCCTTTATCGGAGTTATGGTAAGTTGCACTAACTTTCTTTATCGGAAGCTAGGAAACTTTCAGATTGTAATTTCATTATTACCTATTTTACCACCCCACCATTTATTAAATGAAGAGATTTTTCCGTGGGAATATTCACTGCAACAAATTCTACGCACAAGTAAAAGGACATCGTAATTGGATACAAACAGTAGGTAGCTTTTCAGCAAACTGCGAATTTATTGCTTCTTTCAATCCATCATCAGATGGATGCAATGATTTGCCAATGTGTTGTTCACTGGTGACTTCATAGGTCTATATATTTAAAAATAAGTGGAAATACAAATTTTATACATAAAATTAAGATTGTCAATCATCCAATCAAATAAAATTTAATTATTAGTGCAAACTTACTGATCCGAAATGCTAGGGATAAAATTTCATACAGATAATTGTCAGGTTACATTCATAGTACCTTTCAGGTAACATTGATAATAGTATGATAATAGTCAGGTAATACTAATTTTTTATTGTTACTCAATGTTTTTCTCAAGCGTTTCAGTAAATGTTATTTTTCGTCGTTATATTGTACAAGTAGATACTTGTATAGCAAAGCATACACAGTCGATTTGACTATAGATTGCACCTACCCTTTTATCTTAAATACTTCCTTGCTTATATCAGTTGAACGGTTCCATTGGCACTTTGGCACACAAGCAAATTATACGGACTTTATGCGGTCCTGCATGCAGAAAAAGGAGAATAACGCGTACAATCTGTATACGCAACGGGGTTGTAATTCTTGAATTTACACTCCTAAATGTCAAGTAACGAGGACATATTCCTCCTGGTGAACAAAATTAACCATAAGATGAAGAATCTGTGTAGCTCGATTGAACATCCTATAGAATTGTGCATTAACAAGGTTACCAACTTCAGAGCAGTTATTGATTTTCCTTGAGAATTGCCAGTCACATGCATACATTATTTTTGGTAAGGATCTAACTCCTATTTTTGATGAGTAGAACTTCGTGGAGTACTGGTTGAGAAATACCTGAGGTATATAGCACCCAGTTGAGCAAAAGTGTCAATATATAAAGTTTGACGCATCCGACGACACCTTGTGGAAACCGAGTGTGGATATCCATATCTCAAAATGACATTCATTTTGATAGATTTCCTCGCAATTTTTATTTCAACACACTAACCAAAGTTTTGACTCAACTCGTGACATCACCTTTGACTCAACCATTTCGACTCAACTCATAAATGACATGAGTTGAGTCAAAACCTAGGTCGGTGAGTTGAAATAAAACTTGTAAGGAAATTTAGCAACAGTATCTTACTTTGAGATCATGATATAGTGTGACTTCCTTCTAATTATTGCTGCAAATATGCATTCAGGACCGTGCTCCGTGGTGATTAAAGGCTAAAGAACGTTATATGAATGACAAGTTCCGGAAAACTTCACTTTTTTCAGTTTCTCGGAGTGCCTAAAAAAGTCCGAAAAAGTCTCCAAAATAGTACTTGAAAATCCCTTTATTTCACGAAATTCGCCAAGATACGTATGTCGTCACAACCACAAAAGTCCCAATGAAAAATTCTCCCAATCTCAATTCTCTTTTTCAGCGCTCTATTCATATCATTTCATATAAAAGCTGCGAGGATGCGAAAATATAGCCAGAGTATAAGCAAATTAAAAGACCAAAGTGTGGCATAAGTATGGCATAAAATCTTCGAAGCTCTATCAAGCTGTAACGGAGGAATTAATTTAGTTTTTGCAGCATGACCATAACGTTAACATTAATTATGTTTTGCTAGTGTATCACAAGCTGATGAGTCACATTAGTTTATCAAGATCAATTTTTTCAAGAAGGTAATGACTTGCGTTGGGAAATTGATATTTTAGCTCTCCATCATGAAATTGTTTAATCGTATACGTAGGAAAATGTAGCTTTGAAAAAGTGCTCAAAATTACTGATAAAAGGACAGATGAATAACATAGTTATATCTTCAGGTGTTGCCTTAAGGAGCTCATACCTAAAGAAAAAATTTTAATAAACGGGTCTTTTTTTATGTTTGTGTGGAATTACAAGGTGCAATGTCCTTAGTTATACCGTAGCCCAGGGCAAAGATCGAACCGCCGATCATCCGCGAGACACTGGCAGATCGCGGGGAGATTCCCGGGAAATTGCGATGGACGGTGAATGAATCCAATTAATATATCAAATTAATCTTAGGCAGCTCGCCTCATATTTTCCGATGTGAAGAGAGTTCTTTTAGTCGGGGTGTTAACTTACTCCTGGCCAATAGTCTTCTAGATCTCCCATGATTACATTAGCCATACATCCTGGAAAAGTGGGTTTATCCTGGATTTCGGAGCATTGAAAAACCCTCGGACTGATGTTATCAGGGTCGAAACATTTTATTACTTGGTGTAACCAGTTTGATATGGTATTTAATTTTGCATTTGAATGTGAAAATCAAGGATATTAAGAAAAATTTTTTTTTCAATTTTGTAAAATCTGAATTTGGAGATGTCCTGAAGCCTGCCCTGAATTTTTCCCGAGCCCATATGGCAACTCTATTGATGGTCCCAAGCAACCTAATTACTGCTAAATGCTTGCCAAAAACCGTAATGGAGAGTCTCAAACTGATTGAAGAGTCTAATACATCTGCTCATCGATGAAAAGGAATGGGTTGGCCAAAGTGCTGATTAGTGAATTATAGCTCGCCTATGTTTCTGGCATTGGCTCGAATGCCTGAATATTATTAGTTCTCTCTAATTCGATATTAAGTTGCCTCCGATCTCAGGGTACCTTATTCCAAATTTTTCTAGAACCTTTTTTCCTTTTCCTAGTAAAAAAGACTTTGTTGAAAATCGTTTTATTAACTAAAATGAAAATATAGTTTCCAAGATAAACATAGGATAAAAAATAGTTTCCTGACTAGTTTTTGGGCAATTTCGAAATGAAAGGGAAGGTTTTAATTCGGACTGTTATGGAAATCGCTCAGCACATAAACGTCTATTTGGAAAAAAGTATGTATAAGTTATTAACTAAAACTGTTTATAAGAAGCAAAATATCCTAGGAAATTGAATCAAAATAAAGTATATGAGATTATAATCCATTTTCAAAATCTATCAGCGAATTACTGCTGTAATTGAACTATGAAATTTGGTGATTTTATACAAATGGCACGGCAGTAAGCATCTATGACCGACAGATGTGGTCATTAAAAATGTATTCGTGGATTAATCTGCATACTTTGAACCTCGATATTAGTTATCAAGAGGTGATACATTCCATCAGCGAAAGTAGGATTTTTTAAACCAAACGAAAAAAATATATAATATATTGTATATGTTTCGACTCACTTTGTCAGGCTGATCCATCTTAAGACATATTGTTTGCTCCACCGGGTAATTTTTTAAAACTTATGAAAAGCAACGAGTATGATAAAATATGAAATTCATTGGGGCCCTAGGTCCGACTTCAATGGTCATACGTATATTAATAGATGAGAGCAGTGAACGTAATTTTCAAGTTCTTGTCTCGTAAACCTACTATTACTCACAGTTCAACAGTCAACGGTAATCAAGCATAATTTATAACATTGAACCTGACAATAGTACCAGCAAGAGTAGATGCCAGTGTAAAATAATTAGTATATAGTTCTATAGTTGATTATTTTTTAAAAATATCTTTTCCTTAATACATATAACAATCTAAACTAGTGTTATTCATTCGTTTTTCTATAGAGAAAGAGGATCTAGTTGAAACTTGAGTTGAATTCTAAGCCAATGAGATCCTGAAAATTACTATCCGCGATAAATCGTAGACCTAAAAAGGCGCATGATTCTTCATCACTTCTATTTGCTTTGTTCTTTGCTCTCTTCCTAAACTTTACAGGATTAAAGGAAAAATGAGTTTTTGCACAATATTATAAATAACTTACGGGAGGGACAAAATTAGATACACCATTCACATAACTGTACGCTGTGCATGGATATGGGTATCCATGCACAGCGTACAGTGGGATATGGATAAGGGTATGTGTGTATTGAAATAGATGAGAAGTAGCTCAAATTAGTAAGCAATTTAATATCTCGCTTCCGGTGGTTGTTTCGCAAAATATTACAGCGTGTTGTTCCACCATGTTATCAGGCAGCAGTTTATTCAGGTAAAATGATTTTCATAAAACAAATGCTGATAGGCGTAACCTGGTGGAATCGACTCAAGTAGATAGAAATTAATAAAAATTAGCTTTGTATATTCCACAATATTTTATAATGACATTGCACAACCGGATTCACCTGTCAGAGCATCATCACGCCATATAAAAGTATTGAATCTCAGAGGAAATACATATATATATGTATCCAGCTCACCAGCAGGTGGGAGAATGGTGGAGATGACGAGAGGTGGGTCAAGTTTAGGAATGGGAAGCGGTACTTGGTGGCGGTGATTCACTTCGGGTTGTAGCCACGTTTACATCCACATCTACATCTACTTAATACCCTGCAAGCCACCACAAGGGTGTTTGGCAGGGAGTGTCTTATCACCAACATGAACTACAGTGATGAAATTTACTTTAACCAACATGCACCACAACCAAAGGTGCCAAAAGGTTGCAACGTGGTACTTAGACTTGGGTTACAAAAGTAATGCGGGAGGGGAGGGCAAAACGCAGTGGAACATCCACGATTGGTGAGTGTGGCGGGAAGAGATTTTCATTCGCAAAGTTTGATAGCAGTTGAAGGTAAAGAATTTCTAATTGCTCCCACGGGTCCAATTTTCCGACCATACTTACAATACGGAAATATGTGGAACTAAAATCACTCCACTTCCATGTGTCGATAAGGTGTTTGGCAAAGTGCGATTTTTCCGACCGTGAGCGTAATAAAGCACAAATATGTTCTATAGTTCTAGTTTTCAAACTACGACCAGTTCTGCCGACATAAGTTATGTTGCAGTCATTAAACTGTAAAGAATTAATTCTTGATAGAGGCTGGGTATCCCTTTTTCTGCGTGGTTGCTTAAGAGTGTGCCAAGATTACTATTGGTATAAAAAGCTATCACTAAGTAAGGAATTTTGGAAAGAGAATTGGCTATTTTCAACTCAAGGTCTCAATAAAGGTAATGTGATTTTGTCTCAATTGCTCATGTCCTTTAACCTGGGGATGAATTTGTCAATCATTCGTTCCTCTATCTTTTTCCGCTTGTTTTCTTTTATTTTGTGAATTAAGAGGGGTTAGTGGCCAGTATTTATAGAATTGACCTCTACTGCCGGTAGCTTCTGATTAAAGTTTGCGTCTGAAAGTTAGATGTGTAATTGCCTATTGACCATGGAGTGGAATGCCACCAACTTATGAGAAATGTGGCGTCGTGAGGAGGACGTGGTCGGTGCAGGTGAGTTTCCTAACTATAGTTAAGTAAAAAAATCCATTATAATACAGATGGTAACATTCAAAAAGTTCATGGAGGAATTAATAGCTTTTTTCCAAGTAAATCGAATGTTATAGTTTCTAGAATTCAGCCACTTGACGAATATGTCAAATTGCCTGCCAGTTCCCGTCCACTCACAAAATATACCGTCCTCATGGCGATGGTACATGAAAATATATTCTAATAGGGACTGATCACATATAAATTACACATAAATGTTTATCATAAAATTTTACGCAAAAGAGAGTAATTAATATTGCGCAGAAAAGATAAGAGCGAGAAATAAAATTTAAGCCATGATCAATTAATGCCTACCATGATCTTTCACGTTAAAAATATATTTTTTTTTGCTTGCCGGACGATTCTGTTGGCCCGTATGTCCCCGGAATCCCGATAGGCTGCTGAGCCTGTCATCAGGTTTTCCAGGGACCGGACCAACAGAACTTGACATACATCCATGCCCTGGGTGGTGAAAAACCCACCCAGGCGGGACTCTACCCTGCGACCCTCAGTTTAGCAGGCAAGGACTTTACCCCGCCGCATTTAACAATGTAACTTACAATTGTAATTAATGTAACAATGCCAGTTGAATATGACATTAATTTACCTCAGTTGTTGTCTGTCCTTCAGAGGTGCATATATTTACACTATTCCAACAATGGTGCGCACTTTATAGCTTAGCGGACATCTCTTGTCCCACATTTCACTGTGCGCTTTCCGTAGTGGTACGCTCTTGCGAAAGAGAGACGGGATAGGGTAACTTGTTGTTCGCGGTGCTGCAACGAAATTTTATTTTCAAGACCTCAATTATACAATGGCGCAATCACAAGCACAGCGATAATTACGTTGCGTTATCCCGTGAAAATAACTAACAAGCAACGCGTGGACAAAAAATATCGAAGAGGTTTCCGCAATGGTGACCAGTGGAGCATGTTTCACTACTCTCGCCGAGTTTATTCCACATTTCATACGTTAAATTTTCCGCTCGTTAAAAATACTATATTTGGGAGATTGGGGGATGAGAGAGAGAGGAAGGTTCGGGCATTACACCAACGAGCATTAGCTTCTCATCAGGCGAAGCACGGGCTCGTCGGCTAAGTGGCAACAGAACCTACACACACTTGCACATGCATCAAGCAAGGAAGGAGGCGTGGGCCGGCGCTCCCAGCCTGTATACGAGCTCTCCGCAGTTTCATTCCTCAAGGACACGACGGTAAAGTCCACAAATCATTCCCTTAATCAAAACTGCTGGCCATCCTTCCTCATAAATATTTGCGAACCTAAAGGACGGTCGCAATCCGACGGGACTGCCCTCTTCGGTACCGACTAATGCCGTACCTACCCTCCTCCTTCATTCAAGCTGGCTTTCCTGTACCGCCCACGACAGACTCAAGTTCCATATCGCCTCCGCTCAATCACACCGCGGGGCAGGGATTCCCACTCTTTCATTCCAGGGAGTCAGGACACGATTCGACGGTGCTCTCTACTTCCCACTCCTGGTAAACACTGTGATTTCAGGGTCATCGCCGGGATGGCTATCAAGTAAGGAAATCCAGGCGGGCACACCGGTCCACTGAGCAACAGCGCATTAATTTGCAGAGCGTTTGAATGAAGGGCAAACCGGAGCATTCGGACCACTTGCTGTGGTTCATATGACTACACCTCACGTCGCGGAGGGACAGGCGAACTCTGTGATGATACTCTGGAATAAGGTCCTAGTATTATTAGTAATCTTATGGCTAGGCCACACTAGACTGGATACGGAAGACATCCGGTAGAGTGCGACTCATGCATTTAAGTGTACGGTGGCCACATTAGGCATTCCGCTCCGGGCGGCCACTTACATTGGTGCCGGTCAGCGATCGTGAATATTCGTATCCTCTCGGTAAGTAGTCTTTGGAAGGTCTCTCCTTATATGGATTTCGTTTCCGAGCAACAAGAGTTTGTTTATCGTTTAGGAAGACTAGCCAGAGAAGTCGTATTTGTGCCAGTCTTTCTTTTGAGGAGATAAAACGTCAGAGTTTTGTAATCTGCTTTGTAAATTCAGGAACCAGCAACAGGTGAGACTCTTTAACCTTTTCTGGGCTCATTTTTAATTACTTCATAAACTGCCTTACATCCACTAAAAGTTATCAAAAAAAGATGATGATATTCGCCGAATACCTGAAAAGAAGTCTTTATCTAAAGCCAAAGAAAATATCCATCTCGATTACTGCGAAAATAGTTGACAATCATTCTCCGCCTGAAATATTGCCACCAATTAAGTGATCGATGAAAGATTTTTCTGTAGTTTTTGGGTCATTTTCTTGCGTTCATTTTCTTCTATTTTTCCTCTTTTCCTCTTCTGTCAAGCACAACATCATTAAGTATTCGCCTAAACAGCTTGAGTCCATGTCTGAACCTGAACTGAGATTTAAGACTAGGATATAAACACAAATAGGCAGTGGTTTACTCCTGTTTGCTGTATGTGCACCTCCGGGAATAGCTGTCGCAATGAGGCCACTGACCTGATTCGGAGCGGATTCCGTCCGAACTGATCTCGGCCAGTCTAGTGTGGCCAGACGATAGTCGATGTCGATTGAGTTAGTTTGAGCCAAATATCGCTAAATATAAATTTCAATAAATCTAGCCTTGTTACTAAGAAAACGATACCTTACTAATATGCCAAAACATCTGCCAATATCATCACACTTTTACGAAATATTTTCCAAAAAATAGAAAGCTTTTTCATGACATTTGGAGAGGTTTTACTCTCCTAAGAGAATTGCTAAAAAATTAGAAAATTCGTACGCGAAGACCGCGTCAAAAATACCATTGAGTAGTTTGAATGTTTTCTCATATTTTTAAGGATAAATGTCATTCATAGTAATCTGCTATTAAATTTTTTGCTGTAATTGATTTTTACTGTAATTGTTAATCACAGTAATCTGCTATAAATAACTGCTATTAAAAACAAAAACAACGTTATAAATAGACTTTTTGTGGACGGCGTGAAACTAATATATCCAGTTACAGTCCCCAATATCTTCACATTTGTCGACTCAGGCTCAAATTCTCCTCCCAGTGTTCAGAGAATATTCATAAAATGGCAAAACCGTTTTTTAGACTACATTCGTGGAAGAGATTGGATTTTGATGTATTCATTAAAGCCCTTGCCTTATCCATTATCCTTTACTGAAAAGCAACAACTGCACTAAGTTCATATGCAATTGTTGAGTCTGACTGAGGTCCCCCTTCCACTACTCGGAGATCCAAATGGGGAGCTATTTAACCGGCGGAATATTTTATCGTGAGGAATGCCACTAAGGCATGTATTGGTGACTCCAAGGATGCCTCTCCGGGGAGACAGAAGAGGTAGTTTCCCTTGCCTTCCACATATCAATACTCAGACCAATATCGTGAATTTCACTGTCTCCCAAAGCTGTGACACCGGACCAATATATTTGATTTCACCCAGTCAACTCTTCTGTCCCTCACCGGGTAGTTTTGGGTAGAATTGAATAAGTTTCATTATTTTCTTGGTGTCTCCATTAGTGAAAAATAGAAAATGCATATCATATTCTGCTTTTATCGAAAAAAAATAATAAATATACCTGACCAACATCCCACATTAATGAATAACAAAAATTTGACAGCCACAGATAATTAATACTAATTACAAAATGGAAAATATAATATCAATCAGAGAGAGATAAGAAACAATAGTTTCTCAGGTACAATTATGTAAAACATACAATTATATAATAGGATAAAAACTTATATAGACATTAAAGCAATAATTTACTAGTTTTTCATTAAAAATAAACAGTAAAGAAGAATATTTTATAGATAATGGCAAGGAATTCCATAAATTAGAACCAGATATGAGAAAAGATTTAAGGTAAGTATTTGTCTGACATTAAGGGCGTAAGAAGTAGGAGAAGTTAGTTGTCGTGGTTCTAAAAACAGACTCTGATTTGGGTTTAAACATGGAAAAAAGATGGGATGGATATTTATTGGAGAAAAGAGTGAAGAGAAATGAACCAAGTAAATATATCTTCCGAGAAGAGATTTTAAGCCATGACTAGTTGTGAAGGTGGTGGGAGACATGCTCGTCTTTAAGGAGGTCGAAGACAAATCTTGCCCAAGAATTTAAGAGCCGCTGAAGTACGTTTAATAATTTCAATGAAAGGTCAATGTAGACCAAAGTGCAATAATCAGATGAGGGAAATACAAGCGTTAAAACAAGCATTTTACGGGTAGTAAAGGGAAGAAGAGATCTGTGTAATTTTAACTGATATAAGATTTTGTTCACCTCAGAAAATTTTAGTAGTAAGAAAGAAGTAGTATAGAAAGTATTAGTGGAAACGTAGGTATTAAAAATGTTCGTTCTCCCGTTCTATAACTATTTTATTCCATCATTGTATTTTTCTTAAATCAGGAATATATCCATTGACACTGGGTTTCGAACCTGATATCAGATTGAGTCTTTGAAGCTAACTCAGGACTACCCCGACCCCCAACTCAACATATATATTTAGTAAATTAATAAGGAATGCAGACGTATAAAACAAATCTGTTGCATAAATATCATAACTAGATTCAATTACATCATCTTATACTGCCTATATGAATTTGTAAATATAGTTCTAACGTGGTCTCTATTTTGACCAGACAAAGCACTCGTTCGAACTACCTTAAGGCCCGGTTTGATGATCTATGATTGCATGTTTTTTGGTATGAAAACTGATATGAATAACATTAACATTCGATAAAACTCGCGTCAACTAATCAAATGTATACACATAATCCGAACTCTCAGCTAATATCAGGTAAATAAGAGGGATGCGTCATCTTGCGGTTGAAGCTAAATTTTAGAACCGGGCGAGAAGAACAATGTTTTTCTCGAATATTTAATCTTAAGACCGCTTTACAAGACACTTATTGCATCACTCGCTTCTGTTCATCATCATTTTCTGTTAATTACTCCTGATCATCAGGATGCACGAATTACTGAAACCATAGTTGACTGATAAATAAATGTGTGAAAGTGAACCAGTGTTTTAATTTTTTCCTCTCTGGGGGATAAATATTAAGAGCTTCCACGCCTTTAAGGCCAGTAATCTTCCAAACTTGAAAGTAGCTTGTCTATTACAGGAGCACATATTCTATTCCAAGAATACTCATCACATACAATTTCACAATACATCATGATGATATGATTTTAGCTCGGCTAATTGAATTTCCGCAACGTTATCTACTCGCCAGCGAATGGTAGTTGACTGCGAGACTCGGGCATGTGGTTAACGTTTCATTTATATGTTGTCAGAACTAAAGATCGCATTTGACGAATTGATAGAACGCAACTGAGCCTTAGAGCGAGATCGAACACGACACCATTTTGGGTTGGTACGCTGAATTTAGTTCAACTTCCAGTAGAGTCGTTAGAGCGAAGGCTTCCGCAGCGGTTGTTGATCATACTTCCAGTTTTTTCGGTGCAGCTGCGTGGGTCAGTATTCATGACGACAGTTTCTCCTCTGTTGCAGGAGGTGTCTTTAGGTCCAAGTGATCTGAAGACTCCTCCTGTAACGGAGGAGAAACTTTCATCATGAATACTGACCCACACAGCAGCACCGGAAAAACTGGAAGCACTTCCAGTAGAGTCGTGTAAAATGGCCTTTCAGACATGTTTACAACAATAATGGTATCAAAATAAAAAATCTCAGGGATAACTGTGGAACTGATACAACCTAATGGTTTCGACTTTCACCGTCATTGTGAAGGTCCTATTACTTGGTAATGAGAATTACGGCTGCTGCTATGAAAGCTCGGTAATAAAGCTGAAAGTTAATCGAATTCGAAGGCTCGGTGCACACTTAGATGTTAAATTAATGGCAAAATTCAGTTCGCAGCATTACTGTCTAAGCAGTTGTTCAATTTCTTGTTCAATTTCTCAACCTAAATAATGTTCGCCATATTGTTTTCGCAAACATAGAATACTTTTTGCAAAGCATAACAAATAAGATGTAGCCAACTACCTCCACTAGTTCAAGATCACATTTTTCGGTTACAGCTCCCAGAATTCCATCAAAGACAGTAATGGTAAATTCTAACTTCTGCACCAGTATTCTATCGATATTCTCAACTCACATACTATCTCACATACAATTTATTTCAAATTCACCGCTTGAAAGTCCCTCACTGAATGCCACTCTCAGTAAGAAGCTCTACATATGAGTAGAGTACCTCTATGTATGAGTGTAGCTCTAAATACGAGTATAGTTCTCATGCAATATAAAAAACTGGCCGCGGTATTCAGGACAACAACGCAGCAGCCTAGCAGCTCTAGGGCTTGGGGTTCGGATCCCACCTCAAGTAAGAATGCTTTGTCAGTTCCTTGATTAAAAGCAGACGATTTGGTATACCGTCAGAAGTTTGACCTCGTTTATTCCATAGCAACAAAAATTAATTTAAGAGAGTAATTAAAATTTCTACGCGCAAGTATTACGTACATATGATGACTACACATTTTTCAGTGAACTTCAGTGGTTATTGATGCACATAATGAGCCTGCCGTGACTCGATAAGTGCTCATTTCTCTAGGTTAAAGGATTAAGCCAAAATCCATGCCAATTCGAGGAAATTACTCCACTTCGTGGATTTCAGATATATTTATGGCCTGCCGAGAGTGTGTGCCAACGTGGAACACTTGCCATTACCGAATTGAAGGGGAGGGAAAGGCAAAGCTTTCATCTCAGGCGCGACACCAGTGCCGGAAGATAGGCGGCCAAAGAGCTAACAAGGATGTGAATCACTTCTGAATGCAGTTAGCTCTGTCTACCCTGCTCCCTCCCCTAACCCCTCCAGCCTCCAACCCCCGTCAGAAAAGAATCTGGGCAAGGAACGTATGCGGAAAATTAAGCGTCTGCCGAACATTACAACTCAATTTTACCATTTCGTCACGTACTCTCGTCATATCCCAACAAATACACTTTCGAGGGTTCTTCTTCAAAGATTGGCATAGCATGAAAGCTTTCCAGCTTCACCTCTATTTAGATTGCTAACTGTTACGTATTTCCAATAATACTACCGTAATTTTAACTTTTTACTCCAGTCTTGAGGAGAAAATCTGATAAGAAAGTCACGTCCATTAATAAAGAAAGTATTTTTCCTGAGAAAAGCATATCTCATTGCCACCTACCTGAATTTGAGGACTCATCATCAAATAGGTGATCTACCGGTTAAGGTATCTTCAAAGAGAAGAAAGTAAAAATTCTCCACAATTTTTCTGGCGTAGGCTCCTACCTCAGTACACGCATTCTTCCTCCAGAACGTCACACCTCTCTCCATCCCGTCGGTAAAGCCTACTCCCTTTCTTCCATTTGCTGGCTTACACAATAGCCGCCCTTCATCACGGCCATTAGCATACCTTTCCCCCTCATTGCCCGTTCCGACCACCAACTCCATCGCCTCTTAACCTCCTCCAGAAGTTTCCATGCCAAGTATTTTCTCGCGGGCCTACCCTCCACAGCACTGGCTACATTCAATCTCCATATCTTGCACTCTTTTTTTGCCTTTTTTCCCGCAGTCCACGTTTCAGCTCCATACAACGCTACATTGCATTTTAAAGTCTTTACAAACCTTTGCGTTTATGCACAAGATTCGCGGAATTAGATTCCCTCAATTACTCAACATACCTCACGCTAGCGTATTCCTTGTTCCAACATCCTTCCCCGGAATACAAAGTTTTCAGGAACGTAAAACTTTATTCGTTAAATTATTCTCGTTGGTCTTCTTTGGTCTGCTTTGTGCATGTTTAACCAACATCGCATCCTGGTATTATAAATGCTATAAAAATAAGCTTCACTTTGAATAAATTATAACAAATGGTCGTTCTGAGCATGAGAAAAATTTGAGTGATGAGAACTGAAGTTATGAGTGTCTTGTGGCAACGGGGTCGGGCAAAAAAATATTCCTCGCGAATAGTACGCAGTAATTGGAAAAATTGGACGTTTTTACATACGTAAAATTTTGATCAGTTCCACCCCAACTCTGATATAAGCAGTCAATACTATGACATACCATACGGTAAAGTGATAATGTTATGGCGTTAGGAGTTTCTTATTTGGAATCATGTCCATGAAGTATCGCCTGACGCCATCTTCCAAGGAATATCACCCTCTCTCAAAGCCATCATTTTCAATCCTTCAGTTTTTCCAGGCATATGGAGTACAACTTGTCGGAAATGTTTTATAGATGGAGAAGCATGTAGCAAGTGCTTGGCATGTTACAAGGGACTGGAATTTAAACGTGCTCCGAGCGCCCATATCGCCAGGTCCTGCGTCCGTGCTCATATCAGTTCGGAGAAATCCGATTCCCTGGAGGAGGAGGAGGGGGGGCGAGGGAATGGGAGGGAGTGGAAGGGGAGAAAAAAATGAAACAATCTCAAGCAGCTGCCGCAAGACTATTATGGACCGTGCTCATTGCATCGCTTACACACGGTCGCGCGAGGTAAGAGAGGAAGTGACCTTCAAGAAAGGCATGCAGAAAAGCGGATTGGCCGCTCGGAAGGTATGAACGAGAATCAACAATTGGGTTTCCCTCAGCCCCCTCACCCCCCGCCATCATGCATTCCACGCAAGAATATATACACCTCCATCGCCGTTGCTCTCTTCCTCCAGCTGTTGGCAAGAAGAGAAGAACAATGCCACTCCCGCTCCTGCTTCCCGTCATCCCCTGCGGCCAATAGCATCGAATCCAAGGGTGAGCCCTGTCAACTTTTCTTCAGGCAGTGGGACATTCTTCACCTTCAGGTCCAAGGAGGTTGTATTGTAATAGAAGTGCTATCTAGGAGATTTTCATACGGTTTAGAGTTACCTTTCAATTTCCCGGTTCAGACTACTATCGTACGTACCCAGACAGGATAGAATACATAGGAGGGGCGATTGAAAATTTTTCCGTGCGGTCTAAATTCCGCCCTCTCGGTTCGACAATTTCTGAACTCAAGTCTGCATGCGCTAACTCATTGCCACCCTCGAGCTATCTTGTGCTTCTCTCTATTGAGCTTTTTACGGTCTCGAAGCCCAAGCTCTTTCGGATGAGTCAGCTTTCCCTCTCAATTGGCGGACTTATTTGTCATTGTTCCTTGCAAAATTATTCTATATTAGACTTACTTGGCTACATTGGAGACCGTTAAAATTCCATTGGCCATTATTGCATTAAATACCAGTAGAGATGTAGGACATAAGTAAATCTGGAACTATAAAGATATTTTTCTCGAGCTTGAATTTTCTTAATAACAATGCAATATGTTTAACGTGTTCACGGGCCTTTCTAATCGATGTACACTAAAATCATGTGGAAAGTGATTTTGCAAAGGTGCCATAAAAAATTATACGAGAGAAAGTTTATAAAAGTACATCGCCGAGTTGTAATCGGAAGTTTCAGTAAAACTTTAACATAGATTCTTAGGTAAATGGCAATGATATGATCAAAGTAGGTGTGGCCTATCCTTCTGAAACACCCCTATTCCTGCTACGCTTCCGCACTATGCTCGAGAACTGTGGCGCTCCTGAAGTAAATTTAAGCCTCTTTGTGCGTGCCAATCTTACAGGTATTCTCATTACATCCTAATTCAGAGCTGTATTCATCAGGAATTGCGACGAAGTAAAGAACAAACGAACAAAATAAAGATTCCCACATCCATATCGCGTTTCGACGCTTTCGACTTGGTTCTCAAGCAAATGAAGCCCATCTTTGGTCATTCATCAAAATAGCCCCATCATCTTAATCTTCATTAATCGATTCCCCATTGTAGGCTAATTCTCCAGCCTCTTGGGTTCCGAACAGAAACCTGGACTTTCTCACGGGGAAAGAGTTATGTGTAATGCTAAGCACTATATTCTAAATCAAGGTTACCTGGGACAGTAATAATACGTCTTTATTGGGGCAATATTCAAACTGAGACAGTCCCTTCTTCCATCTAACCCCTCGTCCGGTAAATACATGAAATAAGTGTAAAGAAAGATGTATATATTTGTTGGAAAACTTAAGGAACTAGGGTTGGAGGGACTAGGGAAATAGGTCATGAGGGAGTTGAGAGGAGTCATCATGAAACGTGGACATGATTCCATGAACTTTTGTAAAGGGCGAACAAATTTTACAAATGAAGCGTTTGAATCGACGTTAAAGAATTTACATTCCCGAAATACTTTGGCTCGACGCATTACATAAGCGGCCGTTTACCGATGCCCCTCGCGTAGGTACGCCAAGGGTGGCGTTGTTGTGCTGAGGATGGATCAGGAGGAACTAGCCGGCAGGTTTCAGAGTTAATTTACGGCCGTCTCTTCGGATGCCCGCAAATCCTAACCGCACGATTGTCTTGTTTACAAAACAATCGCAGAGAAGAAACTGCCCATACTGCCGAAAATGAACTCCCAGTCGGCGGGGGGTACCAAGGCGAGGGACCCAATTTTTGACCATAATTGGTCCGTTTTGACCATCCATTGGTCCGAAGGATCCCTAACCGATGAAGTACCGCACGACGCCGACCGTTAAAGGGAGTCGGGGGATACCCAACCCCAATTTTTTGGGCAACGAGCTCCTCCAGTTCTCATAAGATGTGCCGTAAGTTTTCGCAAAAGCGAGACTGACGGAGACTCGTCAGACGATGTTGGAGGAACCCAACAGATACGAGGACTGCGTGGAGGCGGAGGCCCATTGTCGTCCTTTTGACGTCAATCCACCTCATGGTGTCGGCCTCGCAGGGGTTGTGGTTCGCTAACCTTCCCTTCCCTTTCCCTTACCCTTTTCCCACTACCCCCATGCTTTGCGATAAGCGAGAGCTTCCGGTCGTGAGGGAGGTTTTTTGCCCGCGGGGTGACCCGAACCATCTGCCGAAAATAAATCCGTTTCACGCATCTCTCGGCTTGCATAAGCACTCTTTCGTCTGCAAGCTAATCCTGGGAGCCACCGCATGGAGGTGTAGCTGAGAGATTTAAACAATAATGATTAAATTTTATTAATCGCAGTTATAATACCAACCCGTAGTTGTATCTTGACGAGTGTACAGCGTGTTAACATGCGTCTACGTTAAACTCTTCTAGTGTTTGCTTTGGCCGTCAATTGTTCTCCTAATTTCTATTTAGTTTGCACTTAGTGGCCGGGGGAACTAAACTGAGACGAGTTCTGCATTCCTGGTGTGGAATGAACCCATGCCACGCACCCTAGTGGCGGCTCGCACGCTATTTCGTAGACTTAGATGTAGAGATCAAGGACACCATCAATACCAAATGAGAAAATATATATATAGTAAACAGGAGAGGTTGTCGTCAAATCGACTCTCGTCAATCGTCACTCGTCAAATGCTAGGAGGATCATTGTCTCATTCTATTTTCATGAGAGCCGTGAATTGCGTGGAAGAAGGAACTCTGAATTTCTTTTTTAAATGGATCCTTCTTGTCTTGATGCTTTTGCTTATCCCTTTTACTGCCAGCGGGCCGATATATCGGCCCTCGTTGGATGTGCGAAAACTGCCATGGGCCGATTTATCGGCCCAACTTTTTTACTTCATGATATGAGGCCTATTTCATGGCTCCCATTAAATAGGCCTCCATTCTTCCATGGTTCTAAGCCCCAAATATATCTTCAGCATTGGGAAAAAATCTAGATGCATAAAAATAAAACTAAATACTAGAAATAATTAAAAATGTGAAATCATGTGAACTTCCTGAAAACAGCCTTGGCACATCCCACTCAAACTGGGTATGCAGTAAAAGGGACGAGGTTTTTTGAGAATAATATCACCGGCCGCCAACCTGAATCCATCCATTAGTCTACCACATTTTATCTCACGACCTTTGAATAACTCTTAACAAGGAGAGTCATGTCCAAACATGGCATACAAAGGTGGTGGCTGCAGAAGGCTCCACAGCAAATGAATTTAATATCATTCTATTCATATTCAACTTACTTGTAGGGAAAGTTTCCCTCTGTCTGATATCAACAAAATGCCACTTCCACGCTATTTTCCTCACAAAGTGAACTTGAAATCACGTGGTGCTAAATGAAAGAGCGGGAGAAATGAGGGATAAATCGTATTTTCCTATGTAATAAAAATGTTATTCTAGCCAAAAACTATTTTTATACGGCAAAAATTGCTAGAAATGGAATTAAAACTAAATGTAAGCATCTTACCACCTAGTTTTGAAAATAAATAGCCAATTACAGCGATATTTGAAGTCATAAGGAGGCGAAACTTTCTCTATCCAGCTGAGATTACTGTTTATGGGGTATTTTTTCTTAGAACATCTTTATTACATTTCAAACACAGAGTGAGGAGATACAGATTAGCACTTGCCAGAATGGATTTGCAGGCCCGAGGGAGTGAACGCCATCACATCCCCAGTCTCTAGACCACTTAACCGGAGCATACTTGCGGTAATTAGTGTCCCTTGAAATAAGTCTGATTTTGAAAATCGTTGGGCACAGCATTTGGGGCCAATTATGAAGTTGGATACTCTACGAAGGAGCATATCGAGTTTTTTTAAAGTATTGAAAAAGCGCAACAGGCTTCATGTATGAACGAAATGAAAGATAACTGAAATATGTATGTATGAACTGAAATATGTATGAACGAAATGAAAGAATACTGAAATTGTTTTCGTCGATCATAACACGAAGGCGAGTCAGGGCAACAAAACGCACGGGCAAATTAGTGCCTTCTTTGAAATTAACAGATAGCGAAAGTAAGAAATTTATTTTGTCAACTTCTTTTTTAAATTTTTCAGCCAATATAAATTCAGTGAATCAATAGTGGACTTCCCCGTGCACTTGTACCCAGACAAATGAATTCCAAACTTTATTGTCCCAACAATTCTGTATGAAACCCACATTTCCCTCAATGCTCCTAATGCGTTGAAGCTTTCAATGCTGGGCCAACTCAGGCCAAATCACAGGATTAGGTTACCAGCAAAATAGAGGCGAGTTATGGCAGCGAATTCGTATTCAATTCGTAGCCAATTCGTATAAAAAGCAATATTAGTATCATTCACAGAACAGTGAAGTGACAATTAATACTTAAAATTTTAGCGCTCACAAAAAGTATGTGTCATAGCTTTGATAGCATTTTGCTTTGCTATGGCTTTTTGCTTACAGATTTGATATATTTTTCTCAAAATATTCATATGGCAATGTCAACAAATCTTCTGATGAAATATTTGTTCTTATACTTACATAAAAGAGCATGAGAGATTTTAAGCCTCAGTGTATACTATATTGGTGCATTATTCTAAGAAAGGCGAAACTAATACATCAAAGTGCCAAGCAAAGGCTGGTAATTCCGTTATTCTTAGTTTTAAAATGTGTTAAGGAACAGAGGTGGTTACCTTTGTTCCCGAAATCCAGGTGACAAATGGTAATGGACAAATGGTACGGGTCGATTTTTAAAAAGATATTTCACTAATAAATAATCAACAAGCTGATATGTGACAATAGACTGCTGAAGGGAATTGAAGGAATTTTGAAAGGAAGTATCAATTTCTTTATGATGGAATAGCGTGTTTCTACTTTCTCTCAGAAGAAATGCCTTCAGGTTAATTTGAATTCTTTTGAAAAGATCCTGATGAGAGCAAACTCATCATACGGAAAAACGGAAGTGAATAAAATTAAATGAATAAAAGTTTGCTCGTGGTTGAAGTTGCATGGGTCTTCTGATGCAATTAATACTGCCTGTATCATACCGTATAGGAAATTAAGTCAATTTTAGTTGTTTGTGCCCGTCTAGGAGGAATATCAACAATTTGCCAGTAGGAGCAACAAATTAATCTGATTATGCTCAAAGATGAGAGCACCGATATGAAATGATTATAATAAGATATTCAAGTCTAGATTGACGGATCATTTGAAAACTGACTCAAATATTGCACCTTTTGTAAAATAACTTCCCAAAAACAAAAGTAATTTAAAAGGACAGAACATCTCTTGTACTCCATAAGGAAGCTGTAAAAGCTCTAATTTCACTGTTAACTCAACGCAGTTTTCAAATGCAGGAAAAATACAAGATTTTTACGAAGAAATAAACTGGAAAACCCATCTTCAATGTACTAAAAACTCCCTTCATACCAGACGCTATTATACGGAAAGAGAAAGTTCCATTTTTGGGCAAATGAAAAATAAGGAATTGAGTCACCTCCAAAATTCACTTAGTCATTCAAACCCGGAAACCATCCAAGAAAAGGAATATGCACACTGCTCATAGCATGGTGGAGTTATAAATGGAAAAATTCAGTCCTCCATCATATGGGATTTCCTCAAATATTCCATGAAAACCATTTCTAACGACTATTCCCCGATCACATACTTCTCTAGGCTTTGAAACTTTTATTGAACATCAGAAGTTCTTTGAAATGTTTCATTGAAGGAGCTGTACTTGATAAATGTTTTGAAAGAAGATATTTTGTATTAGGCATTGTTACCACACCCCGAAGCCAATGAACTGTTAAATTACTTTGATGCACTGTCTTAACTCCTCTACTGTAACCTTTTTTGTTTCGGCCATTTTATTTTGTCCAGTTAATAGAAAGAGTCGTTGGCAGGGAATAATAAATTAGGTTGTACCACATACACCTATCATTGCTCGTAAATAAAGATTTTAACTATCAAACTTATTTGGTTTTATGCCCATATGATACGAAAAAGCGATAAAATTATTTTCCAGGGTAAATAAATTACTTTTGGTTCAATATGTTACGGACTTCCGCAGCTAAACATTCCGGTTTCACTTAAAGAATAAAAAAGAGAGGGTAAGCACCTGGTTATCACCCAGAGTCTTGGGTTTTCTACAGTTAGAAGCGACAGAAGTAAACTGCAATCACTGAGAGTGAAAATGTTCGACCCAATTTTGTTACCATAGGCTTAGGACTACGCGCCACACTAGATTGCGATATGTCGCGTTTAAATGTACGTAATAGAATGCGAGCCTATTGCAGAGTTTGTGGAACGGGGTAAATTTCATTAAATAAACGGTATCATGACGACCGCTGGATAGCAAACACAAAAGTTTAGAGACATTCAGGGTATATATTGCTGTTGCTACCATTCAAGAACACTTTTTTCCGTGTCACTATTTTAATCACTCTCTTAAGAGCACGTGCAGTTTATTTTTTCCCCGAGGAATGGGCCACAAATTCTTGGGAATAAAAATATACTCGGGATTACAAATGACAGCGTTAAATGACTTAAGACAGCGTAAACATCGTCCATAGATTCACCGAGCTTGGCTGACTAGATAGTAAAGGATTCAGAGGGGCGCATACGAAAAATATTCACATGGAAAAATCAAATGGAAGAGCAACATAATGTCGGCACTTGGATCAATTACGGTAAATTTTGAAGGGGTATTTGTGTCCATAGCTCCAAGTAGTCCTCTATGCTCACATACGGGATGCGGATCAAATGAGGGGGTTCAAATCTTGACGATGGTGGAGATTTTTCCGTAGAATTCAGTTCCTTAATAGAAAGCTTTGTGGACAGCATATTTAGGCCAAAACTCGTTCAGGTAGATGGAATGTTAAATTAACAATTCCATTTGCACCTTATGTTTAAAGTAGACTAAAACTAACGCCGGATTTCTGTCCTTCCAGTCCCCAAATAACCTTTCCCATACCAACCTTAATGGCCTCTAGCCATCAAACTAATGCTACATGAAAATTTTCAATCATTTAATGATGAGTAAATTCGAACTGGAGCTTTTGTCAGGTATTGGAAATGGTGTAAGAGAAACATTGCACTTTTCCACAAAATTGTTTTAATTAAAACAATTTTATGGAAAAGTGAAATTGTTTCTCTTACATTATGAAGAACTTCCACGATATCTCACCTGAATCTGTTGAATTTATTGGAAATGATTGGAGTATTTTACAGGAGAAAATAATCTTATGCTTAATGTGAATGTACGGTGAATACCACTAAACCCAGAGGATCGTATTCTATTTACTATCAGTCACACTACATTTTGGGACCACAAATAAATGATAACATCAGCAATCAATTGGTAATAGTAATATGTACTCCTCGGCTGATTGTTCTACTCCTCCATGTCATGCTTCTTTCTCTGATACTCAGCTGCATCATTCATTCCCTCATATTCATTATGCCATTTATAACAAGTCTCGTTATTCCAAAAAGTGAGTCTATGAAATCACGTTGAACACCCAATTTATCCAACAGTCGATGATTATTCTATCATTGATTTAACCCGTGCTATAACTCGGCTATCATCTAATTTCTATTATTGTGCAACATCAAAGAGACATAGACTCCGTAAATGATATACCGTCCTGGTATCCTCAAAATTTGTACCACATGGGTACCACGCTCTGAAAACCTCAAGTAAAGTACTACATTTGTCGGTTGAAAATTAATCTATGTTTTGTTATCTATCTTTTAATCTACCTTTGTTAAGATTAGGCATAATATATAATCAAATCAACCCTAGACCATCCATGAGAGAGGAAGCAGCTGATTGGTAGATTTTAGCCTGTCATTTCCTCCTCCCCTCTATCCAAGGCTGTCCCATTTTGCATCGAAGTCTGAAATTCATGATTGATATTCCATGAGAAAATGAGGTCATGAAAAAATTTTGACATCGGATTATATTTAGGAGTCGCGCACGCAGCTTTCCGTTAAACATGGGGGCTCCCATAAGTGCGCGCCTTCCGTTTGAAAAGCCCGCACTCACAGGCCTCTGCGCCGCCCCCCACCTATCGAAGGTTCTGATATGTAGTTTTAAATTGATTACTACTTTGGGAGAGGGGTAAGACTGGTGTGTAAAGAACAAAGCTTTGTATTTTGAACATTTACTGATATAATGGAAATAAGAAGCTCCATCTTTGGGACGAGAATTATACTCCACAATCAATATTTTTGGGAATTTTGATTACATTTTGTTCACATTATACGAGGTCTGTTCAAAGAGTTCCCGAACTTTATTTATTACAAAATAATTCTTCACTAACTAATTATTGGTCAGGGTCCCCTTCAAAGTAGTCTCCTCGCCAATGTATACACTTATCCCAACGGTGTTTCCACTTTTTGAAACAGTCCTAGAACCCTTCTTCCGGAATGCTCATAAGCTTCTCCGTCGAATTTTTCTCTATCTCTAGAATGGTGGAAAATATTTTTCCTTTGAGCGGAATTTTTAGTTTGGGGAACAGGATCAAGTCACATGGGGTCAGGTCTGGAGAGTAGAATGGGTGGGGAATAACAGCGGTCTTTTTTTGGCTAAAAACTTACGAGTTCTGAGAGACGAATGAGCCGGCGCGTTGTCGTGGTGAAAAAAACCACTCGCCATTCCTCCAATTTTCGGGCCTTTTTCGCCCGATTTTCTCTCTTTGGCGTTTCATAACCCCCAGACAGTACTCTCAGTTCACTGTCTGGCAATTAGGGAGGTAGGTTCTTGTGATACACAACCCTCTTTGCATCGAAAAAAATGTCAACATCACCTTGACATTTAAGCGAACTCGTCAAGCTTTTTTGGGGCGGGGTGATGTTTCCCCAATCCATTGTGAAGATTGCTATTTTGTTTCAATGTCACATCCATTAACCCATGACTCATCACCTGTTATGATCCTGTACAAGAAGATTTCATCCTCATCACCTCAACCAAACAGTTCTTGACAGACGAACTCGATGATATTTCTGGTCTGCTGTCAGCAGGCGAGGCACGAATTTGGTGGCGACTCGATGCATCCTCAATTTTCAGGTAAGATTTCATAGCATGAACCAATCGAGATGCCACACTCTTCTGCAAGTTCTTTGACAGTCAAACGTTGATTTGTACGAACGAGATCGTTCACTTTCTCGATTAGAGGTCATCAGTCGACGTTAATGGTCTTCCGGAACGCTCATCGTCTGCCGCTGATTGCCACCCGTTTTGAACCGGGTAAACCACTCATAACACGCGGTACGTTTCATAGCATCCTCACCATAAGCCTTGGTAATCAACTCAAAAGTTTCCGAGAAGAATTTTCAGAGTTTCAAACAGAATATTACAGAACAACGCTGCTCCTTCAAAGAGCACAATTCCACGGATCCGATTTATCGCTGCACTCTACGAACAGCCCTTCATATAAACGGCCGTAACTAATCAACAACACAAGATATCATCAAAGTGGTTAAATACGGTTATTTGGGAAGTTTTTGTGGACACAACGCCTTCAAGCTGATTAAAAAATAACCATCTAGAGGCACGCTATTAAAAAAGTTCGGGAACTTTTTGAACAGACCTCGCGCATTGGCATTGAAGACTCTTTGAAGAAGTGTCTTTTTGGCTATCTTTGGCATAACTTTTCGGTGCATGGAGACAATGTGGCGTAGATTCTGCATTTGCTCAAAATTGTCCGCTACTGCTCAAATCAGTTCCAAGTAGCAACCCGCCGACTGGACTAGACATAACACGCAAACAGCAATGTAGCGCTATCAGGTGAACTCATGCGACGCATCTTGACATGCAGACGCTTGGCCTCGAGTGGAGTAGGGAAGAAGAGGTGGGGGGCGGGACGGAGGCACGGGAGCGCGGGATTTTCAAATGGGCGGCGAGCGCTTATGGGAGCCCCCATGTTAAACGGAAAGCTGTGTGCGCGACCCCCAAATATGATCCGATTTCAGAAATTTTTTTCACTCCTCATTTACTCATCAAATGTCACCGTCTGAGACCCTAAGACCCATGAATTTCGGGCTTCGATGCAAAATGGGGACACCCTACCCTACTTCTTCTTTCGTCCAAAGTTTCTTTCTCACTCATTCCTCTTCCCCAGCTTTCTCGTCCTCATCACCCTCTTCCACATACATTCGTCTCTCTACACGTCCTCCATTCATCTTTTCCCCCTTCTCCGAGTCTCTATCACTAATTTCCTCTTCAACCACGTCCAATTCCTCCTCTTGTGTCTTCCTCGCCTCTCTGCTTACACCCTCCACTCTTCTCAAAACATATATCTCTCATGTCACCAACACATGGAAATTCTCAATCCGCAGTGGACTAATGTTCGCTAAACAGCCCCATGCTCTATATTTAAGTTTTCACTGTTCTTTTCTTTAGAGTGAGAGGGATAACGGTCCTTGGTTATTATTTTTCTATTCTGATTGTATATGTATGAAAGCACATCTGAGGTGATCATATGCAATTGTTCGGTGGTTGACGCAGTGAAGTGATTACGGCTCTCCACTGGAAGAGTTTTTAAAACCTAAATAGTGCACCGGCCGGATGGGATGGGATCCAGCATGTTAACAGTTTGAAAACCGTAAATAATAATGCCAAGTATCCATGCGAAGAGAGGAATGCAAAGCTATTTCACGACAGTCACTTTGGGCAACCACACTAGAAAATCATAGAAAATGAAATGCAAAGTTATCAGACCCGGGGATAGTCCTGGCTTCCCGCTCCAAGGCCCTGCACTCGAACTTCTCCATCACCGGAAATTTGTCAATTGCACCCATTTCATAAATGAAATACTCTGTGATGAGCCCTTAAAGTTTAGAATTACACGCATGGCAAGTGACGTTAAGCTATGGAATCCTTGGTACCTTTCATTGATGGTAGATTATAAGGTCAAAATTTCAAACTCATATCCTAGCACTAGGTTCAATTTGCTATCATTAGGGTCTACAAAACTGACCCAGAACAACTCTTTCAAAGCGAGTTGAACACGATTTAAGGAGAGCGTTTTCATTAAAAACGCTCCTAATCGGAGTCATAATACAGTTTGGAGCTCTTTTATGGCTGTGCTATACTAATACTGGTTTTATCACAGAGGTAGCATCTTAATGAAAAAGTCCTTAGGATATCGAGTCATATACACTTGTAGCACAAAGGGAATGAAATTTTTTCCTAATTTTGGACATTTTTTTAACCACATCGCCCGGCCCCACTACAGTAAAATAAAAGTTATCCACAAAATGCTCTGATGGCGCAGGTCAAGATGATCAGTCCGGTATCATCAGCCACAGTTTCGGGCGAGATTGAAGTTCACGGAATCGGCCGGAGTACCGCAATAAGGCTGGTAACTGGAAACCACAGCATCAGTGTCCCTAGAGTATGTAGCCATATATTCAAACACTATGCGACATGAGCATTAGACAGGGTACGATGGAGGGCTGCTGTCAATCAATCTTAGGAACTTGAACGACCATTGATATTATGATACTCGTGCTATAGGTGGCGATCTTGATGATGTATGTCTGTGAGTGGAGGTGTGAAATTAACCTTTATAAGTCATCAATGACATTCTAAAACTTGGTTTAGCTACTAATCAATCCTAAAAAAACAAAATCAGCTATCGTCGACATGAACAACGTTCGGAATGTGAGCAGACTTGGTCTATCTTTCACAATCAACGGCAGCCAGCTAATATCCAAGGGGAATCATTTCCGGAGAGGAAGCTTTTTGCTAAAGGCTCCACACTACCCAACCAAAATCCACAACTCCGATACAAACACTCACGAGCCATCCACGGGCGTTAAAACACAAAACCGCATTCTCGTTGCAGCAACACGCGGCAAGCCATCCGGAAATTGTGTATATAATGAGCACGGGATGGAGAGCGGAGTCGGGGATGTCGGGCGACGCGTTGAGAAGCAATTAAAGTCCTTGAATCCGTACATAAATTTGCCACCTATTCAGGCGACAAAGCCACCGTAAGAAAGCCTCTTTTCACAGTTGGGTGGGTGGCAAGTGACAGCTCGGAATGGTGACGGAGGAAGGTAAAAGGATTCGCCGAGAAAAGCCGTATCTCCCGACACTCATGAACGTAAAACCAAGAGTATCTACTGTTTGGCCAACGAAACTCTTGAGTATTCTGGGTTTTCCAAAGGTAAATTCTCAGCCTTTAAGAATCCTGCGGGTCAAAAAAAAACATTCTTTTGATCCAATCTTAGTAGTTATGTAATAAGTATCAACTACAAGAGTTAGAGAGTGAGAATGGAGGTAATAAACCTTTTGACATCATGCCGTGTATTTTTAAATTTTGAATTTTTTCGCTCTACTGCTGCATGCCATATTTTTACGCTAGCATTTGAGAAAACAAAAGGACAATTTTCAGATCATAATTTCTCAGTTGATTCCATTTAGTTCAAATTGATTCCAAATTGAACTCTATACATTCTGTTTACACTAATTATAATTCTTGGGGCTCACTTTGAGGCCAAACAAGGCTTCGCGAATCCCTATCAAACAAAATGATTTCTGTCTTACCAAACTCCTTCTATGTGCTATTCAACAGCAGTCACAGCTTTTTAAGTTCATAGTCCACACTCCTTTACCGCAATCTACTCTCACTAAATTAATGTACTCCTCAATAAACGGCTATTACAACATCCTTAAGCATTGACCTTTCTCCAGGAAAAGGATGCAGTAAGGAAAATGCAATGTTGTGAAATAATGAAGTGAAAATCACCGTTATTAGAATTAGTGCCATTGGTAAACAAATAAGTTTGACAACAATGATATTTTAACTTTTTAATAATTATTTTAAAATTATATACCTAAAATTAGTATCGCGTTTATTCGACGCACCCAAAACCAACTAAAGAAATACCGTTTTCTTCTTTCATTTCGCAATATTATCACTGCAGCAAAAAGTAACTTTCAGGTTATTAGGCAGGGAAAACTAATATACGCAAAAATAAAATTTTCATGCCTACAAATAATATTTCAGAAAAACCATTGGCATAACAATATTAGAATAATTAGGTCAACTATTGTTTACTTGGTGTGCCTCTGAGAAACCATTCACCGAAAGGTGATTGCTTGCGTGCTATAGGTTGTCAATCAATTTACATGACACTGAATGAAAATAGCGCACTATTAGAAGAGTTCGCGCAAAGCTTGAGCTTTTCAATCACAGAAATGACCTGGAGGACTAAAGTTTAACATTAGGCTTTAAAATATGGGCGAGTGAAGCGCTTTTCATAAAATATTTCGCTCCCTAGGAGAGCAACTTTCGATACCGGAGCCCCAGTTGGATATTTTAAATGCGTTAGCAGGAGCACGACCCGTTTGCCAAGACTAGGGAAGAGAAAATTGGCACGACTCCATTTTTCTGCAACTTAAGGAACTCTTTAATTCCTTTTCATGCGTAACATTGCTGGAAAGAAGTATTTAAATTGGAGCTTTAGTTTCGATTTGAAGCGTCTTTCTTACGTGAACACCTTCCGAGGAGTTCATCAGTAGCTCTGCTGCTTTAATCATTCATGCTATTGCCATCGAGCGTAGAATCGTCTACGGCAGACCATGACATCCAGAGAAACGCGCCGATTTGATTAAATGAGTCGTTTTCCGTGTGCTTTTATATTTGGGTTCATAGCCTTATTAAGCTGTACGTGGGCCTTTTGGACTATTTTAGGGACGAACATGCACATTATACTCGAAACATTTGTTATGTTATATTAAAAAAATGTCACAAAAATTCTGATTTTGCATCAGTGTGAAAATTGACTCTCTAATTTTGGATCAAATGCAGTGAATTAACGTGCCATTATCGATATTAGCATGCTAAAATAAACTAATTCATTTTAAATGGTACATTTTTATACCAAGCAGGTAAAATTTGGAAATATACTTCAGCATTGGTTCCTTGTTCCTTGTTCTTACCATCTATTATCTATGCTATTAATAAGTCATATTGTTAACCTCTTTCATCGTGTAATTAACGGCTTCAATTAAAACGTAGATTCAAATTCATTGTGCCATTAACATGATGCTTTCATTACACCAAATTTTACTTGGCCATTCCTCTCAACAACACAATGACATCATTAAATGCTGATGCAATGCTGATGCTATGCTGATGGCCCTTAAGTGCCAGAGGATTTATCTTCAACTCTCAATCTGTATCTCGGATTCGTTGGTAATCTAGGATTCCTTATATTGCAGCCTTATTACTCAGAAATACTAATTAAATCGTTCAAATCCAGGAGGAATAGACGTCCATAACTCTTCATGTCTCTACCTAAACTCATTCTACCGTCTTTAAATGAGTACTCCAAATCCAGTTTCTTCTCTTTCCCAAACAAGTCTCACAGTTCATCCTTTTCTCTTGCACACCTCACATTGGACCTACATCTTCCTAAAACCTGCGGATACTCATGGCTATATCGCGGACATTAAGCATTACATCATCTGGCTTCATAAGCTTTGCTTATAATTCTTCACTGATAGATCATAGATGGACCCTTGATCTGCTCATTAACAAACTTTTTATTGTAGAAGATAAAACCTGGGAAATTAAATCAATTAATGAATGTTCTCTATATCTCTTTTTTCCTTTCTTTTCTCATCATCCGCTCCAGAAATTAATCTTATTCCGGAAATTCATTTAAATTGAAGCAGCTGAATGATTCGCATTAAATCATTCTTTATGATGATTTCCGAGAATTTTCAAGAATATATTTTACTTTTAAAAAGAGAAACCTTTTGGATTCTTTCTGCCTCCAAATAATCCCTTAATCTTACGTAAGACTTCTCAGCCACTAATTATATGATAAAATCAAAAATGTGTTCCAATGCGTACCCATCCCTTTATTCCTAGACGATTTCATTTAACTAAGTCGTAATGTATTCCCTAACACAGTTCACCGTGTATTAATGAACATCGTTTTTATCTCTCATTTGCCTTTCACTTCAAACCGTTTAAACGTAAACTAATAGACTAATTCCAATGTGGAATGAAAAACAGTGTGTACCGGTGACAAGTTTTACTGCTATCCCTGCAGTGGCTTACGCTTGTTGCCTTAAACGTTGAGGACAGAATGAAAGCAATATTTCGAAGACGGCTGAACTTATGGTCTAGATTGCAATAGAAAGTGGGTCAGATATCACAGATTTACTTTTTATTTCACATATTTTCCATGACAGTTATCCTCTTTTCAACCAGATATTTGTTGCATGTTGCTTTTCCAATGAAATTCCATAACTTGCATAGACAATGTAGATTGCATAACTATGAGTAGACACCCCTTCGGACAGAATGCCCTTGTTTTTGTGCCACTTGGCTCATTCTGCAACTTCTACCCGTTCCTGCTGTTATGGCCCCGAATGGTACGCGGAAAAATGACATTTTATACCTATTGGTTCTACAATCTATCTCTCCAATTTTATTGGCGCGATCTAATTTGCCATAGTACGAGGGGGTTAATATTATGTTTTTTTACGTCGGCAGAGAAATGCTTTTCCTGAAATTTAGCTAAGAGGTTTAGCCTATAATTCAATCTACGCTGTGATAGCGATTCCCATCCTAATTCTAACAATCCAGACACACTAGTAAACTTATCATATCATTTTACAAACCTAGCTCCTCTTCGCTGTACGCGATCTAATTCTGATATCAACCCCGCTTCATAATGATCCCATAGACTGGCAGCATATCCCAGATGAGGCCTAACGATTGAAACATAAAAACGTTCTTTCACTTTCTCGTCACATTTTCCGAGTATTCTCTCAATAAAGCCTAGCTTTCTGCATGCTTGACCACGCATTTCCCGAATATGTTTACCCTAAGATATGTCGTGAGTAATTGTGACCCCAAAGTAATTAACAGACTTAACTTCATTATTTCCGTATTATTAATTCTGTAAGTCCTACCTGGCCTATTTTTCTTTTTCCAAAAGCTGAGTGCTGCGCACTTTTTTATGTTCAGTTCCATCTGCCGCTTTTCGTACCAAGCATGAATAACAAGTAGGTCGATTGTTAACGAGTCGCTATCTTCGGAATTGGTAATATCCCGATACACAATAACGTCGTCTGCGAAGAGTCTAAGCTTTTTTTTTAACGACGTTGCTAATATCATTTATGTATAAGAGAAATAAAAGTGGACCAATGACACTACCCTGAGGGATACCCGATGTGACGCTGTGTTTGACATGATATCATCTATGACAACCCTTTGTTTTCGCCCATGTAAAAACTGATTAATCTAACTTGTATCGTTTCTATCTATTCCATATGCTTCTAGTTTTGAGAGTAATTTAATATGAGGTACCTTATCGAAAGCCTTCTTGAAATCGAGGAATATCGCGTCAACTTGAACATTGGTCTTTCAGCTATTTCAGTCTAACCTTTCCTCTCACGCAATTAACTCCACTCTCACGTAAGTACCTGTTTGGTTTTTTGACACTCATCCATATTTTCAACATACTCAGACCGACAGAGTGAGCCACTTGTCAATAAACCTTTTGTCAGAGCAGAGCATTAACATAATTAAATCACCCTCTCACTCCTCGTCCTATTCCCCCACACATCCCGCAAACACTTCCCATAAAACTTATACCTATCGCACATAAACTTTTCTGCCTAAGTCTACTTAAAGTCTACCCAAGTTTCGCCGCAATATAATTATTTATGGAGGTTTTTTTGGTTCTTAAAATCTACAGAAACTTAAATCCGTCCTCTGCAATTATTCTGAGGAAAGCACTCACGCCTTGATATGATCGCCGTGATGCCTACAAACTTCTTTCCTGCATTGACGTTCCTCTTTATGTCTTCATATATACTTCAGTATTTAGCAAATATTCGACCTTCGTATACAAAATTTGAACACTTACCTACATAACAAATTACTTGACCGTTCACCGTTCATGCACTTTTTCTCCCCATTTGCCTCGTCAAAAGCGACAAATGGCCTTTCACGTATTTACCTTCAAAGCCATTCCCTCCATTGCTTCACAAATATTATCCAGGAGCCCCCGTCATCTCTGTGACAGCAATAGAGTATCATCTGCTCATTGAAGACCACTCACATTTACATATGCCTCCATTGAATTGAAATTAGCTGTTGAACACATCTCTCACACATTTATCCATCAAAACATTGAATAGCCACGGCGATGTTACGCACTTATAAGTAATAAAGGAGTTATTTTCATTACGTCTAAGTTACACTCTTTAAGATCTGCCTTGGATGAAACTTCTTATTTGATATAAGTTCCTAACAGAAGCGACATCAAAATGGAGTACCCTTTTACTTTGAGATTAAGGGCTACCATTTTTCTGGATTCTATCATCAAATAAAATTATTTGAGTTGGCAGTAGTAAAAATAATATAAGTTTCCTTTAAGGGGAAATATACTAATTTTAAATATTAAATTAGATGCACCACGCTATCGTTTTATCACAAATGGGATTTTAAGAACCCAAAAATCCCGATGAAACCTTCAAAAAAGATGAACAGTAACGATTTCCACCGATCTCCAGAGGGAATAGTCTGAGAGATTGCCGGATGCCACGGGAAGATTATAATTAGCAATGTAACAATCTAAATATAGCTAAGTTTTTCTTAAGTTTAAAAGCTTTTAATAGAGCCAATGCTTGTTTTGATCGGCTGCTTACTCTTTCTTCGATCTTTGAGTATTGGAAAACTAAGATCGTGCGTGCGGATTCCAAAAGAAACCTCGCACATTTAATCTTCAGCCTACATAAGCAACTAAATATGAAATACCCGCTGCCGTACTGACAGGTAAAAAACATGTCTACTTTCCACGCATCATAAGTTACTCTGACATAACAGAGTGAGACACCGGAACTATGTCCTAGTGGGACATACCATTTACGTCACTTTCTCCCATTCCCACTTCGAACGCCTTTTTCTTCTTTCTTCAATTTTTCATGGCGGGTATTCTGGAACCCTGTACCTCATTCTGTGCAGCGGCTCACTTATATAGATTGAGAATTTGAGTCTGTGAGTTCCCCGAAGGAGTATGTAGTTCACTCAGCTTACCATGTGGGCTTGTAGTAACTTAGTTGATGTAGTGGTCCATCGTTGGAGAATCTGATCGGTTCACTTTGCATTGCCAGGGTTTCCATCAACCAGGAAACCTAGTATCATCAGGATATTTCGCTCCTCTGGAAACTTGAGTGACAACTGATGGAGTTAGGTGGTTGTTCTTTCGTGCTTTTCGTTATTTTCGTCGTTAATTTCGTGCTTTGCATTATATTTTTGATTGGTAGATAAATAATAAATCACTCTCTTTTAAACGTACGTAATCATAATTAAATTAGGATGGCACGTCCCTGGCATGAGATTAAAATTGGCACGAGTGCTCATATCAATTGCCGGCCGGTTGGTTAATAGTAGGGACTCTAAACCAGGGTGAAACAGACGAAAATTAGATTTAGGGGCGAAAAGATCATGGGACTACAATCTAGGCTTCCTCATCACCTGGTGCCAGGGCGCTATCTAGAAGTGACGCTAATAGTAAGTTTACTGATATTAAATCGAACATTAAACTTATAACTAAAAGGCATTAGACATAAAGATTCCGTTGTATGAAGAGAGTAAATATGAAATAATTTTTTATTTAAAATAACATGAGAAGACGAGGAAAAATTTTGTCTAATAAGCCGATGATTAAAAAAGGGTCAGAAATACTGTTATACAGTGGAAACGACCATAAATTCACCTTCTTAAACAATATTTGAGTGAAGGTGGAGTGATCTTGTGACTTTTTGTTTTACGGAGATCCTTCCACATAAATCCAACTTAGAAGATTATAATCTGAATTTAAGCGGAAACAGGAGGATAAATACTCCCTTAGGAATAAATAGGTCAAATTGTGAACACAAATTTTTCCTATCTATTCCACAAAAGTATCCGAATTGGCAGAGGACAAAATGTCGCATACTTCCAGAGCAAATAGAAGCCAGGTATGAGTTAGCTTCACGGCCGCTACAAGGATATTTTATTGCATGCGGCTTGGGCGAATGAATCCAAACTACATTCATTCCGTCGCCCCGCCCTAGCTCTTTCACTACCCATTTCTTTGCAAACGTGGAAACGCAACGATCATTTTCCAGGGTATAAACAGACAAACAGATGCATCATATATTACAAAAGAGCGGGATAGTGAATAAATTATCAGGAATAACCTATCCACCCATTTCATCAACATTCACGGCCGGGAACAAATATCTTTTGCTAAAATTAAGTGTTCTCTTTGGTAAACCATCGATGCCAATCCATAATGAAAAAATACTTTCATAGCGATATTTTAATACAATTTGCAGAATCCTAGTATGAAGAAAAACGCCAACACGTCTGGAATATTTAGCGCGATAAGTATTTCATCGATAGCTTAACATTCAATTTTCAGCTTTCACGAACCAGTACTGTGAAACAACCTGAATTAGTTTACATGAGCTACACACCAGTTTTGAAAGCAAGTGAGAATGATCCTTTTTCGAAAAGGGTGAAATACTATTATGGCATGCATATTGAAAAATATACTAGAGCAAAAATTATTTAATGCAAACCTTCCAAATCGCTTGAAGGGGGAAAATTTTCTAATCATTATTTCATCCAATAGCGTTCAAACGAAAACTACGGAAAGATTTACAAAAGATCGAGGAAAATATGAATCAGCGTACCTTATCTTTTAATACGCAAATCCATTTATCCCCTGATTCAATTTCTGCCACGGGTTTGTTGCCTCATCAATCCACTTCTTCTCTCCCTCTCCCCGTCTTTCTCTCTCTTCACACTTTAAATGTTTCATTTTTCCTCTCGGGACCGCACGTCAATATTTTCGGCCGGCCACCGCAAAACCAGTTCCCCATCTCCGATACGCAGGGAGCGTTGAAAGTCATCTCCAAAGCCGACATTTCCCGGAGTGCTTTCTTCCCGTTGTGAGTGAGGCTTGATTGGTACTCTGTGCGGGGTGCTTCGATGCAGGGCAAAAGGGGGGAGCCTCGTGTGACACTCCCAGTTGACTCCAATTCACTCGTCCATAAGGGAGCCAAAAAAATAAACGTTGACGCAATGGCGAAAAGAAATTGTATTGGATGATCACACATTGTACATATAAATCCACTTCACACTATTTTCGTATTCGCACGCGTACCCTGTTTATCAATTCAAAAGTAGAGTCGTCAATGTATTTCAATTTTAAAAAATGTCCCGAGCTAGTAGCGAGAGTAACAAATCGGATGGAAGCACTAGGGTTGGAGTTGATAGACACCAGGAGGCTACAAGTTTGGCCAAGTTTACCCAAAAAATTAGACATATGAGATCATTATATCACCATCGTATACACCAATATGACATCGAGGTCATTATCCTAACCCCGCGCAATATTTGTAGAACTGATGCTGAAGTAAATTATCTAGAATTAAAATTAAGGGAATTTGCTTCAAAACGGTCATATTTAACATCTCATTTTCCCAACGAACGATAAAAGGCTATTATAGCCGCCGATGCGAATGTATAGGTACATAATGTTCTGCTTTACTGATAATTAGGGCACCTAAACTATTTAATTTTCCCTCTAATGCCTGCATTTTATCTGCCACGCAGCTCTAGCACCACGTCTTGCGTGCTTCATCTTCACCTAAATACTACCCTAAAGCCGCCAAATTAGTGTGAGGAGTGTTTGGACACCATCCGAGTGAAGGTGAATTTTCTGTGCAGCTCCTTCATCTCGCAGCACACACAAAATACAAAAAAATGCTCATAATTTCCATAATATTGGTGGCTTTCAGAATAGCGCATACTGATTTCTAACTATAGTTATAAATTGGGCTATGGTTATGCATAAATATCCGTAGTTTCACGAAATTTAATTGATAACGGCACGGTGCATGTAGCTTAAAACTCACCTCTTGCCTCACTCACTTAAGATGGCTGGCTGGGAACTATGTAGACGAGCGGATTATACTGATAAAACAAGGGAGATACGTTGCCGAACTGATTGACGAGAAAACCCTATTTTTCATCTTTAGTCTCCATTTTAAAGATTGGTGCCTTAATATCACTGCCACGCACCTCTGCGGTGGCAAGCGTTAATTGACGTGGATATTGTTAGAGTTATTGCATCATCATCATGGGTGTCCGTAGAATCTTCGTTAGGTTTTTGCCGCATTGCGTGGCTATACTATGTGTTTTAACAGGTTAAGATGGTTCTCGGACAAGCAGTGAAACTTTCGGGTATTCTATTACTTTCAACTTCACCGCTCGAGAGACCACTAATCATATTTTCATTATATATCATAAGCTGACACAGCTTATGTTCTTTTATAACAGTTACAATCATCCTATCTTTATCATATTTATACTGAATATTTTCTTTCCTCATTTTCCTCCAGAGTGAGTGGATTCCAGCAGGGTCTGAACCAGAGATTAGCATCTGGTGGTGTAGATTTCACGAGAGCCCGCAGCGACGGTCGTTTGAGTGGGATTTTTCTCTCGTCTAAATGGAGAACATGTAAGAATTTTTGATAAATGTTTCTCGGGTGTTCCACCGGGTAAGTAGGTCCATGAGTTCCGACGTTTCGGAGAACGACCTGTTCTCCATCTTCAGGGGTTCTTATGCCCTGAACATGGAAAACAAGTCCTTCTCCGAAACGTCGGGACTTATGGACCTTACTTACCAGGTGAAACACCCGAGGAACATTATCCAGCAGATACGCCGGGAAAATCTAAGATCTTATACGAATTTTATTTGGAAATCACGGAAACTGGTCGAAGCATTAGGTAATTATTGTAATACATCTACATCTACATACTACCCCGCAAGCCGCCTCAAAAGGCGTGTGGCGGGGGGTGTTAGGACACCAGCCGTCAACAAAAAAAATCAAAGTTCCGCCTAGCATTTATTAAAGTCCTTAATTGTTCGGGGGAAAAACGAATTCCCATACCTATCCGTTCGGCAAAATATCTCCCTTAATTTATCGATTCTGTCGGACCTGGAAATATAATGTGGTTCTAATATGATGTTCTCCGTGTCGCTCTGAAAGATTTTCATTCTCAATTGCTCAAGCAATCTAAGCCTAGCGCGTAGCCTCCGAGTCTCTAGCGGCTCCCACCCTAAATCTTTCAAAATCTGTGTAACGCTTTCTGTACGGCCGTAGCAGTTTTTCACGAATCGCGCAGCTTTCCTTTGTATTTTATCAAGTTCATGGACTAGGTCTTTCTCCGCCGGATCCCTTATGCTCGCTGCATATTCAAGGTGTGGCCGGACGAGTGCAAAATAGCACCTCTCTTTCACTTTATCATCCGATAATCTTCCCACAACACGCTTGACAAATCCTAACTTCTTCAGGGCTCTGCCACAAATATTTCTTATATGTGTCCCCCACGATAGGTTCGAAGTTATCGTAACTCCCAGGTATTTAACTTCATCTGTCGCATTTATGCTAACGCCATCCACAACATATACATGGGGATAGTTGGACGACCTACGCAAGAAATGCACCGCCGAGCATTTGCTCAGATTAAGTTCTAGTCCCCACTCTTTGCTCCACGCATGAACGTTGTTTAAGTCCGATGACAGAATTTCAAAGTCAGATTGATCACTAATTTCGCGGTATATGACAGCGTCGTCGGCAAATAAACGTATTTTACTGCTAATTCGGGAGCAAAGGTCGTTTATATATATAATGAACAAAAGTGGGCCAATAACGCTACCTTGCGGGACACCTGATGTCACTTTAACTATATCAGAGCTAATTCCGTCAAGAACTACTTTTTGCTTACGATCACTCAGAAAGTCACGTATCCAGTTTACTACTTGTTCGTTTAACCCGCATGACTGTAATTTGTATAATAGTTTTCTGTGAGGTACCGTGTCGAAAGCTTTCTTAAAGTCTAGAAATAGTGCGTCAACTTGTTTTTTCGATTCACCAGATTTGAGAACGTCGTGAAGAAAGAGCGCGAGCTGTGTTTCGCATGATCTACCTTTCCGGAACCCATGCTGACAATTATGCAGGAGGTTTCGACTGTCCAGAAAAGTCATGATATTGCTAACAACGATATGTTCGAGAATCTTGCCTGTAATCGATGTTAATGATATTGGTCGATAGTTTCCTGGGTCATGTCTGTTTCCCTTTTTAAATATCGGTGTAAAATTAGAGGTGTAAAAGTATGCAAATAAAATTGTGAGTAATGAACTAAATTAGCGTGTACAAATCATTCCCTGAGGTAGTTTTATTCTCAACTTTCAGTGCAAACGCTTTCAGAACCGAAGGTTTTGCTATTCTGTAAAAATTACTGCTGTAAGTAATTGGTTTATTTTGAAAAATTACTTGAGTAATAATACAAACTACAAATCAATATCAAATTTTTTGCGAGATCTATGAGTTAGAAGATATTTAATTTTCAAGTCCCCCCGGGTTACATGGCTATACCATTTTTTTGTGGAAAATGATTGATGTTGTTTTGGCAAATAGCTCAAAAAGTATAGCAGTAAGTGGCAGATATTTTATTACCACAGAAAACATGTTTATTATGCATATTATTTTTACTTACATATACATTATTTTTCTTTATGAGGAGGCTAAACTCACTTAATTAAATTAAAAATCATATCTCAATCACACTCCCTTATGCGGACTGATATCACTGACGTATTACCAGCAGTGTATGCAGAATTTTAATTCCACATAAGGAGGCTTAATCAAAGCTCGATGAGAATCACTGAGTCACACAAAAGAAAGATTTACTGCGACGACCTCAATCTTATGACCGTTGGTACACTGAGAGAACAGGTTTGGATGCTACACCCTAAACTCTTTTGGGCGGGGAGGTTTGGATGCGCCATCAAGAATGATACGACGTCAGAACTAACTATTTGGATGTGAGAGCCAAAGGCAAAGAGTGTCACACCAAACGCGTCTAGTCGACGTCCTTTGGATGGGAGACAAAAGTTGTACGTGGTGCAGTCTACCGATTTAGGTGCGAAATCAAAATCTATAGTTGCGCGCTCTGGTGGCGCTGTCAGGAAGCTCTAGCACCCGCCATTCCGTGTTCAGCCGTGCAAGCTGTCGGCACGTGTGGACTTGTTCTGGGCGAAACAGGCGAACTTCGTTGTGACCCTTCTGCCGCGTCTGCTTCACTGTTTTCCTGCTGCTCGAAGAGATATGGACGAGGGGACGAAGAAATTCCTATTGAAGGCTGGACTTTGAGCCTAAATCCAGGTGTTCGCTAGTAAGTTGCGCGGCCATTACGTGTTAATTCTCATGCCTATACTACCAGCCTTTGCCTACGAGTTCCCTTTCAGATTCCTATTGTTATTCTATGTGCTTATTACAAACAAAGTTCTCTCTCAGATCATATTTTGTATTATGTTATGATTGTATTCTAATAATATTTTTATGTTGTTGACAAAAGATTTTTGATAATTGTGTTAATTTGTAATGTTTTGAAATATTTTTTGCATTTTTTGTAATATGTTGACGAATTATGTGATAATAGATATCTATCATAACGACCTCAGAGCCCAGTTTAATCGTTTTTCTAGTTGCACCGTCCTACTAGCCTATTTCCAAAGGAGTTGAAAAAGAAAAATATTAGGGCAGTGGGGTTTAAAAGGGGGGAGGGAGTGGTAGGGGCACATGCTTTTGGGCTGGTCATCTAAAGTTTTCATTCGGTATCCAAACGTTTTTCTGATGAGCCACCCAACACTTTGGTTCTCACACCCAAAGTACTCGTCCATCTTCCTTTGGATGCAGCACCCAATGGAGTAGGTGGCACATCCAACTCCTCATCACCAATTCCGTTTGGATGACACATCCAAATGTATGGGCAAATCCTTTCCTTCACCTCAGGTTTGAGTGTGACATCCAAACCTACAATAATCATATCAAAAGTGTTTTCTCAGTGTAAGGCATGCTGAAACCAATGAGGCAAGAACATTTTCGTATATTCTTCCAGTAAAGCCGTGTCGAGTAAAATTTAGTAATCCAGTAAGTTCTTGTTAGAAGTAGCAGCCAATACGCGAAACCGTGAGAAGCAAGGAAAGGTGACAAATAACACTGGGCAGGCATCTTAGAAATGGGCAGGCTGGACGTCTCGTTTGACAGGTGATCCAAGTAATTGAAAGAAGTACCGCATGTATGGCATAATTTTCTCCTGAGCAAAACCATTTCGAAGGATTTTACTACGGAGATTTCAGATGGAAAAAGGAATTGCGAGCATCGATAGCATTGAAGGCTGGACCTGTCCCCCTCCATTCATCACTGCTGCCTTCTGTTATCCTTCCATTAATTTTATCACTGAAGCATTCCCTTCTTGATTATTTGGGTTCAATAATCCACTTTGCTACCTTGAGAGACGAAATTCATGACGAAAAGAATGCGAGGCAAAAACTACAAGGAGAACAGCCTTAGAGGAACAAGCTTTCCAAAATATATAGAACTCACTAATTAATAATCATATAAATATAATAACAAGGAAAAACCTCACTGCAACGTTTGCTTAAATTGGATTACATGAATACGAAACATAGACATTCAGGAAAGGAGAAAGAAACATGCATGAGGCAATGGAAATTTATAACTAAAGGCAACTGACAAAGACAAACTGTGTAGAGAAAAACTTAATGAAAACGTTTCGGAAGAAGTGAAACATATAAAGTGATTTCAAAATAATAGAATAAGGGGAGAAAAACTTGTTGGACGGGTATTATCATCTCCTAACAAATATATTAGAAGGCAGAGTGGTAGGAAACCAATGACCTGCATTCTTCAAAAATATGGAGCAAGAAATTGTCTTGACATCGTACGCTAACGCGAAGGAAGCTACAATGAAGATATATGGCCATCGCCACAACGAGTCATATGATGATCATCCACGTGCCGAACTCTTTAAAAGACAGCACTTCCGTAAATGACAACCATTACACGGAAACACGTCAACATCCCAGCGGCATTTGAATCCGTTCGCATTTACGCGTTAGCTATCCAGTGAGTAGGTCAGGCTGGTACCTACAAATTTCTATATGTAATCCTACACAGTTCAATTTCAAGTCTATGTGCAATCATATGATTGGTTTCCTATCCTGGGCAAGTCTCTTCCTTCATAAATATGACTGTCATCCCAGCTCTTCCACTAAATATCTCATGAAGTCCAGTTCCCGCCTGCCTCTCCAGTTCTTTTCTTCAACTATAACATCCAGTATGGTTCTGAAAACCCTTCAGGTCTTTAAGTGCAAACAATTAATGTATAGTTTCTCTGCTTCAACCAGCCGCAGTGTTCCTTAAATCCTCCGAAATAAATCTTTATCCGCGAACCTCGAATTACATCTCTATAACTAAAAGAAGTGAAAAAATAAGAAAGGTGAACATTAGAACTGATTAGGTACAAAACATTCCTCCTTTCTTGCCATCAACAATCAGAAATGGCTGAAATATAATTGAGCCTAACGATACATACATTAACATTAAAGTAACTTTCATTCGTCCTCCCGCCTATCCCTTTTTCTTATGAGCTCGATAGAATGTGGAGGCAGATGCAGACTTACTACTGAAAATAGCGTTTTATTAGAGGTCACCCGCTTGTGGTGTGGGGTTCCCTACTCGCTCGGATTCCCCTGGAAAAATTCGGACAAATGCGATCCCCTCTGAGCTGATAGGTACAAAGCATTTCTCCGAATTCTTTTCCTTATTACCTCCCCATGTCATAGCTGGCGTATTAACACCCTTGGCCACACGCCCCCGAAGTGGATCGCAGGGTGATAATTATATAAAGAGAGCTGTTTATTAAGCATAAATACACATAGTGATTGCAAACTTTTACATCGCCACGGCTCCAAATAGGCTGGCGAACCACTGCAGTCGTCTCCCACCAAATTACTGTCATCGTTTTGCGGACCATTCCAGAACTCGCGATCACTATGGTCACTTAATGGCATCAAGTCGATTGAGGTCGATTGACTAGTGCACCTCCATTGTCAGGCGGCGTCAAGAGCCGTATCCGTGTCACCTTGGCACCGGCACCAAATCACTCTCGATCGATTACTCGCTGGCTCCTTGCTGTCTCGACGACGCGCTTCCAAGAGTGCCCGCCCGTGAATCCATCCAAATCCCCACCCCCCCCACCACCACTACTCCCCCCCCGCCTCACGCCCAAACACGTCGCCGCTGCCCCCTCCCCCCTCATTTCCCCCACCTGCCCCCCGTGCATGTGACCCCCTCTGAGTCCCTCTCGCCACACCCACTCCACCACCACCACCACTTGACGAGGTTGGCTGCACTGCCAACCGGCGATGGACCCGCGCCGCCACATCCAATGCGTCTGCCAAATGACTCCCGAGGACTCGAGGCCGACGTCGCCGCCGAAGTCCTTGCGTCCTTCTCTCCCGCGTCGGTCCTCCCTTCCTTCGACGACACCCGCGAGACACCCCCAACTGTCACGTGGGCGACAAGGCGGCCGGATCGCACGACGCTCGCCTTCCTAAAGCTTCTACTCCTCGCGCCAAGTAAGCCCACTAAGTCGTCGTCCTGAACCAGTGGTTCTCGATTGGCGGAGAATTCCCTTCCTGGGGGACACTTCAAATGGCTTTCGAAGGGGGGATTGGGATCAGTATTCGGCTAAACTCAATGCTCCTTCAATTATTTCAAATCTGTAAATTTATATACATATTCCGTGGTGAAATTCAAAGACCTGTGGAAACGACCGCGTCATAAATTGAACGAAGGCACCCGCTAGTGTTCACATATATGGAGGAATTTCACAGTAAAAGAAATTGGGCAGTGAAGGAGTTTAAGTAGTGATTTTTGTGGAGGAAAATATCATGCCTAAGAAATTTTTTCGGAGAACTGTGTTTGTAGAATTAGTTAGAAAACAGACGTTATGTATTATAAACGCTGAATTAAGTATCTTAGGGCTACAGCTGCTAGTATTTTGCCGCAAGCCATCGTTTCTACCTCACCTGTTTATTCTTTAGCCTATGAACTTGCACCAGGCGCGGTAGCTTACGCACAGCTGTTGTTCTTCTCGACTTTCCGGAGCTGTCTTATGCTCCGAACTCGTTCTACTGCTTTCTGATTGGTCCTTTTGGACTCCTCACTTAATCTTCTTTCCCCTCATAACCGTTGGCGAGACTTATTTGCCTTCTTGTTTTGAGGATATTTGGACATGCTCCAAATTTTCGACATGAATCGCTCAACTTTAACTATTTATTAGCATATAATTTTTCAATTCCAGCCTCAATTTCCACAATTTGTCAATTATTTCATTGCACTCCTCGAGGTCTGTCTAAGGATATCACACATAACTTCCAAAGCTTCCTGCTATACAAGTTTTTTCGGAACGTTTTTTCCACCACAAATTGTTGACTTCGTTTCAGAAAGATGAGACCTAACGTTCTCAAATTAAAAGTTGCGTGGCATTTTAACATTTTTTATTTAAACAATAAATTTTTTGGACGTGTTTCATATCTATAAGTTATTAAACCTGTTTGGCAGTCAAAAAAAATCGCCGCTTCTAGGTACGCAGTGTCCCTCCATACCGAAAGCGCGGAAATTGACTTTTTCAGCAAAAAATTTAGTTGCCTGGATTAGAAGACCTATCAAAAACCTCAGTTCAGGTAAATGGTTTCTAAGGTGAATTTCACGTTGTTATTCTGTGATGTTCAATTTAGAGTACTGAATGCCACAAATTAAAATCGATTCATCGACACATGCATAATTTTCGTTTGTGACATTAAATTAATTTTTAATGACTAATTTTGGAAAGAAGAATTTAATTTGAATAAAGGTGAAGGAGGAAAACATTTGACAGTTAAGGTTACGTAATCATCCCCAACCGATACCAAGTGGTTTCTAAACTGTGATTAGCGCACCTCTTATTCCTCGTACTCATCACTTACGTAGGCACTGGTAAGACCAACCTACATACGTTCCTACTCCTAGGAGTTACAGGTCTTAACTCTGAGCTGACCTCTCAAGGTATTGCAGCGAAAAAGAGGAAAACAATCACTTTGGATAGTTGGAGTGACTTTTATCCATAGTGACAACAAGGCAAAGTTTGAATTTTAACCATTTATATGTAGCGTCAACCAGGGTGAAGGTGGTAGGGACACGAAAATTTCGAATCTGGAAGGAATTGGCGGACTAACGGAAGAGGGCAGTAAACGACGGTGGTTGGCCCATAAACCGAACACTTGTTGGTATTAGTAGATAGTGCTTACACTACGGTTCTTAGTTTTACCTCTACTTGGTTACGCTACCTTCGTCTCCAGTGTTATCACTTCATCATCGCCAAACCTCTGTTTTTGAGCCGTTCAGCCGAGAGTCGTTAATAATACTGCAAGGATAAGTGTTATTTTTTGCTTCAGAAAGTATAGAGGGTTGTGATCCGTTGAAAAAAGCATGAATACACGTTTTACAACTTTTTCTCTAAAATGCATTAAATTGCAGTTAACAAGGTGAATATGATAAATCTAAGTTGTAAATTTTTGACATGTTTATAACTAAGAAAGCTTAGTGGCTTGATTAGCGGACAAATCTCAGCGGCATTTGGGAAACCTTCTTTCGTATCCTGATCAGGTTCCTAAAAAAATTGGAACTTTGCGTAACGAAGGATCAGACCCTTTCACGTCGTATTATCTGGATGAATTTTTCGGGTCTCTAAACGCGTAAGAGTTTCCATAGTTGCCGACATGCTGGACCTCAAAACGTCAGTAGTGGTGGAATCACTCACCCGGTTGGAATCCCGAGGAAACTTAACCTAGAGGGGATCGGGATGGTGTGTGGCTAGAGTACTGGCTTACCACACGGGAGGCCAGGGTTCATATCACTGCAGAGGAGGATGTTATTCAGAGGAAATCCGATCCCTATTTGAGTGTCTTGTCGAGGGCACTTCAAGTACACTACTCCGTCTGTCGGATGAGACGTTAAAGCGTAGTCCCCTTGGCGCCTTTCGTTAATATCAGGTTAATGCCGACGCCGGGTTTCCATTCACCCTTCCTCCCTTACCTATCCCCTATGGCGCAAATGACCTTAGCTGTCGGTCGCCTCCCCAAAATCAAATCCAACTTAATCTAGAACTTTGTAATTTCCCCATCTTTGTTCCTAGCCATGCTTTAGATGGTAACTCCCTTTATCAAATAATTAATAACCAAGCCATTATAAAATCAGTTACTGCTGAAAACATTTTCGGGAATAAAATAATGGAGCACACCAAGTACTACTCTATTTAGCGGCGTGTTTCAGTAAAATAAACTTGAGTCGGAAACCTTCGCGTTTCTTTCAGTGGCCATAATTACAGAATTGATAATAGGAAAGGATCCCACAAGAGAATCCCCCTGAACTAATTATAAGGGTAGTGATGAAACATTTTTTCTAGTAGCCCTTCATTCTGTAATTGAAATATCTAATTCGGTTGACTGATTCGGAGGAACGATAGGTAAAGAGAAGTGATATTTAAATACGGAAAGAAGAGCAGTATCAAAATACTGTCTTATTATAATCGTATGGTTCGATTTTGATTGATTTTTATCGGTCATAAAAGCAACAGTAGCTAATTTCAATTCCAGGGAGGAAAATGATTCTTAAGAATAAGTCCTCCAAAACATCTTTCATATCTAGTACAACTGAATCTCTCGCATTTAAATTCTTTAATAATACTGTAAAAAAATAAGTAAGACTTCAAAAGCATCACTGATCGCTGCAACATCTCCATATCTGAAATTCAAATCCCAATGCATATGAATAGTGAAGGACGAATATCAGCAATTATATATATATATATATAATCGTTCGTTCATTCACTCAGACCGCTCAGCAGCAAATACTCTCATAAATGTTCATACAGAAAGGTAGAAAGAAAGTGGATATATATATATATATATATATATATATATATATATATATATATATATATATATATATATATATATATATATATATATATATATATATATATATATATATTATGACGGAACACGTTCGCCATATACGTGGTAGGAAGAGGGGAACACCAGCCGTCCCGATTGAGGGAATGATCGAGTAAATTGGTCTATTTGAATCCACCAGAATATATTTCACAATACCTGATGATGTACCAAATTAACAAAAAAAATACTCTGATGAGGATGAATATACGATAATGAAACCTCCAAAACTTGAGGATTCAGATGAAGATGGACAGCGTGAAATACATACATAAAACAGAAAAAAGGTGAATGCAATGAGACTTTTCCCTCTTCCAAAAATGATACATGTTACAAAAAAATGACTTTTGGCTAACTTTCACATGTGCCCTTAAATAAAGTTTCTTGATCACTGGAATAGGTCGCTGTCTGATACTTTTTAACACTTCATCGAAAGTTTGGTGAGGGCAAGATGCACGGGGGCAAAGGGGAAAGAGATTCTGATTTCGTGACTGGGGAAGGGAGAGTTTATCTGGATGACCAGAACGGTGGACGGGTCGCAAACAGCCACGTTCTTACTGATTGCTGTTGATGCAGGAATTGTTGAAGCTGTCAATGGAGTCGCTGCTTGGATCTCCATAATCGCGGCACCGGGAAACAATCTTCTCCCGCACCGGGGAAGAACACGGCCGTCATTCGTCCGCTTCACTCTCTGCTTCTCCAGAATTTTCCTTGCTTATCCCGTCCTCCACCAGCATAAATCTGGTTTGCTCAAGAGGTTGATGGCTGTTATGCTCATCGTAGGACTTCCCCTAATGTTTCTCCTCGCGAAGCTCACACTCCGGGCGTTTTTATATCCCTCGGGAGGGGTAGTCACTCGTCGAAGGATGGGGTTTTCGGTGAGAGGGGGTTACTTTTCACATACCGGGGATAAAGTGGGTCCCTAGGTAGCCCTAGTTAACTTGAGGACGCCACACCGGCCACCATTCACCCTGACACACTCACACGATAACATCACACAACCAGGCAAATGCACTGTATTTCAGAACACCTTGAACCAACACTCGATCAACCCTTTTCAGAGGGCTTGAACTTTACTGAAGTTTTACATATTCAGCGGATGTATTTGTCGAGTATATTATCTTTAGAACCCGCATGTTATGGCCATAGAGTCCCTCCTCAATAATATATATGGTCTTAAATTTGATTTTTTCATGTTACGAGAACATTTAGTGAGAGAGCATCATCAACCTGAATTCAAAAAATAATTCAAAACCTGAGCCACAACTAGTATGTCACAGAGCTTCACATCCTAGCTGATGAGGTTGAGCATCTTCCACGCAAAAGAACTGCCTTCATTCAGTCTCTTCAAAATTCCATTCCACCTCTTGTCATTTTCCTTTGCTGGATTCTAGAGTAGAAACTGTTGTGTAGTTGGTTAATTGATGATTTGTCATGCTGGCCTATATTTTATAACTATTTCTGTAACTATTTCTATATCAGCAGTTATATCATACCTCTAGCATCAACATGCTAATGCTGAGCCAAAAAACCACGCTGATTCAACTACGACGGAAGTTGCGTCAAAATAGGCAAAAAAATTGTCATAAAATAAAGAACCTTAAACTATGTAGACAAATTATCCAAAAAAATCACTCTTATCATAGCTAGCTAAAAACTCGTAGGCAACTCGTCTTGTACGACGGTAGAAAACTCGTCCTATTCCTTATTTATATCCATAGTTTAATTACAATATTACGAAAACCTTAAGCTGTTCGCTGATGACGTGATAGTCTACCACGAAATAACTGCGACTTTGGTTTAAAAAAAAAACTATTTGAGTTTCATCTAATACGACTTTGAATCTCTTTCAGCAGATCATAAAGAGATTTTAATTGTGATAGCGCGTTAAGCCGTCGACAATCAATTGATCATTGCGCCAACACTGATATCAAAGAACCAATTTTACCCGTTCCTCTTTCTTTAAAAAATGAAATCGGCTATTGCTTTTTAGCATAACAAATCAAAAAAGAGCAAGAGGAAATATTTCCACTTAGAGACGCAATCAGATTTGATGGCATTCTTCGGCCATATACGAAAGGTTTCCTCACCAAAAACAAACAACATATACTAAACCTGTGCATTCGTACCGCCTTTCTACAACATTCCACTTTTACGTACAATGCCATATTTTGTTAGTAAAACGAAATCTTCTTTCAATCAAACATAAAACCCCCATTAAATGGGCCCCGCTTTCCCAAGAGCTCTCTGAAGGCGTACTATGAAGCTGGACGTGCGTATATTCACTGGTTCATTTTTTATTTTAAAGAAGAAAAGATAAAAGGCATGGCAGAGAGAATCAACTCAAACTCCGAAGGCCTCCAAGGGATCAATTAAAAGTCGGATGACATTAAAGCGCCATCATGTGAATTACTTAAAGTGAGATTTTCCTCAACATGAGACATAAGTTGAAAAGATCTCTGATTCTCTTCCTCTGAACGGAATCGTTTTATAACGATAATCAATCTCAAATATTAAAAATTATGAACAGAAGGGCATGAAAATATTCTTGCATGAAACTGCGTTGAATGGACCTCAGAACTGCACTGATTTTGACATAATGCTGTTGTTCTTAAGATAGCGGTGTTCTATGCTCGCTCGCAGCCCATCCACAGAATAAAATATGATGGCTATAGATGCCTTGCGAGAAAATTTGAAACCAGGAACAGATATTGTATAGAAATTATTGTACAGCATAATGCCATTTTTATAACCCACAAGAGCTAGAACACTGAGGAATGAAATTCTTTTTTTGGTCACGTTACAATTTAATCGTCGTATTAGGACGTTTCATCTCGTCGCCATGAATTCCATCCTGCTGACTGATACCTCCATGATATACATATCTTTACTCTCTTGTTGTCATATTTAAAACAGCACCACCCACTGAAGCTGTAATGTTTCCATTAATTCACCCTCTTCCTGATCACATCAAGGAGCTCTCCGTTTAAATTTACCGCATGAGACAATCTTCCTCCCATAATGCCAAATCTGGTATAAAAAATGATAGCGTCTTCCATCTAGTATCGCTTGATCTTCTCAAAATCATCTATACCCAGCAAAATTGCCTATTACGTGGGCAAAATGTCGTTTGACGTGAGTTCAGCCTACTTTGCGACAGCGTGAGGAAAATTCCTACATTAAAGCTATGCGGTTCAACAGGTTGAGGTAAATCCTTTTACCACCACAAAACCACGATGCTTCTAGTAATGCAATAATATAAAAATGAAATATGCCGGGCCGAATGATGAAAACGTCGCTTCAGACAGCATGTACCATTCGGAAAGTCTTTAGATATCACTCGAGCAAGGTCTACGCTGATGCAGTTTGGATATAATATCGATGTTTAGCAATCGCTGCATTCCTCTAGACCCACAAATAAATTATGAAGCCTTTCGGAAGAAGGAGCGATACCCCGTGACCCACTGGTGGCAAGGATTTGTAAAGCCATACTCCCATAAAATGGGGCAGTGAAGAGACATTTTAGGCATAAAACGTTGCAGCTGTATTACGTTTTTCTGATATTTTCATTAGGCTTCCTATATATTAATGTGAAAAATATCAAGTTTTGTCCCCACTCCCCTCACTCATATTCCTTGTTAACTCTTATATCTTTCTGAACTTTTATAGTTCAGAAATTCATAAATACTCGCAGTTAACGTAACATTGGTAGCATACCTATGGTGTAGTCCCGTTCTTTGAAATTTCACCTCATGACAGGTATTTTCAGGGTTCTGTTAATGCGCCAGTCGTTGCAGTTTCATTATTATTTGCAGCACATAGTGTTGCGCATACCGGTTAAGAAAATCACCCCTGCCAGACACTCTTGAGATGGCTGGGTGAGAATTATGTAAACTGAGCTCCTCCAAATACACTCCCATAGGACATGTCACCATTTCACCTCCAAAAATTTTACACATTTTCACGGCTGGTGACCAAAACCCCCTGCCACACGCCCATGCGGCGGCTCGCGGGGTAGTATGTAGATGTTGATGTGTATTTAGGCTCACAAATAAAAGCGACATTTTGATTCAAGATGGCTTCATTCACATCGTGATTGCTCAATGCTCGAAAATAAATTTCTAGCTATTCCATCTCCCCCTCTTGACTTCCAACAACTACTCTAGCCAAATTCCCCAGACCCTCATTTTCTCTTTCTTAAATTTACCAGCGAATGCCAGTTCTCCCTTACAATGAATATGAGCTCCCACTTTAATCGGAATCTCTCGCCTTACAATAGCTTTTCCGGAAGTAGAGGATTGCTTGGGTTTTAGGGATTCCAGGTGCCGAAGTTATGTATCCTAAGATCGGCGTCTTAAGTAAAACACGACATTTAGCCCATCCCAGGGCCCAATTGACCCACGGCTCTCCAATTACTTAGTTGTTATGCTGGCCCATAACCCAATATGGCAGTCAACCATTTAATGAAGAGTCAATAAACCGTTCATTCGGCATTGGATGTATCCCTTTCCTTGAGAATTTATCAGCTCTCAACTATAAATTATCATACTTCAACGTGACCCACCCATTGAAAAGACCTGTTTGTGAGAAAATCATCAACACTTCATATGTAAGTTTTGAGTCTAGCATAGAGTTCGTGAAATTCAGGGAAAGAATCGAAAAAGTGCCCTTTTGCTGGTATACTCAATTCTTTCATATAAGGCGAAAACTTCACGATGTTATTTCATTTACAATAAACAGCCGATCTATTTCAGTAGTATATGACATTTTTAAGCATTAGGATTCTATATTTCAAAAAGGGTGTGAGCTGCTTTTGAAATAAATGCTCTGTTGAGGTGGCATGTGTCAGACTATCTGATATGATGATATGGTTCGATGGAATTACAACATCTTGATCTGATAGTGTCGTAAAAGCAAACAAAGAAATGAACTGTTGCCTGGTCATGATTCAAGTGCATACCTTGAATACTGTCCCGTAACGCAGAGACATTATTTTCCTAAAAATTCGCAATACAAGAACCTACGCAAATTCACTGTTATGCCATATATTCTTCGGGTAATCAAATATTTTCTAAGTAATCTAGTCATGCGATTGAATTCTTTGCCTCTATTCACTTAGAATTTCAAGTAAGTAATGGGTCGATTGCAATTTTATTAGCGTAATGATTCAACCTGTATCCATTGTCAGTATGCAACGCAGACGATTATATTTTCACTGAAATATCCCTGCATGGTATGTCAAATTTTGCTGAGCCCATGGAAATTGTCATATTCTCTTAAACGGTGGACTTCTGTTGGGGAATAAATCTGCATTGCTGATAAAAAGTCTGTATATGACATTACCAGCTGCGAATCTTCACCTGAATTTAGCATCGAAAAGTTGTATTCAAAGAGCACTAACTTGATGCTTTAAAATACCATACAAATTGTTCGTTTCAAGTTCCTGGAGGTCCAAAAGAAAGCAACATTTTGGTCTTCATTCTGAAAATTTGAAAATAAAGCTCTTTCTTGGGAATATGATTACTTAAAATTAAAAAAAAAATCTTTCAAGATTCCTAAAACTAGTCTTCTCTGTTTATAAATTAGCTTTTCATTTTTATTTTCGAAATGAAAAACACTTCCACTTCGGGTATTCATCGGTAAGCATAACAAATAATGGAAAAATTAAACCTGTCGTCGTTGTCCGTCTCTCGAGGCAGTCTTGAGGGAATGAGCCGAAGGAATTCGTACGTCTCTCCGCTATTTTCCCCATTTATCTTTCATACAGAGAAGCAATTTTATGATTATTTTCGTTTAAGTATCTTATTTCCAAATTTATCTTCATCAATGGAGATGCTCCGATTTTGAATAGACTCCGCATATTTCTTGGACTTTTTTGAGAGCAACATTATCGCTCTCTTCTTCGGCGCCGCCTCAAAAACTGGAGTTAATCGAAGGCGGGAGCACCTTAAACTTTGGGGATTGCAAAACAGCCTAGAGAATGACTAATTATGATTATTTCAGCATATTTTTGGGAAGAAATGCCTTCTTTGATGGTACAGGAATCCTCAATAAATTGATAACGATACACTAAATTAAAGCAAAACTTCTGAAATAATGGTACGAGCGATATTCCTGAAGCATAAAAAGTGAATTAAGTCAATACCCCTAAGGACTTATGAGGATTCCTTTTGATTCAGAAATATCGAAATATTTTGAAAGATAAACACCTTAATATTTTATCTTTATTGTGGGATACTTATTAGTCTAAGTAAAGGCAACATCGTATGACAATTAAACAAATGGAAATAAGCTTAAAAGATTCCAAAAACTTCAGTAATGCTCACGCATTAATTTGGCCAGTAGCGTTTATAAAACATAATAAATATAAGCAATTAGCATTTCATTGCATTTCTTGTAATAATAAATACAATGAACTGGAGCAATCCGTGTGCACCTTCAATATGCTAAGCAAAAGGAATGAGCCGGCGGAGATGGGCGTGAGAAAATCACAATTGGTTCAAACATTTTTGTAATCGCATTCATGAATTACCATGGAGTATTTTTTCAGGATATTCAGTCATGTACAAAAAAATATAAAAAAAGGTTTCGACCGATTCTGAGATGGAGTATTTGAGAAACATTTGTTTTTTTTTAAACTTATGATTAAATAAAAAATGAAACTCATTAACTTTCTCAATTCTCGCAAACTTTCTCACAAACTTAAGCTGCTCAAAAACTCAATTTTAAATAGTAATGCAATATTTAAAGAAGGCTCAGCTTTAAAATGAGTTTTTTATGGTTTCTATGCAATAATTGGGAGCGGAGATACAAGTATAAACATGATTCAGGGTACACTTGGAAAAATATGTGAAAAATAAAATACGCATAATCCACAAAGTTTTTTTTGCCCAAAAGGTTTTAGGTCATTACATTTAAGGTTGAATGCGACCCATTTTAAATTTTGAGCAAAATACGTGACCTAAAGGGACAATCGTTTTTTAAATAGAGATGGAATGACCCATATGAAATTATTGTATAAATTTCACCAAATTTGGTAATCAAAGGAAGACCCCTGAGAAACGAAAATAAAATGGATATGAGAGAGATATGAGTATGACCAAATCTGGTAGAGAAGTCAGAAACGAGATCTTAGATGAATTGCAGAAAAAGTGATATCAGTGTATACAAAGGGCATGAGACATATCAATACCTCCCAAAACTTAAGAACAGACTAGAAATGAATTACATAAACCTAGACTGGAGTGAAACTTAAGTCCTACCGGGACACGGAAAATACGCAGGAAAATTAAATTAACTCAATCGACTTGGTAGAAAGTGGACCCTATCGTCACTCAAAAAATATCTTTCAAGATTCGTAGGATAATTTGTTTCACTGCCACACATCTGTGAGAGAAAACAAAATATTATTAAAAAAATAGGAAATAATACTTATATTGGAATGAATTGCTTATTCCATATTCCTAAGAGGATAGTAAAATAATTTAAAAGTTACTCAACATTTATGTACCAATCCAAGTATGCAAAAGTAAAAAAATAAATCTGCAGCTAAGGGATACCCAAAAGGTTCAGATCTTTGGTCCTTGGATGAAGAATTCAATTATGGACAAGCTTTGAAGTGATGACTACCCAAAGAACCGCGCTGTGATTGCAATCGCAGATGATTTTTCAGTATACGGAAATTTGAGAAAGAAAATAGTGGAAAATTTCAACCAATACATGTTGATAGTAGAAAACTAGGCTCAATGAAATAGGTTGAAACGACTTACATTCAAAAGTGAATTTTTCGTTGCGGAACTAGCCTGGCTCGAAACTGAATTGTGATGAAATGAACGATAGCAATGAAAACTGAATACCAGTTGTATACACTTGGGTGTATGCATCCATGAAAATCTCTCCTTCCAATCAGTCATCAACACTTGACTATAAAGGTATAAAAAAATACTGTATACAGTGAGACGCTATTGAAGAACAATGCTTGGCAAAATAAATCAGAGAACTGAATTAGCGTAATCAAATCCAACATTACCAACGAAGCGAAACTTGGGGGAGCAGAGTTGAATACAGCAGAGTACACTAAAAGCCCTCTGAAAGGCAACGACCATGTTTAATTTCAATGGTGCATTGCGGTTAAATAGTTAGTGCGGGTGCCCTGGTGGTAATAGCGCTGAAATCACCACTAAAGTATAAAGAGCAAGCGGAGGAGGCTGGAGATTAATTAAAATAACCGAAGAAAACCTATACGTATTTCAATGAGCGAATAACAACAATAAAATGTCAGAGTAATATCACGCTAAAAAGAGATTGAGAGAGCAGAATAAAACTGAGAAGGATAATCACAGAAGCAAAATGGAATATAGAATAGGGTTTATTCAGGAATGAAAGACCCTCACACGAAAATCTTTCAAAGTGGAGCAAACAAAGAAAATGAAATTCGCCAACTCAAAACGAAATTATGGATGATACCTTGTATCGAAACCGGTCGCCTGATTAAATAATTGTGGAACCTGCCATTGATTTTTCCTTTGTGATCATCATGATGGAGAACCATCATGTTTCGCCTGACAATATTGAATTTAGCAATTATGAAATTTTGTCGGGGCAAATTATCTAAAGCAAATTGGAAACAGTCACGATAGTGATTGCAATAAGCGCGGAGCGGAAGATTCAATTTTGCATAGAATCGAAAGTTGCACAAAAGTCGAAGTCTGGAGATTACACTAAGGGTTACAAACTGGAGAACACACAAACTAAATGCAGAATCTAATAATAAACCTCTAAAAGACAATACATGGTGATTTCTCATTGAATAAAAACTTCAATCAGGTGATGCTGGGGAAATATAGGAGAAAAAATACATTTACAAATAAGCAAATTTACGCAAATTCTACCTACACGTACATACTAACCTGCCGTTAGTATGTACGCGTAGGTAACTGCGTGCCGCCACGTGGGCGTGTGGTAGGGAGTGTTAGATCACCAGCCGTGTAAAGATGTAAGGGATAATGTTTTGGAAGGAGAAATGGTGATGCCTACGACCTAATGGGCGTGTATTTCGAAGAGCTCAGTTTTTAATATGGTCTCTTATTGTGCGCGGAAAGAACGAGTTTTTGTACCTATCTGTTCGGCAGTGTGTCTCTCTTATTTTATCGCTTCTGTCACACCTAGAGATGAAGTGAGGCGTCATGATTATATTGTCGGTGTTGCTCTGAAACACACTAGTTCTGAATTTCTCTAGCAACCTAAGACTAGCGTGTAGAGTCACTAAGGGCTCCCACCTTAATCTCTCTAAAAGTTGTGAGACCCAAAATTGTGCGTTAAACTATGAAATAAAACAAAAAAAGATTTAAATAAGCAGAGAAAATGTGACTACAAAAACACAGTGTGAAAGTTAAGGAGGTGAATTCAATTTAATGAGAAAAGACACGTGGAGGCCTTTATCGATTCGAAGTCCTCCGGCCAGCTCATATTTAAAACCCCCGGAAACGGAGAGGGTGGAAATTAAGACTGGACTTCACGCCCCAGTTTCCCTTCTCTCTTCCCATTCCTTTGCCCATTCAAGTGTGAAGTTCAAGATATTAGTAGTGAGTAAATAATTGGATATTAGTATATTGCTAAAATTTTCTCATGAATGTTTTTCGTGAAATGTTGAAGGACCCATTCAGCCGAACAACGATACAGCATAGTTTTCGAGAGGTCTATTAAATTCAGCAAATCAATTAGTACACGAAGATTAATTTCATTTGACAATTCAAACAAATGGAGCGTGTAGCGAAGAGACATTTGGAACTTAGATATGAAAAAAAAATTTTAATGCTCTTGGTGGGCCACAATGAACTCACTTCATTCGGATATGAACGCGAAATGAAATAAAGTCGTATGCATAATGGCAATCGCCAGATTTTTGACAAACTCATGTGTGCTTCGCGGTCAAAATAATTGTATAGAAAGCTATAAGTAACAAGTTACAATACTCATGCTAAATATTAATCCTTTTTCAAGAGGTCTGCGCAAACAGATTTGTTTTAAGTAGAAAAGCAGAGGCGTAAAAGAAAATCACGTGGACGACTGCGGAAGGGTTTTCAGCCCCCAAGGTACAAAGCGGCTCTCTCCATGTCTATAGTTTTACACGAAAGCCGAGGAAAATACTTACTCCCTCCCGTGGATGTGGACGCATTTTGGAAAAGTTTCAAAATGATTTTGATGGGCTGGGACGGACACGCTGACATTAGGAAAAAGAGCTCAATATTGATCTTAAAAGGCTTACTTTCCCGGATTAGATTTATCCGACGAGAGTAACATTTATTGAAACCATCTCCTTAAGTTTCTTCTTCAACTGCTAATAATTCTCGGATCACACCCTTCCTGTCCAAATGCAAGTCCGCACGCATCTTCAGACGGGAAACACGTGAACTGCCCTTCTATTACAACCAAAGGCTCCAATTCGGTGTCATTTGGTGAAAAGACGAGAAAGGCATATTTTAGAATAGTACAGGATGTCAAACCCAGAAAACATGCATTTTTCTGACTTTCAACTCTAGGATTGAGAAAAAAAGGGAAAAAATGAGAGCACAAAAGGGGTTTAGACGTAGTCCATAGCATACAAACCTAAATATATTCAGTCGTAGTGGTAGTGTCTGTAACCAACCGAAGCAGGACTAGTGGTTAATCAGGCGCGTTTTCAGTCAGGAAAGCTGCCACATAGAATCCGACACTCATGGAACTCACATTTTTGATAGAAAATGCGATCCGCGTCGTAGAGTAGACAGATTGCACCCAATGCACATCACATGGTAATGATTGTACGCCATACTCTGAACATTGTTCAGCGAAAATAGTTGATATTTCTCCTCCTTCCTTTGCATCCCACTCCGTCCTCCCGTCCTTCCCAGTTCTCATGCCTCCTATTCCTCTCAAAAAGACACTATGGCTGGCTGTCCAAATATTAGGAGCCTACGTGTGAGTATTTATTTATAGTTGGTGCGTTTTTTAAGATCAAGTTGGTAGATACTTGTTCCTACTACCAACCCTGCCATTGCTATGGAAGAGCATATTATAAAGAAATTGAAAAGTCCACGGCTAAATATAAAAACCATGAAGGGTGAAGATGGCACTGTCATGATTCTATAAGCTTTCATTATGAACTTCATTACGCTTTATCTACTAATTACCCTACAAAATGCCTTAAGGATGTTTGGCAGGTGGTGATTTTTGTTTACCACCATGCAATATGGCATAAAATTAACTTTCATCAATATGCACTAAGCAATAGTATGTCGCAATACTAAGTATGTCACCAACGCTACATCAACTATTGCAAGCTATGAGCTAAACAGATCACATTTTCGAGTTGAAACGTTAAAACTTTAATTTGCACCCATGCTATGAAAAGTTTTATTTAATATCATCACTAAGTAAGCTGATTATGAAAAACCAAGTGACATAGTACTTCAAGCAAATGAAAATATCTATCCTCCTAGGACATATCAATTCCCTCTGTCGAGATGTCTTAGCGCTACTAGTACCACATTTTGATCAGAATGCTTTATTATCAGGGGCAGTTTAAAATACACAAAAATATTCAGCTGGATTGAGCACCCTAATCTTGGCCGAATTTGACTACACCGGGACTAGTAACGGATAAGGCGGCCACGGTCAAGACATGATTTTTCCTCAGTGGAATTTTACACATACTAATCTTCCTCAATGTAATGATAATCCAAAAAAAACATTAAGTGAGGAAAGTATAGCCGAATTTGTATATGGATGATGGAAACCGCGAGCAATCACTTCCGATATCAATTCGGAGATTAACTTGAGTATCTCGCTGAGGTACTCCGCGAAGATATCAATATCTCTGCAAGATTTTCACTCAACTGACGAGTCGTTTCGCACCACATCTCTCTCTCTCTCTCTCTCTCATTGAGTCAGGAGGAACGGAGGAACACCTGCATTCCCTTCCTCAATCCTTCGCAGTCGATAGTCAACCAGTGTAAGCAGAAAGAATTGAAAAACTGTTATGGCTACGAGTTAAGGCTACGGTTCAGCAAAAAATTTAAGATCGGATACAATAACCAAATAAGCTTACGATTTATAGAAGACAGTCGCTTCTGGCGCATTCTCCGAGCCTTTTTCAGTCGATCCTGGCTATGATGAGGAAACAAAGTATTAGAGATCACAGGAAAATTTAAAGTGCTTGCGTTTAAAAGGTTATCTAGGTGAAAGGTCAAGCTTCGTGTGGGCTCCTTCAGTTGCTCGAAGAATAAATGAAGCATATCGGATAGGTGTGGCATGATCAATATTCGGAATTGAAAACTCTCATCCAAATGAGTCGTCACAGAACAGCAGAAAAAATGTAAAATCCTGAGAATTTATTACCGCTAGCACAGTCATTGGGAAGTGCATCTTAGTCATAAATTTTGGTACAACTGGTGAAAGCTTCAAAGCGATAGTTGAAGTAACACCCAATCACAATAACTTATCTTAATCTAAGACTAATACTTACATGATGCCATATTTTTGAACGCTAAAATATTCCTTAAATACATAAATCGGTGTATATGCACGAGGGAAAATAAACTGTCACAGACTTAAAGGCGGATGACACCGTGTTCCATGCATACATGTCAGGTGTTTTAGAAGAGCGAAACATTAGAGGGGAAAAGATACAGTTTTTCCCAAAAAACAGATTCCCTTCAACAGTTTCATAGAGGGGAAAAGTAACAGGGAACATAATTTAGATACATAAAAAAATCCGATAACTAACTCTCAATTTTAAACTCTACACAGAGTAAAAAAATATGGAATAATCAAGGGTTAAAATTAAAATTGGAATGAATCAAGTTTCCCGTAAAATGCTAAATTAATCTATCACTATAGTTCAAGTGCCTAGGAACACAAGGTAATGCATTTATCGGGAACAAGGCTGTATTTGTAAATATTTCATATTCAACGCGGCCAAACAAGAGTTAAGTTTAAATTAGGATTTTCCAAGGGCTGACGCTTCTAGAATTCATCAAACACCTCTAATCAATTAAGGCCACACATTTTTCAACACGCAATACGCGATTGAATTCATTAATCAATAAGTAATGTCAAACACGAAGGGCAATGCCCTCCTCTACAGCTTAAAAACAGCCACTTCTAGAGCCCCTTACATCAGTCAGCATCCCCCGCATAAAACTAATGCCAATTATACTCCTGAAAATTACGACTCATTGAGCAAAGAATGAGTAATACACTGTTAACCAAACATTTCATAGGAAGATTTCAATGCTGATCCCCTGAAGTATTTTTAATAGTTCAAGATATGCACCATTAAAATATTTAAACGTAGGCAAAATACCAGCTGTAGCTTCAAACACGTTACAACTCAGTTGGGCGATGGCTGGATTCCGTTATTCAATCCATACGAAGCGAGCCATTTGTCAGAAATGACGCCAGGAAAAGGAAACCACTCTTCCAGTGAAGCATTATCAATGCCATCAACGGCATTTTGAAACAAGGCCGTTACTGTTTTCAAAAAGCCGCACCCACTAACGATCGAAAACCATTCAAAGGTCGCAGATGTAAGGCGGTCGCACGATCGAGTGAACGCACACGACAACGAAGCGAGGACTGAACACGAGGGAAACCGTTTGGCAGACACACCGTTTTCCGTGGTTTATATAGGGAAATTAAATAGAATTTGTGACGGAAACCGGGGATGCGTACGAAAAACACTAGCTTTGAGCTAAAAAAAACTCCACCTCGGACATAAAAAGGTCGGAGAATTTAATCAACTTGAAAAAAACAGGATAGAGCCAAGACCGTAACACGTCAACGATATGCCTAAGCTGAGGAGAGTGGGAGTAGGTGGGGTGTTAAGGAAAAGAATGAAGGTGAAACGAGTCAGAGGAAAACAAGTATCGGTGTGAGCAATTCAAAGGCGAAGTGTGAAGGTTTCATGTAAGAGCAGGACAAACTCCATATAATATTCCCGGCGTTTAATTCTCCAGCCCACGGATCTATCTACAGTTTGAGCCGCGCTAGTCGGTCCACCAATTTTGGTCCCTTCTTCGTGAAATATGCAATATACAAGGAACATATTTAAATACAATTTTGATATTGCGTCGAAGAAATAATTTTAACTTTATTCATAAATTATAATAAAAATAAAAATTTTATTTTTCAAGATATTTTTAAGTAAATAATGTACGATTGTATCAAAATCTAATTCGTTTTTTACTTGATGCATTACGAGTAAAGTAGAAATATCTTATTTACCGTTATTTCCAATTATGTAATTTTCAAATCTTGGATTGATTGGTGGGATTATTCTTCTTTCCATTTAAAAAGCGCTTAAAATAGCTTTCCATTCGAAAAATTCCGCCCAAAAAAGGGGGGCTGCGCCCTCTGCCCCCTCTATCAATTCCACTGCTCCATCCCCATTTTATCCATAGCTGTATCAATGGCAGTAAAATTGGCAATCAATGGCAGTAAAAATGGCAGTATTATCAATGGCAGTAAAAGCTCCATATCCGGGAAAATGTGAGACACGTATTTAGTTGATTTTTTTATTTGCCATTGTTAAGGTAGTTTGAGCGAAATATCATTTTACTTAGAAATCGATAATTTGATTTCATTTTATACAAAAATATCTCACCCTTTTAATGACATCAAAAATTCAACCCCTAACCACATTACTTTCCGAGATATTTGCCTAAAAATACCAGCCCTTTTTATATGGGAAATGGTACGTGTATGCACTCCAGAGAGACCTTATATTAAAAATAAGCCATTTACTACACTTAGATCTCGTCAATAAATCAACAGTATGTAGTTTCTGCGTTTTCTCAACTATTGTTGTTTTAAATAATCATATTGTCACCACAGTAGGTTTTTGGGTATCACCAAAAAACCTTCCGTTTTGAAGGAGTTTCAAACGCACCGCGCGAAAAAATGAGTCAAGTTAAAGACTTATTTAGATATTTTCATTTAATTACTTACAATTTCTGTTATATAAAACTATATTATTGCACCATTAATAATGCAATATTTAATTGATGTGTCCCACAGCTGGTGAAAAGAAACGTATAATTCGAATGTGCTCTCTATTATGACTAGGGAACTATCTCTCTCGGACTACATTAAGAGAAATATTTTCCCAATTTTGAATAGTTTTAGTTCTTTCCCCAAACTTTTTTTGGGTAAAGTACTCGAAAAAGAGCGAGAAATAAGATCGATGAGTAAGGGAATGGGTGAATACAAACAGCATATCGCAACACTGGAGCCATTTAATTCCCACTGGAGAGTATCACTAGCGACGAAGTTAGCTGAAAGAAGTCTCAAAGCCATGCCTAAGAATCAATCCATACATGAGTGGGACGAATGAATTAAAAAAAGAAATAAAACTTTATCTAACGTTAGTGAGTGACTATTCCACGCAAATATTGCATCAATTTTTCATTGGA